>VUYV01000094.1:1198270-1373755 GCA_008711295.1 Anarhynchus alexandrinus | reverse complement strand
GTGAAGCCATGCTGGCTGTCACCAATCACCTCTTTGATTTCTGTGTGCCTCAGCAGAGTTTCCAGGAGGATCTGCTCCATGATCTTGCCAGGCACAGAGGTGAGACTGACTGGCCTGTAGTTCCCCGGGTCTTCCTTATTTCCCTTTTTGAAAATGGGGGTTATACCTGCTTCCTTTCCTTTTGTGGGAAGCTGGCATCTGTAATGAAGAGGAAGTTGTCTTGAACTGAGCAATTACAAGCAAGAAATTTGGCCTCGAGTTTTACATGGGACCACAGGTCTTTCAGCCAGTTGGTGACCTTTAATTTGATTTTGGTTTTTTTGAGACATGAAATTTATCAGCCTTAACACTCTTGAAAAAAGCCTTTTAAGACTTGAATTTTCAAGATGTTAGATTCTTACTAAGCTTCCAAGTAAGGCTTATACAGGGAACGTAAGGATATCTTTATAATATAGGAACATATTGAAGCTCAGTTTTATAGCGTCTAGCCATACAAAGAGCTTCTGTTGACAGGAGTGGGAATTCTGTACCTTGCAGATTTTTCGGCACACATTGAAATCTTGAGAATGACAGTGAATATGGAGAAAATCCAATAGTCCTCCTGTCAAATGGTGGCCCAGTGTACACGGTTTACAATAATACTGAGTAATGACTCCTAGATTTGTTTTGACGACACACCTGTCCTACTCTGTATTTTAACCTAGGTGGTCTCTAAGAGACAACTGTTAAGCAAAACTCCACAAGTTGTAGTGGGTCAGAAGTTAAATACCTAGTGGCTAGGTGGTGTTTAGGAAGAAATTCTCAGTGGAACAGCGTAGAAGCAGAAACCTTTATCCAGATACCATTTCCAGGGAGTGCTCTGCCTACCCAAGAGACCCATTTTTTCAGATTTGTCCACAGATACTTATTATCTGGGAAAAGCATGACTCTCTGCAGTGGAGAGGCAGCAAAGAACACTTACAGGTTTCTAACAAGAGCCTCACTTGCTTCCAGAAAGGGATTTTTGGACTAAAGCAGCCAGCAAGTGATACTTCCTGAAAGTTCAAAAGGACTTTTATTTTCATATATACTGGTGTTGATGGCGTTAGTATTTTACTAGGCACAATGAGGTAAGTGTTAACGCTCTGAGCATAATCACAGACGAGAAAAGTCAGTGGACCATCATAAAAAGGTGGGGTTTTTTCCCCATTATTTAAAAGCTCGTGACTTTTTAGAGGGATCATATAGTACCTCAAATGGAAGGGAGCCTTTTCTTGTGTTTAAGTATCCCTTGAAATTGTGCTACTGTAAAATGCTTCATATTCTATTTATATGCTCAAAGTCTCCTTCAACTCTGTTGCGGTTTGACAGGTCTAAATGAGGTTTAATATACTGCAATGCACCGTGGAGGCCAGGAGCAGAGACCGAGCAACTCTTGACATTTCACTTTTTGGAAACAGTTGCAATTACCAGGTAGAATGATTACAAACAAACAAAAATAGTCTTTCAGGCAGGTAACTAACAAGGCTTGGAAGACAAATTAGCAGCGTTCGGGCCATTAGAAAATATTTATTGTCTCAAAGAATTTGTGGAACTATAATTAATAACCTACAATAGGGTTTAACCAGAAAGGATGACATCTTAAGATATCTTCAAGTGAATTATTGATCACCCCTTTACGGTAACTGACACGGCTCTGAAAGCTTCAGGCCATGAAGTTACTTCAGGTTACTAATAATAGCAAAGAACATGAGCAGCTCTTGAGATGGCATAAGCCATAGACCCAGAGTTTTCCTCCAGCTCCAGGGCATGCCTGTGGCAGAGCACTCGTATGGGAAAGGAGACATTCTGCTCGTAGGCAGGAGCACCAGCAAGTCTGTCAGGACCAGAGGGGAGACAGACTGTGGCGCGCTGAAAGGTGTGGTGTTTCCTTTCACTCTGGACCCAGTTCTGTGGATCTCTTTGGGTCTAGTGGAACCTGCTCCAGTCACGCTGAATTCAAGGATCTGAGGTAGTCTATGCTGAGCTCACAGTCAATTTTGTTGTTGCTGTTCTCTGAAACTTGTGGCTTTGCTCATAAAATGTATTTGAAAGTCACAGACTTAGAAGCAGTTTATGGAAAATAAATTTACCTCCATCAGAATTCATATAAAAAGATGTAAAAATAGTGTGCTTTTTGAAATTAAAAAAAAAAAATGTAGTCTTTTAAGTTTCTTCAGCTATTTCAGACAGTTATGCACATTTGCAGCTACTGTTTATTTTTCTGTGTTAATCTGCACCCACTCGTGGGCAGAATTCCACCTGTGATCTATAGGATCCTTCCAAATTTTGAACTTTGGAATATGTTATTTTATAGAAGTCTCCACTAAGGTTGTAGTTTAACTAGTCTCACAGAAACATATTCGTATCTTGACAGCCCTTCTATATAATAATCACCCTTATGTATTCAGGTACTAAATAATTCACATACACCCACCCACCTTTTGCCCTAGTCCATCAGATCCCCTTAAGCTTCTGGGTTCTTATCAGTCACATATCTAATTTCTCTCTAGGCTCCAGGGCTCCCTCCTGCAGTCTCTGTCATATTGTTTCCAAGTTCATCCTCTCCTGTCCTCTAGTTGTGTCAGTGTATGAGATCAAGGAGGAAGTTTGTCATTTATCAGTCTTTTTCTGTAGCTCAAGCCTTGTACCTGTGATTGCTCTGTTCAGATGTGCTCTGCTATTTTTAAGGTCTCCAGAGGTGGCAATGTGACAGCTAAGCATGCAGTGACATTATGAAAATGCAGGGTGGATTTTGCAGAACTTGTACACTACTCGTCTGTAGGGAAACATGACTTTAAAAATAAATTAAAAAAAGGGATATGATCTGAGAGTCAAGATGGATGCGATTGACTATTGCTCTGTCTACAAGTAGCAAAATCAGATCATGATATTATAGCAAGCAACTACATATGGACTGTTTGGTGTTATTTCCTTCCTGGAAGGCACGCCTTCTGATTATGGTAGCACTGAAAAATAATCTCAAGGCTTGAGATGTTATACCAGTCCTATAACATGCATTGAAGCATCATGAAAGCTGTCAGAGGTCAGGTGCTCCAAGCCTCAGAGTATGGTGTGGGCAGAAGACGTGAGTTGTGAGCAAAACCAGCAGTTATTAGGTCAGAGCCATGTGTAGCACAGTTAGTGCTGCACACAGGAAATTGGCATCCATAAGCTATTTTTGTATGTCTTGTAATCATTTTTGTAGAAGCAACTCAGTGAGGTTCAGAGACAGATTCTGAAATCGGCTGAGAAGAGACCATCTACTCTCAAATGCATCCCCTAGGCCCAAATACTTGCCCTGTCTTCTCTACAGTAACATTTAACACTCTCATGTCAGTACACTGAGATAAGGAACCCAGGTGTTTGTGTAAGATCAAATGCCTAGACAAAGTGGAGCTCTAAGACACATACATTCAAGGCTTAATGCATGAGAGTGTTTTTCTTACCTTCACCCCCTTCCATTTCATTCATCTAATTCGTCTTTCACTTATTGCCACTATGTGATAAGAGATAGTAGCACTCCAGATGGGAATTCTTTACAGAACATCTGTAATGTATCTAGCTCGGCAAGATCCTGCTCCTCAAATGGTGCTATTGCTAAGTCTCTATATAGCGATCTAAAGCAGAATTAGTGTGAATTAATTCATGTGTCAATTAACATTTAAATTGAATGCAACCGTAGCAGAGACACAAGTTGCTCAGGAATGTTAGCTTTAGATCGCTACTGTACTTGAATTAATTAGAAAAAATTGCTAGTGTGATCACCTTATTCTGAACAACCTTTCAATATTTAAATTCACTAACATTCAAAATATTAGGAGAAGGCTTTTTTAGCCATGCAATTAAAAGACTGGGTTTTTTCTTTAGAAAATAAAAATGTCTTTCAAATTCTGTTTTAGGGGGGAAAAAATCATGAATCGGATTTCATCAATGTTGGATTATGCTGTTCTCTTTTTTTTAATTTTGTTTATTGTGAAAGTTAGTAAAAGATGAACAGAATTTTTTTTCTTACTGAAATATTTTGTGTAAAGTTAAACCATTTTTTCTTCCCTTTACAATGAACTTGAAAGTTTCATTAGCATAGTCCAGCCTAATTTGGAGTCATCTCTCAGATTCTTCTGTATCCTTGGCCAGATATAATTTATGTCCTCTGCTCCACCTTTGAGCAAACAAATATTTTGGATCAGTACACATGTAAATAAATAGGCTATAGCTTGGTTGCCTAAGCTGTGTCCATCCCAGCCATCCTTTGCATTTCTAGAGATACTAAGAAAAATAATGTCTGGCAGCTGTCCCAGCCACTATGGAAACAGAAGCTTATCACTACTAGATGTGCATGTGCTGTGCTGTGCTGCTCTCCTTGTTCTGATTTCTTATTTAATTCTTCTCTCTCATCCCCCCACCCCACCCAGGGTAATACCTGTTCATAAGTATCATTTCCCTTGTAATCCTTGACCTATGAATTTGGGGTCATGCTTGTCACAAACCCCTCAGTAACTTTGCCCTATGAGTTATAGGGTCATGCACTCAACCAGGAGTCAGAAAAAGGTAGTGCTTACAAGCTGGCAATACATGCCACCTCCACAGAATGGGAGGAGTTAAGGCATCAAAGGCAACAAAATCCATGGGGTTGGAGAAAGGACTATATCTGAATGGGAACAGGTTTGGTCAGCAGAATGTGTCAAATAAAGCAAAATCACAGAATCGTTTAGGCTGGAAGGGACCTCATGGGATCATTCAGCCCAGTCCCCCTGCTCAAGCAGGGTCAGCTGGAGCAGGTTACCCAGGACCGTGTCTGGTCAAGTTTTGAATATCTCAGCTGATATTCAAACCTACTCCACAACCTTTCAGGGCAACCTCTTTCTGTGTTTGACTACCTTCACAATATTTTTTTCTTGTGCTAAGGTGGGATCTCATGTGTCTTAATTTCTGCCCTTTGCCTCTTGTCCTGCCAGTGAGCACTGCTGAAAAGGGTCTGACTCCCTTGTCTTCATTATTGCCCATCAGATATTTGTACACATTGATAAGGTTCCCCCTGAGCTTTCCCTCTTTCAGACTGTGAACAGTCCCAGCTCAGCCTCTCCTCATACAAAAAAAAGATTTAGTGCCTTGATCATCTCTGACTCTTCACTGAGAGAAGTCCCTTCAGAGGAGTTGCAAAGGATGGTTACAGATGTTGTCCATTCTGTTCTCTTAGAACAGGAAGCAGCAGAGAGGTGGTGATTTGCAGACTGATTTCCACTTCACGACTAGTGTATATTGCCATTGGAAAAGGGTGCCTTCTGCTGCCTGTGACAAGAAAGCAGAGGCAGGGTTTACTGAGGCCTGGCTATGGTCTTAATCTGTCTGTAGCCAGAAGGAGCTACTGTGACAATCTGGTTTGGCCTCCTATATAGTACAACCCGGTGTAACATGAGAGAGATTCACCAAATAAAATTTCAGACCAAAACTTCCTGAACACTCTGAATGGAGAGGTCCTAAAAGAAGCATGCTGACTTTGGAAAACACCAAGCAAACCTCTGCAACATACATTCTTCCTGTAAGAATACTATATCTCACTATATGCTTCTCTTCCACAGCACGAGGATGACCGAAGACGGTTCAGTGCAAATCAGCTGTTAGAAGGTACTTGTGCCTGGAGACTGACTCGGTAAGAATGCTGATATTTAACAGTATTCCTGTTTGTAATTGTTCATATTTGTAGCGAGCCTCCTGTCCCCAAAGGACAACTCTGAGACCTACTGGGGACAGGAATTATACCAAAGAGAAAGAAAATGCATTCAATGTTTTAACTCTTTTTCAGACCTTATTGATTGCTTAGCAAAAATCAATAATTATTTATGGATCTGTATAATTTTTCCCCATTCTCTCCCTTTCATTTCATTGAAGGTTTGATAAGAGCTTTCATGTTTCCCAAAGATTCCCAGGATTGAAGGAGTCATAATTTTCATGTGTGCGTTGCTCTTAGAGAATTTTTAAGAGTAAATACTGTAAAAATAATAGATTTGCTCTTCATTATGCTTGTTTTCACAGTTGAGTGATGTTTTATTTTATTTTTTTAATGGAGGCTAGCTGTGACAAGTTTTTAACTTGGCACTCTGAGCGCATCTGGCTCTAAAGCTAACTTACCATGGACAAGCACTAAATGAGATAGATTCCTCATTCAACTTCCATTATGTTCCGTTTCATGCACTTAGATAAAGAAGCTGTTAACACTTTTTGTAATGTTTTTCATCAATGTGTTATAAAGTACTTTGCCAAGAACGGTAAATGCCACACCTGTCATTTAGCAGATGGAGGAAAACAGAGAGGGTAGTGACTTGGTCAAGGTGAATATCTGGTGCTTACTGAGGACCCATCTGGTTTCCTAGGAGCATGGCCCAAATTTCCATTCTGGTCCTTGCTATAAAGAGATCAAACCAATCATACGGTCTATATGCACACTACTTATTGACTTTTATTTCTTGTGTAGCCTTTTCCACTGCAAAGAGACTCTTCAGAGGGGATATGTGGTAAAAGATGTTGAGCTGCAAATCAACTGTGGTCCACAAAATTTCCTCTGATACTGTAGGGCAGTGAATAACTGATAGCATAGGTAATAAATACTTTCTTTTTCTTCAACCACAAGTTCAGTAAATATTGAAAAAGTCAAAGCCTGAACTGTGTTTGATCACTATTTCCTGCTTGTCTCATGGATTGTTGACAGGTAGGAGAAAACATTTTCCAGCAGTGATGACCCAGAAAGATCTGTGGTCCGACCCTGTCCTCTCAATTGTGTTTCTAACTTACCTGAAGAAAAAAAAGGGGTAATAGCTAAGTGACAAAAGTTTGCTGTCCATAATGTGCACAGGAGCTGCCTGTGATGATTTGCAGAAGGATTTTACAATGCCGAGTTGAGTGTGTGATAAAGTGGCAGATGAAATTTTGAGAAGATAAATGTAGATGGGAGAAAATGGTCTTAAATTCACATATGAAATCATAGACTCTGAGCTGACTTTTACCACCAGGAGTGAGTTCTTGGGGTTATAATAAATAATTCTGGATGTCAGCTTGGTGCACAGCAGCTGCAAAAAGGATAGAACAAATGTTGGGAATTATTATGAAAGAAATGAAAAAACAGAAAACAATATTATGCCACAGTATCAGTGTAGGGTGTTCATTTATCTTGAATATGGCCAACAGTTCTGCTTCTCCCATTTCAAATATGATGTAATAGAACTTGAAAAAGTGCAGAGAAGGGCAGCAAGGATGCTTAGAGGAATGAAATGCCTTCCATATGAGAAACAAATAAGTAACAATATTCTTCATCCCGGTGAAGAGAAGATGGGTATTTTATAGATGACAAGCCTACAAAATTGAGGAGCACAGAGAATATCTGCAGAAAAGGATCATTTACTGTATCTTCCAACACAGAATAAAGGGAGCATGAAGTGAAAGCAGCAGATTCAAAACAGACAAGAGTAGGTATTTCTTTGTATAAGACCTAATTAAGTAACGTCTGGATACAGGCTGGCTTAGCTAGCACTGTGTCCAGATGGTTTCTGAATATCTCCAAGGAGGGAAACTCCACAACCTCTCTGGGCAACTTGTACCAGTGCTGTCACCCTCAGTACCTCCTGTGTTGTAATTTGTGCCCATTGCCTCTTGTCCTGTTACCTGGCAGCACTGAAGACAGCCTGGCTCCATTGTCTTTGCATCTTCCCTTCAGGTGTTTATATACATCAGAGACCTCCCTGAGCTTTCTCTTCTCTAGGCTATATAGCCCCAACTCTCAGTCTTTTCCTATAGGAGCGATGTTCCAGTCCCTTCATCATCTTAGTGGTTCTTCATTGGACTCTCTCCAGTACATATAAGTCTCTCTTGTAGTGAGGAGCCCGGAGCTGGACACAGTACTCCAGGTGTGGCCTCACCAGTGCTGAGTAATAGGGGAAGGATTACCTCCCTCAGCCTGCTGGTAATATTCCTCCTAATGCAGCCCAGTATACCTTTAGCCACCTTTAGCCTTTTTTGCTGCAAGGGCACATTGCTGGTTCATGTTAAGCTTTGTGTCCATGAAGATTGCCAGGTCCTTTTCTGCAAAGCTATTTTCTGGATGGTCAGCCCCCAGCATGTACTGGTGTATGAGTTTATTCCTCCCCAGGTGCAGGACTTCGTACTTCCTGTACAGGTTCCTCTCAGCCCATTTCTCCAGCTTGTTGACGTCCTTCTGGATGGCAGTATGACCCTTCGGTGTATCAGCCACTCTTCCCAGTTTTGTGTCATCAGCAAACTTGCTGAGGGTACACTCTGCCCAGTCATCCAGATCGTTAAGGAAGATGTTAAACAATACTAGACCCAGGACTGACACCACTAGTTACAAGCTTTCAACTAGACTTTGTGCCATTGATCACCACTCTCTGGGCTAAGCCAGTTTTCAATCCATCTCACTGTCTGCTCATTCAGCCCATAGTTTATTAGCTTCTCTATGAGGTTGTTATGGGTGACAGTGTCAAAAACCTATGATTTCATTATGGAAGGTCATCAGGTTGGTCAAGCACAACTTTCCCTTGGTGAGTCCATTCTGACTACTCTCTATCACTTTCTTGTAGTTCATGAGCCTGGAAATGGTTCTCAGGATTAGTTGTTGCATCAAACTTCTTAGGGTTCAAGGTGAGGCTGATCAGCCTGTAGTTCTCTGGGTCCTTCTGGAAGATGGGAGTGACATTCACTTTTCTCCAGTTTTCAGGCACCTCTTCCAATCATCATGTTTATTCAAAGATTATCAAGAATGAAACAAGAATCACAATGACATCAGCCAGCTTCCTCAGCACTTGTGGCTGCATCCCATCAGGGCCCATGGACTTACGTATGTCCAGTTTAAGTATTTTCTAACCTCACCCACTTCCTAGTTCATTCCAGGGACTGCTTCCTGGAGGCCATGTCCATGAGATAGCACCACACTAGACTCTTTGCACGTATGCAGTCTTCCAGCATTGTGCTTAAGGTTTGCTCCAGGATGTGCATTACATACCTTCTGTGTTATGGTATGGAAATACTGCCGTGGTGGACTGCTTCATGTTATGTTGGGCATTTTAAACAGAACCCCCTTTTTATTGAAAAAAAACCCTACGTGTCTTAGTAGCACTGTAGAGTTGTAGGGGGCCTCGAGTAGGCTTCTGCTTGATGCTACGCAGGGTGCACAGCTGGTTCTATCTAGCTATGGCTACTCCAAGTATTGTGCACACAAGCCTTCATGCACTCCTTAACTCAGGGATCAAAAATCACCCCCTGGGCAAACTTCTTTAGCAGTGTTTACATATTCTTTTTCCCCATGAGAGGCAACTAGTTTAAGTTGAAAGCATTTGCACAATTAAGTTGAGGAGGCACTTAAATTTGAATCACCACCAAAATTACAAGGTGAGCCATTCAGTGAAGAAAAGCCCTTATTTTTGTAAGCAGCGCCACCCTAATATTTTTTTTTTGTGAGTAGGCCAGTCAATAATGTCATATCTATTCATAACAGCTGTTTCTAACATAACATGCAACAACATCTTGGTGCTTATTCTGCACCGGGGTGTATGTCTGCAACATGTTATAGTTCCTCAGTTCTATATCTAGCTAGGGCTGTAATTAGAGACGGAGTAGATTGATGCAGTGGAATGGAGATGCAGCAGAATTGGCTCAACACGGGCTGTGCAAATCTGCCTGGCATATAGGAAGGCCAGCAGGTTACTTTCCCGTATTGCTGTGTCTTCACAGCTGTGAATATTTAGATTAGCTAAATAAAATAATGCTTAGGGTTGTCTGCATGCATGGTAGTTACATTTCTGATTGTAGCACACAAACATTTGTGTTTTAGAGAACATATTGATTGAGATGCTGAGTCTGCTTAGATCCAGCAGAAGAGGAAATAAACCTGTTTGAACTGGTGGGAGATGAAGTAAAAAGAATGAACTGAAACCTTACCTCTGTAATAATCAGATTTGCTCTCACAGGCAAATGTGAACAAATAAAACTGGCAGCCTCTACATCAGTTCATGCACTGATTTTCATAGCTTGAAAATCAAACACAATGTAAATCAATGAGTGCATCAGAAGAACTGCAGTCCATTGGCCCATAATCTGTGACATTGAGGTGCCAGTAACTATACCACGATGGCTAGTCTGATCCATGCAGTTAGACACAGCTAAGTTAGGCAGCGCGGTGTTAAACAGCATTTTAGAAAGGAAGCCTAGCATTGCTCCACAGTAGGTGCTGTTGCCAGGAAACTGAAAAATGAATGCTGTAAGTATATGCTTGCAAGTATATACTTGTCTTCCTCCCATATAGACCAGCTGGGATCTAAGACTGACTCTCTCAAGTTGTTTGTACTTTTTTTATTTCTCCTTTTCTTTTCAAAATTATTGCACCGTGTTGCCTTGCCAGAAGCTCCAAAAATGTCTTCATTGTTAAAGAAACACTGAATGTTTATAGGTTGGTTAGCATTGCCGTATCTATACACAGTTATCAAAGGTGTGCAAGTATGAAGTATGTTTTTGTGATAACATATGGGTATTAGTTATCTAGCAACCAAAAGATTCGGGAAAACATTAGTGGAGGCATTTTGATCATTGTTACAAGTTGCTGGATTTTTTTTCTATTAATTATGTAAAATTATGGCTACTTTATACAGAAAATTCTCTAGGGTAAAATAAACTGATGGAAAATATGCTAATTTTTTTGAACTAGTGTTATAACTTATGAAATCATTCTGTAACCTGCATTTAGGTCAAGCATGCTAATAAACATTCTTACCTGTATGCATCAAGGCAACAAGACAAGCTCATATGTCCAGACCTACTTTTGAGCTGGGTAATGCTATGAAAAAGATGTTATGCCTGGAGACTTGGCCAAAGCAGAGCAACAACTTGTATTAGCTATGATTTAACAGGATTACAGGAGGAATTGCCAGACAGCTACTCAACACACAAACTGCCTGGCTAGATAAGGCTAGTGCAGATTGGAAATAAAAAGCTGTAAAGCAAAACCATCTGTAGGAGGAGGTGAATAGTAGGCATCTATGGGGAAATGCACTCTGGTATTAGCCACCTAACATTTCTCTATTCTGTATGATGATTTCACGGAATCACGGAATTTTCAGTTGGAAGGGACCTCTAGAGATCATCTAGTCCAACTCCCCTCCCAAAGCAGGATTGCCTACAGCACATTGCTCAGGACTGCATCCAGGCGGGTCTTGAAAATCTCCAGAGAAGGGGACTCCACAACCTCCCTGGGCAGCCTGTGCCAGTGCTCTCTCACCCTAACTGTAAAGATTTTCCGTGTATTTGAACGGAACCTCNTCTTGGTTGCCCTACGCTGGACTCTCTCCAGCAGTTCCCTGTCCCTCTTGAACTGGGGAGCCCAGAACTGGGCACAGTATTCCAGTTGTGGCCTCACCAGTGCCAAGTAGAGGGGGAGAATGACCTCCCTCGACCTACTGGCCACGCTCTTCCCTATGCAGCCCAGGACTCCATTGGCCTTTTTGGCGATAAGGGCACATTGCTGGGTCATGGATAATTTACTATCTACCAGGACCTCCAGATCGTTCTCCTCAGAACTACTTCCCAGCAGGTCCACCCCTAACCTATACTGGTGCTTGGCGTTCTTCCTCATATGGGCAGGACCTTGCCCTTGCTTTTGTTGAACCTCATTAGGTTCTTCTCTGCCCAGCTCTCCAGCCTGTCCAGGTCACGCTGGATGGCAGCGCGGCCCTCTGGAGTGTCAGCCACCCCTCCCAGTTTGGTATCATCAGTGAACTTGCTGAGGATACACTCTGTCCCCTCATCCAGGTCATTAATGAATATATTGAACAAAATTGGACCGAGTATTGACCCCTGGGGGACACTGCTGGTTACAGGCCTCCAACTAGACTCTGTGCCGCTGATCACAACCCTCTGAGTTCTGTCACACAGCCAGCTCTCAATCCACCTCGCTGTCACCTCATCCAGCCCACGCTTCCTCAGCTTCCTATTTGCATTGCATTCAGTGCAATGACTCTCTTTCCTTCTCTTGCCGTACAATATATATAATGAAAGTCTAACCATGTGCCATGAAACCTGTAATTTGGACCATAGTTGCAACTCTAATCTCTGATTGCACAGTTAGCCCAACTAAGATACATAAGGACACACACAATTTCTCTGTAAACAATAGCCCATTTGCTCTGAAGCAATCAAAATACTTTTGTGACTTTCAGCTACCAGACTGCAACAGGGGGGGAATTCCTTCTAAGCCTTCTGAAGAGACCCTCATACAGAGGGTCAGTGGGAAATATAAGAGGGAAAAAAAAAGTCAAGGATAAAGTGATAGAGTAAAAAAAATAAGCACTGAAGAAAGAATATAAATTGAAATTTCTACTTTTTCATAAAAGCACATGCAAACCCTAACTACCACTGAGGACCATCAAGGCAATAATGTGTCCATTTTCCCAATCAGTAGGCTAGGTAGGGTGTGGAAGTTGGAATTTTCCAGAAGACTTGACCCAACAGAGGAGGCTGTCAAAGGAAAAGGAAAGTGTATTCCTGTGTGTAACAACCTTAGCCATGGTCTGATAGGCACCTTTTTTTGTTTTGTTTCAGCTGACAAATAAATGACTGCTAGAATTTCATTTTGCTTGAAACACAGAAAATTACACAAACGCCTATTAAAAGCAAAACTCTGATTGTGGTTATCTGTTGGGGATACCACTTGGAGCCTGTGGTGCTAAGATGGTGAGGTTTACAACTGAAGCATCAGTCCCAGAATTCAGTGCAGAGAGGTGTATACTCCTGTTCATAATCCTAATTCGTGAAGCTTTGCTAAGGCACAGCAATCTGACTGTACAAACTTTGTGGTAACTTCTGTGACATGACAAAGGCACGGGGCTACAGGGTGGTGTAGGTCTGTCTGCAGAAATAAAACAAATTCACAGCTTACGTAATGCTATGGAGAAGGTAGTTGCTGAAACAGTTTGAGCATGTACACTTGAGAACTGCAAGCAAATAAAGTTTAATGAATTATGTAGCAATGGTGTCCCTTTTTATAATATACAGTTTTATACTTGTGACTTAGTATGGATTTTTGAGATGTAGAGCGTTTGCAGATGTTTTGCCTGATTTTCTGCAGCTTTAGTCTGTGGAATGATTGAGAAAGAAGGCATTGTAGCATATACTTCAGTCCATCCTTCTTCAAGGTAGTATTTCAGCACTTGCTTTACCTTAAAGTGTAAAATAAATGGGATTTGGAGTTCAACAGACACTAAAATAGCAAATCACTTGCTGGAGTTCTTTTGCTTGGGAAACATGTATCCTCCAGGTATAAGTAGGAGATTTTTACATCTCTGCTTTGTGGCAAATAACTACCAAAAGAGCATGGAGATCTGGGCTCAATTACATGATGTCTACAGAAGCACTTGTCCTTATTTTATACCAACATAAAATCAGTGTCAATTAAACTATTCCCAACTTATAGAATGTGAAAAAAATCCCACAAACCTGTTCTTTTTATCCAATTGTTATTAACTTGAGGATGTTTTCTTTTTTTTTTTCAATTTCCAGACGGAACCTTGTTTCAGTTATTATGAAATATAGAGGTCAAGTGGAATGTCTATTGGAAAATGAGGTATTTGTTCTCAGTTTGTTATACCAGAAAAGCATTAACTTCCTACGTGAAAGGTATCTAATTACTATCTGTCTCAAATGCAATTACAGAAGACTTTTAATTAAGGCTGTTCAACTTGACTTTGAAAGAATATAAATTCTTTTAATAAAACTTGGCTTGAGATTAGGAAGAAAGTGCTACAAATTTAAAATATCAAAGGTGACTATTTCTATGTGTTAAGGAACCTGTTAAATAAATCCAAGATCGTTTGGGTTGGCAGTATAATATTTGGAATTAGCAGAGGTATAATGCACTATATGTATCTGCAAAATTTGTTCCTGATTTTGCAAACCCACAAGCCAAATGTTTACATACTTAGGACATATATTCAAGCATGGAATAGTTTGCAGGGTTAGGCTTAGGAAGCAAAACTCATAAGAGCTTTATTTTAAAGTATTGTGGGCTGCCAAGTGAATGTTACGTGCTAAAAAGAGAAATCTTTTAGGCAATCTTCTCTATTAACTAATGTTTTAAGGATAAATGTCTAAAGGACAAAAGTGTATTTGAGTGATAGCTTGGAAGAAACCAAATGGTTATTTGATCTGCATTTCAGGTATCATGCTAACTGACTTTATAGGGTTTGGAACTGGAAAGAAAATGAAGGACATTAGTAAAATCAAAAAATACTGAGGTAGCGTGGAGATATTCCAGTGCATCCCTTCCAGAATTATAACTCATTATGGTGAAGTATGGATTTCTTTGAAATATCAGTCAAAACATAAAATTCTTGTTTCAGAAATCTGTCACCTGTATTCAAGTCCAGATTTTAATTTTTCTGGATATCCTTGATCCATAGGTATTTCTATTTTGAATAGTCGGAAAACATACACATACATAAAAGTGTGCATATGTATACCTATATATAAAAATGCACATATACATAGACATGTACATGAATACATAAATATGTATCAACACACCTGTAAATAAATACACATAGGTAAAAATATTCTACATTTTTCTGTAAATCTGACACTTTTCTTTTGCAAAATGCATCGCATTTTTAAATTTAAAAGCTTTTTTAAATTAAAAGCTGTTGAACTGTGCCTAGCTACAAAATAAAGCTCTGGTTTTGATGCTGTGTGGGTATTCACTGAACTTTTCTTTGTAAGCAACTTCTCAAAGGGAACTACTTAGCGTATAAAATGTGATGCAGTCATAACTATTTGGAAAATTGAGGTCCCCAAACTGAAATGTATGTATATATTTCTTCACTGAAGTAGACCCATCAGTGTAGTTACTCACATTCACTTGAAATTTTAAGGCCTAAAGTAAGAAGATTCCAAATTCAAAGAAAGCTATAATGTCAACATTAATGAGGCATTACAATCCACCCTGTGCAACTGACGCTCTGTAGATATTCCTCAGACCTATAATGAAACACTCTTAAATTTGTTTTTGCTAAAGATTTTTACCTTGAGTAAGCAATTACTTGAGATCATTAACTTTTTATAAAGGGAAGACAGGACATTTTTCAAATATTCATGCTATGCAACAAATATGCATGTGTTACTCTAGAGCTAAATTTCTCCATAGTTGTTTTTTTTTTTTAAAAAGGTCTTATCTACACAGGGACACTCAATAAATTTCATATGAATTGCTTAAAAGAGAAGGATTGCAAGTTAATGACATAGGTCAGATCATCACGCAGATGTTTCCATTCAGAGGCATCAGAGTGTATGGAGCTTTTTCAAACCTATAATTAAAACTAGTGTTACTGCTTTGCTTTAAGTGGTTTGAAAAATTATGGAGCTGTAATGTAATAAGTTATAGTCATAAATATATAGTAAAGAAAGCAAAAAATGAGAACTCTTTCTTTGTTCTTTAAATCCTGTTTATTTATTTTCTCTAACATCTGATTAGATTCCTTTAAGAAGGTTTAAAATTGGGATCTTTCTAACTGCCCCCTATCCCAAGGTTACATGGGAATCATTATATTGATTTTCAAGGCCAGCACTCACATCACTGGGAGGGTTTGTTACCCTTCTTCTGATTCACCACAAGCCACCCTCAGCACTCTCTGAACTTTAAGCCACTGGGAGTTACTCACATGTACTAAATTAAGCACACGCGTACCTGCTTAAGTTTCATACTTAACTGGAACTTTTTTAAGTGTTCAGTTTTAATCAGATAGATCTTGAGATTCTCAGTTTAAAAAAAATCAGTAACTTTTTTCAGATTTATCTACCTACTTTAAAATTTCCTTGTTCAGGGATGCCTGTTAAAAAGCCTTGGAGATACCAATACTTCTGAGTTTTGTGACAAGCCCACTACTGTCATTATTAGTAATGATTAATGCATGCAAAACTCATTTTGTGATGGATAATGCCTCTATAAAATGAAAATTAAAAAAAAAAAAAAGTTTAGGGTATTTGGCACAAGGTGGGGGTAGGATTGGTGCTGTTGGGTTAAAAAGTAAAAAGTGTTCCCAGCGTGTGTGTGCAGTCAGACAACTAGCCATTTTGGTTCCCTGATAATTACTTGCCACACGCTTAATTTTTAAATCTATTCAGAATGTACTATTAATGTAGAGAGAAAACTTTGTAAATTTTTAATACAGAGTGTAGAAGTTCGAGAAAGAAGTAGCATTTTTTATCATATAAATAATTTAAACACCAAAATATCCTTCAAAGGTTCTGCTGGTATTTAAATATGTAGAGGGGAAAAAACACATATACAAGATGTTGACTATAATTCTTTTGGACTTTCAGAAAATGTGAAAGTTCTGTAAGAAACGAATCTCTGTCTTCCCTACTTTGCGACAAAAATCAATGTCATATGTCTACATACGGAAAAGGAAAACATTATTATCATTACATGATAATATCCAAAAAGAGAAACAGTGTGAAAGAAGTAATCATTCATCGTATACAGTATTACACAATTTTTTTATATGGTTATTCCCCTTGATCTGCAATATGCTCCTTAGAAGTAGCTACCGTATAAACAAGTCTGTGGTATAGCTGCTTCTAGAAAATATTAAGTACTTTGTTAATTTATCTCTAAACAGAATAGTATATTATACAGAAATGGATACAATCCTCAAGATACCCAACTCTTTGTGGAACAGCGCACATATGTATGTACAAAAATATATAAACTGTTGGGTCTGGTGGTTGCTTTTTTTTTTTCTGTCCAGCAGTAGAGCTGTTTCTCTACTCAAGGATTACTCTTGTGTATATCTATTGCTTGTGTACTGCTCAGAAATCGTCCTGCATGAATGTGTCTTTACAGACATAATATCCCTTGTTCTAATAATCCATATCCACTTGTGAAGAAGAAAAATGCTAAAATTAAAATGTATTTAAGCTAAATGCTAAATTATAATTGTATTTATTTTTTAATTACAAACTATATATAGTAAATGAAAAAATATATGTATGTATATGTGTATATATATGCATTTCTTCAGGAACTGCACACTAAACTGGTATCTATAATGCTTTGGTTTTGTCAATGTTATACATGGTAACAAAGCCATGGCATTGTTACAGTTTTTTACTTCTACGGGCAATGTATGTGTGCATAGAGAGTAAATCCTGGAAGAGTTCAGTTTAAAAATCTAAGTGGTAGGAAAGAAATACTAAAAAAAGGAAATGCACTCCTTGTAAATTGGCAGAAGTGCGAATCAACTTCAGGCCAAAGGAAGGTCTAAAGTTCTCAAGAGATCACAGTCAGCCATAGCCTTTTTCTCTCCACAACCTCTAGTATGAAAAAGGTGTTGCTGTCTTTAATTACTAAAAAAAAACCCCAACAGCTTATATTTAAAAGAATTTTGATCACCAAATATTTGAGGGTATTTTATGTAATTAATTCCTGCTTTAGTTCTGCTGAAGGCAAGTAATGTGGAATTAGTAACCTCAATATATTTTATTTATTTGTATTAATGACAGGTGGTAACCTTCTCAGTACAGTCTGGATATAGACCTTAAGCTTAAAAATAGAAGGTTCATCCTGCTACAATTTTTCTTTTTCAGGCATGAAATGGATGAGTTAGAGAAAAGGTTTTATCAGTACATAGGCATGCTGTAGCACACTAAAAGGAACATTTATCAGTACAGAAACATGGAGAATATTTATAGGAGAGCTTCCACTTGTTCAGAGAATGTATTTTAAGGTTTAATGAAGTGATAGAACTATGCAGGAAAACCATGAGTTTGTATTTATTTATTTATTTTCCTGAACATAGAGTTCTTGATATTTTCCTTCCCTTGGGATCCAAATTTTTTTTTTCTTGAATTCCCCAAAGTATTTCTGAGATTATTCATCTAGAGATTTTTTTCATATGGTAATATTTAAAGATCTAAATTTATTAGCAATAAGATTTAATAGTTTGAACTATATATATATTTTGTAGAAAAGCTAGTTGCAGAAGTACTCAGTCCACAGGTGTCAGATTATGCAGCCTCCCACACAGTCACTATTTTTAGGAGGAACATGGCTGTCTGCCAGCTCTCTCAGAGATGGGTAGGAGACAATAGTGGGGATAAATTCACAATATCATAAGAACATCAGAAAGCTTTTGAATCATTTGGGTTCAGGTTTTCTCAGAAGTTTCTTTACAGTGCTTCTACACTCATGAAGTTCAGACAAACCAGTGTTTTGCCTCAAAATCAGTCTTATACCAAATTTGTCACAGTTTCAACAAGGCACGTTTTGTGGAAGATAATTGGACTTCAACAAAAACTATGCTATACTTAGGGAAACTATTGGTTGATAGCGATTTCAACGTAGCCAGACTAATGCACGGTGTGTTTGAATTTTGTATGAGTAGATATGATTTTCTACATACTCACTGGCATGAAGTTTATGTTAAGGCGTTTCTGATAATTGGTATGTGTCTACTGTTTGCTTTTTTTTTTTCTTTCTTTGCTATCAACAGCATAAAGTTGATGATGTGATTGAAGTAGCTAAGGCAACCTGCAGTGTCCTCGGTTTTGTGGAAACCAAAGACATTACTGAGGCAGTCAAGAAACTCCATGCAGTGCCTTTGGTGAAAGCACAGGTAAAAGATGCAAGTTGATGTCCTATTTTTCTCTTTAAAACTAGAGCTTGAATGGATATCACTAATTTTCTGATTGATCAAGGCCATTCTACTGTCTTACCACCTATTTTCCTTCTGACATGAATTATGTAGAGGCACCATAAAAAAAGAAAAGATTGTTGACAATGTGTGGCAGAGGAGCAACAGAGGACTTGTCCTGTTTTTAACTGTAACTGATGGGCTCCTCTGGGTGTTCTTTCTTACACCCACCAAACATTCAAATCTCTGCTTTGCCGCATGGCCCATTTACTAAATCACGAGATTTCAAAGTATTCGATTTTCATATATTTAGCATAGCTTGTTAACAATAAGAAAGCATTCTTTCTGTAAATGTCACTTAAATTATCAGGTTTTCAGATAAATATGTCTCTACTATTTTATGCAGAGAAGCATATGACCAGCATCATATAGTCCTGATTTTAGCTGGAATACTCACTTTTAAAACAATGACGTAGGTTTTCCATGGGTTACTGTATGATTGTGAACTGGGACTTTGGAAGGCAGTATCTATTCTCAGTTTTGTCATCCACGGCTTTGGTATGACCTTAGACAAGTCACTGTGACCTGATTTACAGAAGTTCTGAACACCCAAAAATTCTTTTGAAGTCAGCATCTTGGAAATACAAGTGCTCAGCAAATTTGAAAATCAAGCCATTAATCACTTGAATTTAGTCTGGTGTAACATGTTAATTCTTTCCCACCTTAATGAAATTCCCTCTTCACACTTTTTAAAAAAGTTTAATAAGTTACTAGGGATTTTTTTTTTTTCTTTACTTGTATGGTCTCTGTCTTGTCATTCTTTCTCATAGCAAATATTGTTTAGAGAAACATCCCAAACTGGGCAAGATACTTGCGTTTTCAGACCATTACCTGCTTACAAAAACTTTTATTCTTTCTCTTTATTGTTTTTTTAAGCCAATGGATTGTGCTATGTGTAAGAACACCTAGGACAGGGAAGTACACAATGGGGTAACTAGTGTTAACTGAGTTAACTAGTGAGTTTCTAGCTGCATAAGTGGAATTTATTTAATTATGCCTGATATGCAGTTTGAGGTCCCAAACATAAGACTAGGGAAAGCTAGCATAATTCTTTTTGTAACATTTCTTGTGTCATAGGAGTGATATATAGCAAATTAATTGTATACTGTCATCCATATACACAGCTTCAATCTCTCAAATACTTATCATCTTACAGGGGCACACTTCTTCCTGAGAGGTGAAAAGACTTATCAAAGACCAGAAAGTATGTTAGTTGAAGAGGATCTAGTGATGCTCAGAAAACCTCTTTTCTTAACTGTCTGCGTTCTTAGCCTTTGTTTATTCCTCTTAGATGGCAGTGGAGGGCGGGGAGGGAACAGCTTCCAACAGGTGAAGTACAGGACCCAAGGAAATAAACTCTAGAGCATCAGTGTAGCTCTCTGCAGGTCTGGGTTGTAAGTAAATCCCTGCACCATGTTTCTGGAACAGAGGACACTAGAGATCACAGAGCAGACGTTGCTGCATGGCCCTGGGCAGAACCAGCTGTGGCCTTCTGGAATTAGTTATATGGGTGCTGTCTCTCTGAAGATTGGCAAGTATTGTTAAGGACCAAGCTGCAAGAAACAACAGCTCTAGGTTTTTTTGTTGTTGCTCAGAGCCGACCGGCTGATTAACTTAAGCACTTTCACTTGCCTTCCTTCTAGGTCATGACTCACTGTAAATCTTGTTTCTATAGCATCCTAAATCTTTTCATGTCCACTTCAGCATCAATTATTAGAAGTCACTGTTCTGGGTAAATTCCAGCATAAATGGTTCTGTGACAACACACATTTTATCTGGTGTGTTGTTGATTTAAATGGAAATAAGAATATCTCATTTAAGAAAAGTTCTTCCTGTATATTAGAGGGCAAATACAATAGAGAAAGAGATAAAAGAAGTAACAAGGGATTCACATGATCTGCTTTTCAGTTAAACCCCAGGCTGTCCTGAGAGGCAGCAGGCAGATCAGTATCTTACCCTTGAGAAAAGTATTTTGTCAACCCAGAATCTTTCTTAAGAGATAGATAAAGAGCTTGGTCCAGTAAAAAGATAGAGAGGACAAGTAACAGAACATGTTCTCCTTTAGGAAGGAATTAGAGCAAAAGAAATGTATTGGGACTAATTTGTTAAAAGGATTTCTTTTGGAGTAAAGAGAACTTTAGTGTATTTTCTCTTTGAGTGTTCAGGTCAGCTCCGTGAACCCAATGTGTAAACTGCCTCCTATGGCTGGCTTACATTTACTGAGTACCCCTGAATGCATTTTCAACCCTGTTCTCTCTGAATTTCAGCAGAGAGATAGAAATAGTAGTCAAAGAGCCAAATCAGTTCCTATTATTGTGGCCTGTCCTGAGCAATCAGAAAACCCCACATGTCATGCCATGAAGAATAAGAGAATGGTATGAAAAACAGAGAGTACAGGTCATCTTTTTCAAGTCTAAGGTTTCTGTTGATGTTCATGTTTGCTTCTGCTTCTCTTCTGAGTCGCTGTCATGCAAATAGTTTTTATTTTAGAGATTAAGTGATTGTTACTAGGCAAATAATTAAATTATGAGCTGATCTATCCTATTGTAAAAGCAAACAAGCAAACAAAAAACCCAACCCAACCAAACAAAACCCCCTGCTCCATGTGTTCCTAGCTTGCCATCTCTCATTCTCAGCATGTGTCCAATTTCCAACTCCACTGTATAGACAGTCTCCAATATATACAGTTTCTGCTGAACCAACTTCCATGTACTTCCTTGCACAGAAGGAGTAATACACTTTCCTTTTTCTGTTTTACCTATTTAAATTATAAGCTCTTCAGGGCAAGGAACGCCTCTCCTTATCTATATGTACAATCTCCAGCACAGTAGAGTGCTGGTCCTGGCTGTAATCTCCAGAGGCTGAAAATGATAAGTGGTGGTGATGGTGATGATAATGATGGTGTTTGCTCATCTGTAATGAGCGAAATGATACTGTTCCTGAATACCCTCTTCTGAATGTTAAAAAGATGCTGTCCTGATTGAATATTTTATCACTAGTCTTAAAATATTTTTCTGTCTTAATATTCACATAAGAAACTGCTTGTCTCCACATTTCTCTTGGAGAATACTGACTAGTTTGTTACTCGTTTTTTAAAGTTTTTAAGTTATTAAAGTTTTGTTCCCTTAACATTCGCTTTCAGGCTTGGTTAGCTGAACTAGTTGTGTGTCCCTTGAAGCCTTCCTGTAAAGGCTGTCTATGACCTTGACTGACACCCCTCTCCCCCTTACCCTCCTTGGTGAAGCAGACCTGACTGACAATTAACTTCAAACAAATGGAGAAAAAAAATAAGTTTAAAAAAAAAAAAATGTGGGGTGGGCTGAAATAAAGCCAAACTGTTCCTGCAGCAGCAAATGCCATTGCTGCTGTTGCTTTTTACTCCTTTGAGAAATAAGTGCTAGGACAGTCAATTAGACTTCAGCAATCTAGAAAAATTTCAAGTTTGATTTTATGAAGAGCTTCATCTTTCTCAGCAGCAACTGAACTATAAATGTCATAAAAGCAGTAAAATATATGTCTGCATGTTCTGTAACTTGAACACTGTTCCATTTTATGAAAATAGAGATTACACATTATATGCAACTACCTCATGTATAGAATAAAATAAAAATACAACAAATCAGATTTTATCTATATTTATCAATATTTATATAAAGACAGTGGACCATCTCTCCCGTCTCTATCAACATATGTAGCCAAAATTAGTACTCGGCAGTTGGATGTTTGATGGAATACCAACTCCTCCAAAACTTTTTTGAGTTAAACTCATACTGAATTATAGGGACATTTCATGTGAATTCTGGGTACTGACAAAATTATTAAGTACTGCAATATTAGCATATCTTGTCAGTCTGCTTGAATTGTTTCTATAATGTTCATCAGCACAGTACCCCCAAGACTTTTTGTTAGGTAGGAGAGAGGCTTTTTTCAGACAAGCAGGTAACTTGTACCACAACTAAAGTGAAATTTTTGAGTCTACCTGTTACATCTCAAGTGCTGCAGCATTACACATCGGGTAAAGGAGAAATGCCAGAAAAAAAGTTCCAATTGTTTTTTCACCATGGTTTCCTGATGCTTTAGTGTAATGTATGGTGTGGCTTTGTGTGGAATACCTCTTTACGCATCCATTTGGCAAGCTCCATGTGCACATAATGCCTCAGGGGAACTACTGCTTACTCCTTCCAATGTAAATTATGTAGGGTGCTAATATATGTTTTTGTATACATATCTGTACATGTATGCTTGCATACTTTAAACAAAAAATCTCAATGTGTTTCTATTTAAGTCTGGTTTTATGGGGAAAAAACCCAAAGAAAAACAAAGAAACTTATTTCCAATCTTCTGTGTTTAATTAAACTGTACTTATTAGCTCCTTACTGCTTTCTCACTGCCAGTACTATGCATTCCTGTACCGTGGTTAAGAGATTATGAAAGCAACTGGCACCAGTGATAGCTTCTTCTTAACTGATTGCGTCTCTTTATAAATGTGATTCATTCAGTCTCTAACCAACCTAACCCTGGGATTTTAAAATCTCTTCAGGGGAAACTCTAGGCCTGCTGCACAATTAATGTTTTTCGTGTCTGTCTTTTTTTTTTTTTCCCCTTCCTTTTTTACAGCAGCTCACAAAAAGTCTTAGGAGATCAAATCCTGCCAGAAATGGGCACTAATCCACTATATATTAAATGGGCTACACTATGTTGAAATTATAAGCGCTGTTCCAAAAGCTTGTTTACTTTCCAAAATTTGAGAGAATTGAACAAAGGTCTCTGTTCCCATTTGTCTCACTGCATTATAAAGATTGTGAAAACAAATTTCTCAGCCTGGAGGTTGCTTTCCTCCCCTCAAGTACGCATTTGACTTCTCTTCATATTTACCATGCAGATGCTGGCAGCTCCAAGCTGGGTACCAGAGGGAGAATATACATCCAGCGTTTTACTTCTTATGTCGCCTCTGCATCTTGCTGAATACCTGTGTACTAACATGAAGGATTCTCAACCCGCTGCAAAGGGATTACTGACTGTAAAGGATAGTAAACCTTTCAGGGACGTGGGTTCAAGCAGGGCAAGCCACGGGCAATACTGAAACACAGAATTAACTGTCTGGTCAAGATCTGCACCTCAGTAATTTATTTCTGTCACCTTGGTACATGCGAGTCTGATGTCAGAGCCAGGTGATGACGAGGGCAGACCGAGCAGCCGGCAGGGAAAGCTGGTGGCCCGCGCTTGCCTTTGAGCTGTGGCCGGGTCCCACCTGCGGCCCCCGGGGCTGCGGGTGCCACCTGTCCTGCCGGGAGACACGCTGAGCTACCTGCCCTGACGGCAATTTTTCATGTGCAGATGGGGAGGCGCAGGCAGTGTAGCAATATTTAATTTTGTCCAGTGTCAGAAAAGGCTGGAGCAAGGTCTGATTGATGGCAATTATTGTACTTGGGGATTTAATAGAGCAGCTTTAAAAAAAAAAAAAAGAAAAAAGAAAAAGTTTAATTAGGCTGCTCTGCTCAGTCTAAGTAACTGGCCTGACCTTTCAGCGGTCACAAGCACCCAGCAGTTCCTGCTGACAGCAGTGGGTTACGAGAGGTGGGAATCCAGATACTGAATTAATGTTAGGCATCGAGAACTGTGTTTAGGCACCAAGGGCGTAAACACCTCCTAAATCCTAATGTTGGACCTAATGTTTCCTGTTGGCTGTCTCTGGTTAGCTGCACGTTCAAAGGCCTTTGAAGAGTATAGCTATTTTTGCTGATTTGATGCAGGGATGTAGGTGAAATGTAGGCCACTTGTGTGGAGAATTGGTGCTCCTCAGCTTTGAAAGGATGCTAAGGCTCTACCTACTCAGCATGGTTGTGGGGTTCACATATG
This sequence comes from Anarhynchus alexandrinus, assembly GCA_008711295.1. Taxonomy (NCBI): domain Eukaryota; kingdom Metazoa; phylum Chordata; class Aves; order Charadriiformes; family Charadriidae; genus Anarhynchus; species Anarhynchus alexandrinus. The sequence goes on along the minus strand of VUYV01000094.1, from coordinate 1,349,135 downwards.
AATATATAAGGTGTGCAAAGGGATGGAGAGGGTATTCTTATCTCTGTTATACCAAGGCAGAGGCTGAAAACGTGTATGCACCTCAAATATTGATAATTGCTTCTTTGTATCTTGACACGCCTAAAAAATGTCAGAAATCAGGTCCTGAGTGACTTGCCTGAGATGGTGGAGGAAGCAGGTGGAAGAGCTGAAAAACAGGTCTTGGTATTCTGAATCCCAGTCATGTCTTCTGTCATCATAACATTAGGATGTCTTTCTCACTTTATTTTCCATGAGTACTATTCCTAAAACAAATATAACTGCTATCTGGTCTTTCCTGAACTAACTGATTATTTTTTCCCTCTGGTTTTGTCTTTATAGAATTCACTTCAAAGTGCAGAAACACCAGACAAAGGTAAAGTGTTATTTTTAAAATGTTAATTCAAGATATATCATCAGAAAACACACGTTTTGTGATTTGTTTGTGTTAGAGAACTGTTATAGCTGGCATATTGCAGATGTTTACATATTTAGCTGTATTATAAGGTAATTATGGCAAGTTAAAATTAAAGTGATCTAAAAATGTAATTAAAACATAGCATTTCCCAAAACTAATCTGGAGACTCAAATATGCAAAACAAATAGTAGAGTGAAAGAACTGATTACAATTAGTGGTGGTCATAGCAGTTGCTCTTAATCCCAACTTTTTCTGCGGATAAAAGGGAAAATAAGGAACTTGATAAAAGCCTAAAAAAATATTTTTGTGTATGGCATTTCTACTTGGCTCCAATAACTTTCCTTCCTCCCTCCTTAAGCTTTAGTTCTTTGTTGTCTTTTGTTGTGTAAATAGTGTGTCGTCTTAAATTATATGCTGTCATAAGAAGAGTAGGTTAATTAACAGTAATGGACAAAATCGTAGACCCTGCCTTATTTAATTCCTCAGTTAAAATTAGCTTAGACTCATTGGCTAATGCCCAGTACTGTTAGCATTACTGCGGAGCACCTCGCAGACTGAGGGATGTGCAGGAGCCTGTCCTGTCATGGGTGCCTGTGTCGGGTTCCCAGAGGGGACAGCCACATCAGGGCATGGGTCCTGCTCTACCCCTCTGCGGCTGGCCTGCGACGTGCAGTTGGGGGTGCTACGTGGATGCTTTCAAAGGGTCCTCCATCTGAACGTTGGGGTGGGCTGGGGTGTGCTGTGGAACAGTCATCTCTCCATTTTGTTTAAGGAAAAAAGTGGCCTCTGAGATGCTTTTTTTTTTTCCTCTTTCTTTTTTCCTCTGTCTGCTTTTCTCGATTGCAGTGTGCTCAGAGAGGCAAAAAGGTGAACCAACCACAAAGATTGCAGCAGCCTTTCAAACACAGAGGTGGTGCAAAAGCAGGATTCCAAATGCCAGGCTTGTTGTTTCACCATTATTCACCTTCATGAACAGCAAACAAAGAAACAGCAATTATATTTGTAAGCTGCCAGGAAAAGCTAAGCAGCTGGAGAGCTAGGGGATTTGGGGGAGAGAACATGCAGGTGCAGAAGGGAGGAAAAGGTAAATACAGTTTGTAGGATTCTTCTCCCTTGGATATAGTAACTTATCCCATGATTATTTCTTTTAACACTCTTAACAGCAACTAATTCTTGATGAAAAGAATGAATAGTTACTAATCAACATCTAACTTAGAAACATCTTCCTCTGTACACTGTTCAGAAAACCTGGATATAAAAAAAATCCTCTAGTAAAAGATATTTCCAAATTTGGACTTCATTGAATCAGCAGCTTCCTCAAGGAAAATCTGATTTATTGAATAACAGTAAAGGAATCAGATTTTTTAGTCTCTGCCTCTCTGTACCTATTTATTTAGAATCATGGAATTGTCTAGGTTTGGAGGGGACCTCTAAGATCATCAAGTCCAACCATCAACCTAACTCTGCCAAACCACCACTAAACCATGTCCCTCAGCACCACGTCTACCCATCTTTTAAATACCTCCAGGGGTGGTGATTCCACCACTTCCCTGGGCAGCCTGTTCCAATGCTTGATAACCCTTTCACTGAAGGAATTTTTCCTAATATCCAATCTGAACCTCCCCTGGCACAACTTGAGGCCATTTCCTCTTGTCTTATCAATTGTTATTTGGGAGAAGAAACCAACCACCCCCACCTCTCTACAACCTCCTTTCAGGTGGTTGTAGAGAGCGATGAGGTCTCCCCTGAGCCTCCTTTTCTCCAGACTAAACTGTCCCAGTTCCTCAGCCACTCCTCATAAGACTTGTGTTCTAGACCCCTCACCAGTTTCATTGCCCTTCTCTGGACACGCTCCAGCACCTCAATGTCTTTCTTGTAGTGAGGGGCCCAAAGCTGAACACAGTATTCGAGGTGTGGCCTCACCAGTGTCGAGTACAGGGGGACAATCACTGCCCTAGTCCTGCTGACCACACTATTCCTGATACAAGCCAGGATGCTGTTGGCCTTCTTGGCCGCCTGGGCACACTGCTGGCTCATATTCACCTGGCTGTCAACCATTTATGCCAGGAAAGCTTCAACTGTGAAGAGTGATGCTTCTCTGTTTGTTCTCGGCACACCCTAATTTCATAACAATTGCAGAATCCTTTTGGTAGTGTAATATTAGAAATTGCAACTTACTTGATTGCAAGTCAAAACTTGCCAAGCCATTAGTCATCCTGTGGAAAAGCCTACATTCAAGTTGTCCAAGGTAACCAAAATTCAAATTGACCTCTTACATGCAATGGTATACATTAAATGTATGTTAAAATATACTATATGCCTTGCATCTGCACCTATTAAATAAATTTCTAAAAGCCAGCAAAATATTTAAAGTTAGGCTGATGACCATTAACAGAAAAATCTAGCTATTGTATTAGAGCAAGTGTTAAAGGCAGGTCTGATAAAACCAAAGTGTGAGGGCAATGACCAAACCTGATCTGCCGGAACCTAGGCTTGATGCCCAAGAAGTGGACAAAGCCATTCAACACATCTTTTATTTTGGGGATCACGAGCTTTTCTTGGTCCTTGTCTTCTCAGTGCTCACCTTCATGATAATGCCATGGGGCCCGCATCTGCTGACCTAGGGACACTGAGCCTGAGAGGAATCCAGATAATATTTTCACCTGCCAAAGCTAGAAGTAAAAACCAACTTGATGGTGCGATGTGCATTCTTGCTGAAATCGCCTCTGTGTTTTGTTTTCCACCTCGTTTGCTTCCCGCCCTCTTTACTTCATTATGCTTAGCTGGCTAGAGTTGCCGGCGTGCAAAAATTTGCAAGCATGTTACCCGAAAGTAGGGTAAAATCACCACCTTAGCTCAGTGCTGGTAATTTTTTCCACATCTCTGGGAAGCTAAAACCCATGTGCTTTGCTTTCTGTAGCAGCACAATTGCAAATGAAGTCAGCATTGACAACCGAGGAGGAAGCAGACTGCATTTCCCATTTGTACTGTTCTTTTCTCTCTTTTATATGTATTCATGTTTATCTTGAAGGAAACAGGATCAAATTTGAACAGCGAGAGCAGCAGTTACTCCAACTAATAATTTTTTCCTCTCCTTTTCCTCCCCCAAGTGACAGATATTACCCTACGTATCATAAGAGTTTTGGTTTTCTTCATTATATCTTCTCTCTACCACAAAAGAGAAGAAGATAACAGATACTATTAAATTAAAACCTTACTTAATAATCTGTTTAGAAACCGCTGTAATCTTTCTCTTTAATAAAAGATTATCAGAGGTTTAATATTAGTAATTCACCATGGACTAAGCAAGTCAAAGACTATATTCAAAATACCTAGCCTTGATTTAGTGTTGCAATAACTGGCTCCATTAACAGTGTTATCTCTGTAGACCAAATTATTCCATTGCTGCAAACAGAGCAGTACTTATATGTTATGCCTGAGTATGGATCATGTTCTTTTTCCTTTGTATGAAGTCCTTAGAAGATTATATTCATGTTTTACTACGCAAAGTATTTTTTTATTTCTTCTTAAATGTGAGGAATGATAGGCATTTCTAGACATTAGCACTGTTCTGCAGCATCACGTGTTCCCAGAAAATAAAGAATGAGATTATTCAAGTTAGGGATTTAGCACTGGAGTTTGCTGCAGTCCAGAGTATGAAAAGACAGGCTGTAAGCTGGTACAAAACTGAGTCCGTGCGTATTTCTCAAAAGCTGATGAATGAATGTTTATACAATGTCTACAGCCTTTCTACTTCAGGCAGGGATTTCACCGGATCAGACATAATAAGCAGCTTTTGGAATTTGATCAGTAGTTCTCTGGGACCCATCCCAGAAAGTCTAGTATGCATCATGAACTGATGATACTGAATTAAGTCTTTTCCAATTGAATTGCTGGAGTTGCTATCTTTTCAAGTAAATGCAGAAATCAGATACCTTGATTACTATAAATTTAACGAAGTCATCAATACATTTAAGGGCGTAAAGGTTTACTAACTCTGCTTGGGATTTGATAGTTGCTTCTACACCTGATCATAAAAATATTCACCACAGAAAGCTGCACCCACCACCACCCCCCCCCCCAAAAAAAAAAGTAGGAAGGGGAAAAAATTGAAGGTTTTTTTGAAGACTTTCCTATATAAAATTGAAAACTCAACTTCCTTCTTTTCCTAGTACAAAGCCATTATAGTTTTGTTTTGGAAAATCACTTTTTGTTTCAGAATACAGAAAAATGTCAAGAGCTTTTTATTGATTGCATTTCATCTCCTTAAGTGTCTCCTGAAATGTTTTCAAATCTGAGCATGGCTCTTTACCTCTAAGTTGTTGCTGTGTTACATCCTGATATGTTGTTCTGAAAGTCAGGAGGGGTTTAACCAAGACTAATTTTTAAATAACTACAACCCCCCCGGTTCTCCAAAAAAATTAAACATAAGTTACCAAGGCCTTGCTATGATATAAAGCATATAGTAGCAGAGACATTTTTGATACTAGGACAGCAGGAGAGTTTTAAATTTCTTTCAAGGGATGGATAATTCATAGGATTCTTCAACTAGTAGGAGGGAACAATAAGGTAAATATTGGTGCTTGGAGACTGCACCTGATCAGTATTTGTATTACAGCCTTTTCATGTTTTGCCTTTTTCTTATTATAATAATGGTGTAATTATCGCTGCGTAACACCTTACCTAAATCTTAAGGTTGTTTTGTTTTGTTTTGTTTTGTTTTCCGGGTGTTTTGCATGTGTGCATATGGACTAAACTGCACTTAGGAGCTTGCTTTTTTTTTTCTCTCTGAAAATAAGTGGGAAAGAACAATAACAAGATCCTGTTCTCTGAAATATCTTTGAGGTGTCTAAAGGGCCTTTAGCCTTCCTTCCAAATTCTGTTCAACCAGATATTTGTCATGTTTTAACCAGAGAAAATGTGTATACAGAGTCAGAGAGGGTGTGTTTGCTATGTATTAAATTGACATCATCTGCAAGTGCTATAACAGAAAAGTACCTACTCTGTTGGAAGGTCTGGCACTGAAATAATATGTGAATTGTAATACTGGACTGAGAAGAAGAAAGTGGTTTTCTATAAGGAATATGCTAGCCTGTTCCTGACTAAATCTTGGAGACACCTGTAGGCATATTCATTAACACTTTTAGGGATGGTGTGGATTGTTCTGTTTCTCACCAAGGGTGAAATTTATTCCTTCAAACTCCATGTACAAGGAACGTGTCAGAAATAAGCATATCTGACAGCTGTGGTTAAAGTTCACTTCCCTTGGTCTCATCTCATTTCTGCAAGTCTCATTTCTTCTCACCTTCGCCGAGAAGGTGATGCCAAATAATTTCACACCAGAAATAAATGATGAGGTTTGAGTTGTGAGATTATTAATCTTGGTCACAATTCATTTTGGTATGTGGTGTATTCATAGTCTCCTAGATACTGGCTATGCCTGGGACACCTTTCTAGAAAATAAACTCTGGCATAGCTGAAGCTGTGAATCTGCTGTAGGAAGTCCATAGCCTGTGCTATGCAATTCAGTGAAACACCATAGTCCTTTCTCATATAAGATTTATTAATCATAAAAATCATAAAAAGCAGTAAAGTTCTCTGGCTTCATGAATGGGTGATATAATTTCAGCATACCAAATCCAATTCAGCAGCTCATAAAAATATAGTGAAAAGATGCTGACCAACTCTTGTGAGTAATGGACACTTACAGACTAGCCAAGATGTTTGTCTTTAATTTAGTTAATTGCTACCGGGCTTAATAAGTGAAGACTGGGGGGAAAAAAGGGCTGACTCTGGCATGGAAACCATAGAGTCATTTTAAACTGAGGACTGACAAGAGTAAGAATGTTAATGTAAAAAAAATGCTGCAGCTGCAGACCAGGTTATACTTGGACATTTGCTTACACTTGAGGAACTCTGTTCCTGAGAAAATCTTCATTCTGGATCTCCTAATAATTAGATAAATAATGCTGAAGTTTCATTTGTCTCCCTTTGCTGACAGCTGAACTGGTTGCCCCATTGCTGTCTTCACTCCTTACGCGCCATCTCAGTGAGAGAGACAGCCTGGAGTCCTCCCGTAGGCCCTCCTTCCAAACTGGCTCCATTTCTGCATTCGGGCACAGAGTGCAAGCCCATGGGTGAAAGGTGGAAATTTAAGAGAGAGAGGAAAAAGAAGAACATTTCCCAACTCCCTTCAGTAGGGAGTCTCATGGACATCATCTGCAACTAAGTGAAGACTGTTAACCTCGCCCCGTTTATCCACATAGATCTTGTGGGTGGGCAGGTCCTTGACACCTAGCAAACTTTTTTCACCTCACCACTGACAGATTGAAGCATGTTATAAATAATTGAGGCAAAGATTGTGCTTTTCCTTGTTTTCCCTCACTTTTCACGGGGTTCTGTTTGTCTGTTTATTATGTATCTGGCATTCAGTTTTGTCTCTCGGGTAAATCTTGAGAGTCATTCTTCTGTAAACGTGGCCAGTGGACGAGATAGCTTGGATACAGTGATAGGCACCTTGCATCTTATTCACTTCCTTGCCTGACGTGTAAATTTTCTGTTATGGAAAGTATTTACCCTGTGGTGTATGTTTCTCCTGACTTTTTTTTNTGTCTGTTATGGTTTGAGAAACCCACAACAATTTATTGTCATTTAGACAATTATTCTATCACCCCATGACCCTTGCTTACCCAGGAAGGGGAATTGGGGGAAAAACAAGGAAACCCAGGAGTTGAAATACAAATAGATTTAACAGGATAACACTAAATAATTAACATTAATAATACAAAAGAACCAGTATTGATCCTGATAGCAATATAAAATATACAAGGATTATGCTCAGCTGATTCTATCAGTAGGAAGCTGTGTGCTCCCAGCAGTGGACAGCAAATATCGGACACTGAGAGTGCTACGGCTTTGGGAAGAAGGGAAGGGCTTAGGGGTCCGGCACCAGGGCAAAAAGTTTTCTGGACTGCTGCCATCAAGGGATAGAGAGGACTTTGCAGCAAACTTCCTAATTTATATTGAATGTCACGTTCATGGTATGAAATAATCCTGTTGACCAGCTTGGTTTAAGTGCCCAGGTCTCGCTCCTCTTCATCCCCACACGTGGCGAGCTTGAATACACTGAGACCTTGAAACCCACACACCGTAGCTGGCTATATAGTAAATATTTTCACAACTTCAGACACTAGAGTCTTCTAAAAGTGCAGTTTTCCCAACATTAGAAGAGAAATTAGTCCTGTGTCGCTCAAACCAGGATATTGTCCAAGGAATATTTCCTTCTTTCTGTGGCTTAGCTGAAATATAATACATTTCCAATTGTTCTGGAGACAATATTTGAAACATTGCCTTACAGCCTAGAATATGGATTGTGTAAAATTTGCTGGTGGCCAAAGGATGCGTTTCAACGCACAGCATGACGTTTACACAGATTCTGAGCTATATTTCACCCTCTTTTGGAGAAAATGCTGAGAAGGTTCCATCTCAGCAATCATTGACTTCAATAGGCCAATTTGCATAAATAAGGACTTTGCTACTGCGCTTACATCTACCTGTCTGCCACTTTGAACGGGTTGGAGCCAGGGAGTCTCCCAAGTAGCTTTTTTTCCGTAATGTAAATAGTTTGGTACGTTTCAGATAAAGTGTAAAATACTGGTTGAAATAATAGTCCACTGATGTCCTCTCGATGTCCTCTTCTGGAACTCTTAAGAAGGCTTTATGCATATAACTATAGGTAATTCCTTGGAATGTAAAAGAATTCAGTGCAAATTAAACATTTAATTTGGAAGGTACTAAGTTATTACACATCCAAGAGAACTGTTTATGAGAATAAAATGGTATTCTAGGGAAAAAATTCATTAGAGGAAAAGATTTATTCAGAACAGTTATAGCAAAGGATGATAAATGGAGAAAGTAGTAAAGAGAGTAAATAAAAAGATAATTAAAAATGAGTGCTAGACAGAGAAGTACACACAGAGAGTATAAGAACTGAGTTTTCTTAACCTGTTAGTCCCTAAAATGATTCAGTTTTCATGCGTGGAAGATGATTACAACACGACAAGAAGTCATATTCCAGCCAGTCCTTCATGAGTGCAATAACTTGCTGTCAATATTTCCAGTAGCAAACCCCACTATATGTCAAACTGTTTTAATGTTATGTAGGTATCTATTGTTACATAGTTAAAATTTGTCTTTATAAGATGAAGACTGAAATAATTCCTTTGCACTGTTTGCAATGCATTTTGTCACTCAATAGTTCTGAGTATTTGCTAGTTTAAAGGCAAAAGGTATTGAAGGAGGAGGAATAAAATTCCAGACCGAGGATATGGTTTTTGGAGACGTTTCTGTCAGGAAACTGAGATAGCTAAGTAGTGAATTGTGGTATCTGTATCTGATGTTGGGCGGGATTCCTGCACCTAGCCCAAGTATAAAAAGCTAATATAAGCATGTCTCAGGCTTCCTATTCCTGGGAATTTATTTTTTTCAATAGACGCTATTAGGCAGCTAATAGAAGGCTGCCAAATACAGTGGCCAGACAAGTTTAGGGAGTATGTCAGGAACTGTGACAGGTGATGAGATCACGTAGGAACCTCATGACTTAGAAAGGGGAAAAAGGAGAATCTGAGATATTGCTCTTGGAAGACAAACCATCCTGATCTTGGAATGATACAATGTGCTCTGACACTTTCTTTTTCAACCCGTGCCTTGCCTGAGAAATGAGTGCTTGTACCAGCTCTCTCTGCTCGATGGAGGCTGCCAGGACTGGGGATTTTAATTTACACTGGCAATCAGGCAATCCCCTAGCTGCTCCAAAAATACAGAGAGGGAAGATGGATAAAAGCCAGTAATTGCATAAAAACAGCAGCGCAGAGCTGAAGCCAGAGGAAATAACATAAATAAAGGTGTGATATAAATAAGGCTACAGCCTGTGTTTCATATATATCTGTATAGATATGTATTTCTGTGTCCATCATTGTGTAATTTTATCACCAATCCATGACCATCTGAATGCTGACTATGCCTGATTATGCCTGCTATTGTATATATTTTATGAATTGTTTACCTACAGTTGCAACAGCTTTCTAGTCTTAAAATTTAACCGGTGCCTTTTCTCCATTCTACTGCCGTGTTGCCAGTTCTCTTGAACTAAGCAGCTACTTAGCTGCTGAAATTACAAAATACCTCCATAATAAAAATCCTTCCAGTACAAAAATTAACAGACTAAAATGGCATATCTGAGGCACAAGCTAGCTTGCTGTAGTTTAAAATGCTTACTTTGAAAATGCCTTAATTTGAAAGCACTATAATGAAAGACTGTTAATGATACCCCAGAAATGAGCTAAGGCTGGCTTCAGAAGCACAGATGGCTAATTGGCTTCAGTTGGTAGGTTATGTCGTTTTAATTAAATTTTATTAGGAAGCATTTCAAAGCCATAACTGATGGTTTAAGATAAATATGGTTCTTTATAAATGACCTATTGCTAACCTTTATTTCTTTCCTCTCTCCTCTCAGCGTTAATAGAGGCTGCTGTGACTGAGCTCTCCATGGCAATCTCCTGTCTCATCCATGTTTACAGCAACAGCTTTGATGCAAATTTCCAGCTTGCCAGCATACCTAAAAGCCCTTCATGTGCAGACATCAGCCTAGATTCCCAGCTCAGCTTCACTGTTTATGCTGCCCATAACATCCCAGAAGCCTGGGTGAACAGGTAGGAGGAGATCCAGCAGCTGTTCACAAGAGGGGGTGCTGTCTCTTGTGATCACGTGTTTTCCAGAGATGCTAGCTTACCTTGTTACTTCAGTGATGTTCCTATATTAATGTCAGAGAGTGAGTAAGTGGGTGTATCTCCACTGTTTTTTTAGCATGAAGTGCACTTACTTAAACTTAACTCAGAGACTTCCAGGCCCAATAGACAGATGGAGAATGGAGGAGGTAGACTAGATGTTTGCCCTTGACCAGTGTGGAAGGAGGGTAATGGAAGCAAGGTCAGAGCACTGACCTTGAGGGGTATGCGTACAAATGCTTGTGTGACTGACTTGCCCAGAGGGAGGGAGGAAAGAGTGGGTGCTGTGTGCCAAGAAAGTTTGGACTGGGACTTTGTGTGGCCTCTGCAGTGCAAGTAACTGGAGGAACTGAAGGCCACCTTACCACAGTAACCAGAGGGGTGCTTGCTTAAACTCAATCTGAATGAGGCTTTATCAGCTATTTTTGCTCTTGATGTATTCAAACCACGTTATTTGGCTAAGCATGTGTATTGGCAATCCTCTTTATAGACAGTGATTAAAATAGGTATAGTTTTTAGGTCCAAGTATACGTAGTATATCAGCATGACAGAGGAAAGAAAAAAGGGAGGCATCTTCAATAAAAAGCTGATTGAAATGTTCTCTTATGAATTGTTTATCTGGTCAAATTAGTTGTCTCTAGTAGCAGCTGCTTTTCCTACTCTGAGCAAAACTGGTGTTCTCCTCCTGCCACTCCAGTGTAATCAAAGGAGGACAGGTGACTACAGTCTGGTAGCATTATTTTTATGAGTCAAAATGCTTTTCTCCAAGTTTTTAGTAATATTTTCCTCTTACTCCCACTTTACCTTGAATTCCAAATGACTGATGAAAAAACAGTGGGATCACTTGCATTACACGGTGAGCAAGAGAATGTACTGTAAAACATTAGTTGTAATTAGCAGTTTGATAAAAATCTGAGAGAATTTGCATTAGTTAAGGTAAAAAGACAGAACTCTAATCACTATAATGATTTTGCAGATTGTTATGCCATTCTCCCACTGCATTCTGTGTTTTACCAGAAAAACGTGAAATTACATATTGCCTAAAGGCCACTGGTGACTTGAATGCTATGTTCAAGCATGTGAAAATGAGAATCTCTTTTCCTCCTTAATGTATCTTCCCAGTCTTTCCAATATTCATAGCCAGCATGAACTTCTTAACATGGGCTGCCACTGTGACACCTACTTTCCTCAAATACTTTTGCTGACTTCATTCACATGCGTACTCCCCGTTCTTATTTCTGAACTGCATGAATTCATGTTGACTCTTGTTTTCCCTTTCCAAAGGTCACATTTTATGATCTTGCTGCTGTTTATAATGTGTTTTAATATCTATTCCTGCATATATATATAAAATATATGTATGTATAACATACATCTATGTTAAAATTTTGACATCCCTCACTGTCTCTCACATTGTTGTTTTTTTCTATACATAATAGTATGTGATAAATGGCTTTTCTTTTAATCATTTGGGATAAGGGAGAGGGAACTGTTTTATGTTCTACAGAATCGTGTTAGTGTCCTGTCAAATCCGTCTCAAGTTCACTTTTTATCAATTTTTATCAATTATTTTGTCATTTTTTGGTGTCAATTTTTATATTTATGCTCTCAATTTCTTATTCCAGTCTTACTGTCCTTGTTAAAAAGATATGTAGAGATCTTACAAGTTGTAGAACAATGTTGCAAAACTGATTAACTTTCTTTACTGTATTTTCATTCCTCCTTGTTTTTGTTTTTATGTTATCTAAATCCCAAGCAGATATGCCATATTTGATGCCAGTGGCATAACATTGCTAACTTCATGTTTGGCTGCGTGTCCTCAATCTAGCGCAATTTATTTCTACATCTCCCAAAAATCAGATTCGTATCTACATGTGGACGATATGAACTGATTTTTGGGACAAGACTGTATAGAGTCATGCCTTTAAACTCACAGGGAGGGTACCTAGGCAAAATGCTCTACAAAGACCTAAAATGTGTTGAAGGGCATACACTCTAAACAACCTTTCTGACTTCAGTTAGACTGCAGCATTGTGTATGCATTAATCTTTCCAGGATTAGGTTCTTTTGGTGTATAAATCAGGTATATATCTGTATATTGTGTATCAATAATTCTGTTCAAATAGCAGTGTATTAAAACCTATTATTTCCTGCACTATCCTTCAACTGTTTGTAATGTTTAGACTAAAGAGGAAAGATGCTACATTTAAGAGCAGAAGCATTTTCTAGTCTTGTAAGGTATTTTTTTTTCCCTTTCTCTGCATCAATACCTCATAGGTACTACAGATTCCATATCTTTTTCTTTGAATTTAAAAAAAAAAAAAAGGAAAGGAAAAAAAAAGAGACAGAAAAGAAAAAGTGTATCTGCTACAATAATTAAAATGGTGGTTATAATGTTCTGGAAGACATCAACAATCATACTTGTAAATAAGACAAAGCCAGGCACCTTCAATCTGCAAATGCTTCAAATTTGTTGTTCATCATTCTTGTACCCATTGTGGTCTAAAGCTGAGGGTGGTTGGAAGATCTGGAAGTTACAAGACCAGTTAAGAATATTAGTTGATCATATGCTATTCCTTTATTTTGACTAAAATTCTATAAGACTTCAGTACGAAGAATATTGAACCAACAGATAGCCCCAGACCCGAATTGCACTATGAAGCTAGTCAGTGAAATATCTGAATAATGCCAACACAGAGGGCTTTAATGCTTCTGCTGTATTGGATGCATAGATTCCCTTAATTACTAACCTGTTTTTCACTGATTGGGAAAAGTAAGTATACATAGATTTACTGTTGACTGAAGTTGTATGATGAGCAAGTTGTACCACTTCAAAACTTATGACCAAACTTCCCTTGGCTGCAATAATGAAAAAAAAAAGGTCTTAATGACAAAAACATGGAGTGGAATTTAGGTGTCTTAAGTACTTTTCCTGAATTCTGAACATTAAAAAAAAAGCCAACACAAAATATACTTCCTCCACCTCCCCATATTAATATGAGATTAATTATTGTAAATCTTTTTGTATGTAAGGATGGATCTTCACAAGTTTCTGAATGGTTAGCCCCAAATTTACAGCAGTGGACATTACAATTAATCTTTTTTTAATTTTCTTTTTTTTTTCCTTCCCTTTTTAGCTACAAAGTTTTCTCTTTTTCCTGTTCACTAACTTATGCTGGGAAGACAATATGTCAAGTCAAGATTTGCAAAAATGTACCGGTTAAAAGATCATTCTTTTTCCTGGCTGACTGGAACGAGAAGTAAGTTTTGGTCTGTGTTTGATATATCTTTGTCTGACATCCTTTACACATTGAATATTCATTTCTTAAAAAAAAAAAAAAAAAGACCCACATATTTATTATGGATCATCTTCTGAGCAAATTAAACTCCACAGAATTCAAAGAAACTTAGGGAGATGTGAGTGTGAAAGGAGTGGGATAGCCAAAGGAAGAGAAACAGGACTAAACTAAGTCTGGTTTGACAATAAGCTAAACTATGCTGGTCTGAGAATAGCTTTCATTCACTGGGGGCATCCTGGAGCCATGCTGGAAATATACTGGAAAAGGAGATGCAACCAAAGGCTGTATTTCTGTTCTCCTTTGAGAACTTCTGCTCTTTGGATCCACCTCTAATAGGTATGCAATCCAACTTGAGAATCTATTGTTACGTTTCTTCAAGGAAGGAACACGGCTCTTGAGTTTTTTGGGTTTTTTCGTTTGTTTGTTTCTTTGGGTTTTTTTTTGTTTGTGTGGGGGGTTTTTTGTTTTGGTTTGGTTTTTTTTGTTGGTTGTATTTTTTTTTTTATAAGAAGGATCTGTAGTTTTAAAGTGAGGACCTTAGTTTGAGACTGGAATTTTAAAGTAAAGGCTACCAACTGCCTGTCACCTGCCTGTCTGCTTGGAGGAAAATAACTCCATTGAAAAGCAAGGCGCAGAATCAAACAACATTCAGTTAGGGCAATGGGATGATAAAAAGCATGTTTGCAATAGACATGAGAGAAATAGGGATTTTTTTTATGATTTGGTGGTAATACTGTGCTTTTCCAGCTTCCTGAGCATGACATGTTTATATTTGCAATCTTTGAAAATTTTGGTATTTTACATCACTGTTTACTGTATTCTAAATCTGAAAGCAGCTTGAATACATTATAATTGAACAAAGGCTACAAGTCAGCTGAAAGGTTTTTTTTTCAATTATAATTGAATGCAGAGTGTAATTCATGACTTCTATTTGCCTTTATCTAAGACATACAACAGTTTGAAGCTGGTCAAATGGAAGAAGACCTTTACATGCCAAATCTGTTACATGCAGACGTTTACTGCAGGACGTGAACGTGTTCAGATCATGACAATAGATTCTGTTTTTATTCCAAATCTAACACAGCACTTAAAAACAAAATCAAATGTTTTAACATGAAGACAGGAGCGGACTGCTTTACTGTGTTGTGCTTACCACAGTATGACCTTGGTATAGTATCAGAATATTAGGTAGGATGGTGATGCCAGAAGACCTCTTCTGTATGAAAGTGTGCATAGCAAGGGAAATGTTTATGTTGGTTTTAATTTCTTTTAAATATGAAATACTTGTCACAGTTCTATAACAAGAAAATGTGTTTTTTGCTATTTGTGCTGCTAACCCTCTCGGAAAGAATAAACAAACAGCACCAAACTTGACAGAACAATCAGTATATTCAGCATATTTTGAAATGCGCAGAGAGAAGGAACAGTAGAGGTGGTGCTGTGTGCCTAACTGGCATAATTTAAAACATATCAAGGAACAAGGCTGGTTTGGCTTTCCTACAATAAATACATGTATATAAACACTAATTAATACTTTTTGCAAGAATTCAAGCTGGAATTGATTAAAAAATAGAGTATTTTAATGAAGTAAGTATTACCGCAGTTGTTTTTCCATGTCTTCAAGTGGTACCGTTTCCTGGTGTAGGAAGTCTGGGTCACTCAAAACTGTAACCAAGCTATGTTCACTCTTAGTTATCTTTTGGCTGTAACATCACCTTTCTGAAACAGAAGGGAATATGTTTGCATAAAAAGTTTACAGAGGAGACAATTCCTTCTTTGTAAAGTTTCTTGCCTTGCGTTACAAAGTGTTACTTTCATTCTAACCCATATGCTATTTTCTGTTGATCACAGCCATTGAAAATGCATGTGGTAAAAGGTCACTAGGAAGAGCTTGCGTTACGTTAAGATTGTCTATACAGTCAGGGATCAATCAGGCCAAAAATAAACCTAGCTAATTCAAAATAAGTCCCGATCTTAAGTTAGCATTGACTCGAACAAGGCAAAAACATGGAGAGTCGTGTTTTGATGATTGGAAATCTAGGAAGAGAGTTTCTACTGAAGACAAGACTTGCTTTATTTGCTGATTTTCATGTATTTAGTTTGTGTTTTTAAGTGCTTTAACCAGTTACTATCTGAACATTAACTTGATAGGTTTTTGCGTTTAAACGTGAGTTTCTGTTGAAGTCTTTTATTATAGTTAGTCTTTCCCAGAATGTTCTCAGAAAAGATGGGAATAAGTTGATACCTAAGGAGGTTGCCCCATTCAGTGTTTCTTCTGTTTGTCCTTTTTTAAGAGTATACTTTTTGCTTTAGAACTTGTGTGTTATCTTTGAAAAGTGTGATTGTCACCTTGGTGCAGAGTTCGAACAGGCTGGTACTATCTAGCACATAATCAGTAAAGTCCAAAAGCTGCCCTCTTATTGTCTCATCAGTTTCCTCTTTCAATGACTAAGACTTCTTAACTATTTTCTTTCTTTTGTCTTAGCTGGTTGCTCTTAACATATTTATTCCATCATCTCCTCTTTTTCCATCCTCCATAATTTATGTTAAACCAACAGACATGAAATATGTAATTAATGTTAAGCCTACCATTCATCACCTCATATACTTTCCTTGGCATTGGGTTTCCCTCTTCTCCATGTTTTGTTTGGCTTCTCTATTTTCTTTATACTCTCTTAGGGCAAAGCCTGGACCATTCCAGAGTTGTTCTGCGTTGAGTGCTCTTATGATATTAGGCCCTTGGCCTTTGAAACCAGCTGTATAACTCTACCTAACATCTGTGAATAGCACCTTCTCAGTGAGTAGCTCCTCTGTTCTTCTCAACTACTGTTGAAATTGTTCACCCACAGGGAGTCTTATTTCGGGCCACTGTTGCATTTCCTCTTTCTTCTTAGTCATCCATTTGACTCAGCCTCACGCAGTCAGAAAGGATAATACCAACTGGGTAAGCTCAGACTTGCATTAATTGAAGTTCTTAAAAGCAATACAGGTATTTCCCTTCTCTGTGTATCACATGTCACTGGAAGGGAAATTTTGCTCCTCTTTGACCCATACTTTAACTCTTGAGATGCGTAACCTTTGTCAAAGTTTCCAAGTTCTTTTCCTACTGGTGTACATCTGGCAGTGCTGTATATTGTGTCCTAGGGAACCTCTGGCAAGCTTTTGCTTTCTGCAGTGAGGTTGTTGTGAGTTTTTTCCTTGCTTCAAGTTCACAAGGACTGTTAACAAATGTCTGTGTTAGAAAATGCATGTCTCGATTTTTTTGGTTTTGTCTCCTCACAGCATTAACGATGCTTTGAAGTTAAATGTAATTCTTTGTGGAACAGTTTTATGTGACATGGGCAGAGTTGTTGGCCTGTAAGTGAAGAAGACAGACAAGCTATCTATAGAATGTAAAACAGTTCAGTTTCCCAATAATTGTTTTTAAGTAATTATGAGTGAGGAAGAGGGCATGAGACAGGAAAAGCAGAGTTGAAAGCTATAAATAGGGACACGTGGGAAGACAGTTGAGAATTGCTTCTCAATTCTATTCATGTTAATTAGAAAGAGTGGGAAATTGCTGTCTTGCTTTGTTATTCAAAGAGAGAGGTATGCCAATTTGAATAATTTCCAAATGTTTAGGACTGATCATCTGAAATTTTGACACTAATGCTAATTTGGATTACTTCAGAATCTCAACTGAAAACCATCTACTTTCAGCCAGTGGCTCCTGAGTGCACTCAAGGAAACTTTCCGGAAGCCAATAGAATTTTAACAGCTTTGGAACTTGGAGGAAAACCTTATGCTAATTTTACCTTCTATTATTACCTTGTCTTATTTCTGGTACCCATAATCCTTATGTTTTTCAGGGTACTATACTTTTTAAATACCAATTTTTACATTTGCTTACTGCTTAATTATGACTATACCTTTTAAAAAATGCTGAGTTGCATTGTCCTGCCAGTCTAGATGGACGATCTGAAAATCAAATGGAATCTCTATTATTTAAATTTATCTTCTAGTTTGTTTTCTTAATCTCAAGTTGTTGCAGATCTTTTGTTTTCTTAATGCTTATGTTGTCCATGCAGAATAATTCTTTTAGCCTTTAGCTCCTTATATTGATTTTGTTTATACAGAAAAAATGTAGTTAATTTCACTTTCCACTTGAGAAATTTAAGTTTGCATGGAAAAAGCTAGAAATGCACCGTCCACCATAAACGTTCTCTTCAGGAAAAAAAAATATTGACTTGCACTTGTCTGGGTAGTCACACACATGATTTTTCCATACAGCATGAAAGTATCTTTTGTATTAGAATTGTTCTAAGTTATGATTTTAAATCGATTCATATAATCTATATAAACAAATTGAATGACCAACCAAGTTTGCTAATGGTCAATACAAAGTTGAGAGTGAATATTGATAGAACTGAATTTTCTCAGTAAAAAATGTGAATCACTCATTGCTGTTAAGACAAAATTTGCCTTCAAATTCTGGTTGGGAAATACCACATCACCAAAGCACATCTGACCAAGAGAATGATTATCGCACTTTACTTACAAGCAACTTTTAGTTTCTTAAGTAGTGTTTTCCTATGAAGACAGAAGACAGCAAATAAATAACTATTGGTTTACAGTTCACCCTTAGGGGATGCTTATTCTAAAATAGCCCTTCATTGATAAGGTAATTCTAAAGCAAAAGTTTAACTAAGCTTTTCCTGCTTTTGTCAGCTCTAGTGCTGACCACTGAAGCAAATGATTTCTTATATGCCTCTTCTCAAGTACTCTGACCCAAGTTAATGGTTGGCAATACTCATCGATGTGTTGAAGGGATCTGTCAGATGCATTTTCTTTCAGTGCAACTCTTGTAATTTATAGCTTGATATGTGTGTTAAGGCATCTAGAAAAAGGTAGAAAGAACTCACTTGTGGTAACAATGCTCAATTTTTTTTAACTTTTATTTTTCTCTTTTCTGATTTTCTTTTAGAATCAATTTTCCTCTACGAATAAAGGCTCTTCCGAGGGAAACTATGCTGACAATAAAACTACTTGGAGTAAACAGTATCTCTAAAAATACAGAAGTGCTTGCTTGGACATGCTCCCCATTGTATCCAAAAGAGTAAGTTCAGTTTGGTATGACAGCTTAAGAAAAGACCATTCTTGAATAGTATTGCACTCAACTTGGGAGAAATATAAAAAGACAGAAACACTTATTTCAGGACCTTGCTGTAATAGGACTGAGACAGTCACTTACAGTAAACTGCTCTTGATGTGCCAGTAAGAGCCCCATCCATAAGCTTTTCTTTCTTTCCAATGCATTGTTTTTGAACTTGGCTTATGTAACTGTTTAACACTTACAATAAAGTTCCCTAGGCCTGTTGAAAGGCCTCGCTGTACCCTTTCCTGTAGCTTTCAAAGTCCTTCTCAGCATAGCCTCTTGTTCGCAGTGGTTGATTATTTTTTTTTCAGTCTGCATTTTTTTCTCGAACCCATTCATTCTTCTCAGAGTGAGGCAGTTAGTGATGACCACAATGAGCACCTTTCCCTCTATGCACCACTATAGAAGCTTTCTCCTCTTTCTTAACCTCTTCTTTCTATGCAGCGCACAGTGTAACAGTGGTTTAAAGATGTTTGTAGTCTTGAACGTCTCTTCAGTAATGCATAAAGAGAGATCTAAGGTAAATTATTTGGAGTGCCCTAAATATATTTTAGTAGCACTGAGACATCTCTAATTTAGATTGAGCCTTTACAATGATACTTAATTTTTATTTAGACTCCATAGCCCTGCATGCCCTCTGGGCAATAGGCAGACATGTTCAAACCCCACAAGTTTCTGCATTAGCATCCATGTCTAAACTATAGCTCTTTCCTCATCTTGAGACTACCTCATCTACTTCTGCATATGGTGGCAATCACCATTTAAAAGAAAACAAAACCAAAAAATCTGATTGCATGTATGAATTTACTATGTTTGAAAGAGCTTGAGTTCCATTGAACTTTTAAGCTGAGGGGCTTAAAACACTAGAAAATAGGTTGGACTGGGCTAGAGGCTTTTTCCATCTTTTCAGAGAAAATGAGATTACTCTGTTCAGAAAAAGAGAGCATTCTTCTGCAAGTGAGTGATTCCTCTTAGCTTGAAGGAAGGAAAGAAACATGAATCAAATCTCTGCTCCAAGGATTGCTTGGGCATTTTATTCATTGACTTTTCTTTTGTTAAGTTACTTTGAAGAAGAACACATCACTCACTCTACCATTGTGTGTGTCTTTTTTTTGTTTTTAAAAAGACATTATGTTTATTTAGAATTTTTCTACCATCCCTGTGAAAACAGATATAGGGAAATAGATAGAGGGGTAATCTTGGCTGAGAATCAAATTTGAGGTGAAGTGTTAAAGTGTCCTTATCCCCAGTAAGCTGATATATGCTGAGTGTGTGCAGAAACAGAGCATTAGGCATGATAACTTAATTGGGGAATACTTTAGCACCTTTGGAGGTAAATGGGGCACGTGAGAATCCTGTTCTTGAGAACCTGTGAGGCTTTCTTCAAGTCCCAAAGGAACAATTTTTGGAAGATCTGAAAGCCCTCAGCTCCCTGTGATGAAAATTTTTTAATGTATGCCATCGGAGCAAGCATGTTGGTTTTCATTAGGTAGATCTTGAAGTCACTCAGTTTCAAAAATTGTACTGAAAAATGTCTCTATTCTTTCATGGTACACACAGTCAGCACAATGAAGGGGATAGAGGGCTACTTTCCTTTTGTCTGCTGTATAATTGTACAGATCACTGCTGAAATGACCCTTTAAAGCAGAAATAAAAGTTGAGTTGTTGGGAAGGAATGATTTAGGAATAGCATGTTCAACACCCCCTAATCTGATAACTGTGTCATTTACAATTATAGTAATTATTAACACAAAGAAGCCTAAATGCTTTTCCCTCTTTTAGCCAACCACAACTCCACAGAATTATTCATTTACCATGATTTCAATTGATGGACTGATTTAAAAATAAGGATAGCCCTGAAATTCCTTCTGAAATGTGAAACTTGAAAATATCTGAACATTCTGAACATGCACCCAGCTTGTTTTTCCTTTTCTTTGGAAGATCACGAATATTTTATGGTAGAGTAAACTAGCTCTGAGAGTTACCTACTTAGAAAGTAGCAGGATTAAAACTGTCAGGTGATTCTGAATAGGTAATGCTATCAGTTAGTTGAAGTAATTGAGAAGCAACAGTAGGACTTTGAGAGGCCATTTCCTGCTGCACAAAAAATTTAAAAGATAATAATTGTTTTAATTTGACTCACCAATTTTGTGGAAAACATTAATAAACTGAGCAATGAACCTAACTTCACTCCCCTCACTGCTGGAGTGCAATTAAACTTCAAGACTTATTTCAAAGGAGTGCTTCTGAACTTGAAAGTATGCACCAAGAAAAGATTTGTACATGTAGTGTCATGTTAATGTGTCAAGAGTACCTTGTATTATTGCAAATGGTATTAGGGTCTTTAAATGAATGAACTCTGTAAATGCATATAAAGAGATTATAAAGAAATCTGACCAGGAAATCTTTGACAAAACATTTCTAACTTGGAAAATAACACTTTTTCAAAAGAAAACTTCTCTCAGAGGTGAATTTGAGTTCTAAAAAAGTATTAACATTCTCATGTCTAGGATTTAATTTATAGGGGAAAGGACAGAAATATGCTCTTTGAAGGAGCCAGTAGCCCTGAGGTATTTGCCTGGGCCATCAAACATCCTTGTTCAAATCCTTGTCCCAGTTGGTCACTGAGCAATTCTTCTCAGGGTCAGCAAAGATAAGGACAGAGAGTGGTCTTTTTTTCTCTGTTCAGATGCTTGTTAATTATTTTTTTTGTTGTTGTTAAACATTAGAAAAATAATATAAATGTCAAACATTTTAAAAATACAGAATCTCATTTCTGTCCCATTATATCTTTTTCTGATTAAAAACAAAAATTCTCTTCAAGCTGGCTGTGCCTTATATTAAAAAGAGAAGGGAAAAAAAATCAGCACTTTTTGGTTATTTTATTCCCACATATTACTTAGGAATCTTGATCTTTGAGTGACCTATGGCAAAAGAACACTTTATTTTAAAATACTCTGAAATTCCTGGTCTCTGTAAAGTTGATATTTTCTCTTCCAAACTGGTTATTGTCATTGTATGATTACTTTTCTCCTTCATAGTTGAATTCTTTATGTTTAGTTTGAACTGAAGATTAAGAAGAACTGAATTTATCTTAATGTATAAAGTATACAACATCCTTTCATCTGTTTCAAGAAGTGTGAAGAGTTTCTCATGTTTTTGGGCAAGACCACGTAAAAGTCCCTTGCCAGATCAAAGGCCTGTGGCTATTTCCTGAGATTTTAACACTCCAGTTCTTCTCTAAAAGAATACTAAGCAGAGTGTATGAGCAATATATAGAAAAGTAGAAGCAAAACTCAACTATTTAATTTAAAGCATTATTACTTATTATTTAGCATTTCTTATTGCAATATTCTCTCCGTACCTTGCCCATGTTGAAACCACACAATACCTAAAAATATTCTTAAGAATTTGGCCTGTTTAATTTTATTTTTTGTTGTTGTTGTTAACGACTTGTCAGTGAACAGATGTTTAGTAAATTTCAGTTTTGCTTAATTTACATTATTTCCTGGATTACAGTAATATCTCTCACTATTCTGACAGTTCCCTTACAGTGTGCTGATTTATATCATGAGTAGCTAATGGATATACAAAACAGCCACTATACTCTTTATCAAATGTGTGTTGGGATTAGTGCTTATCAACTTTGCATGTTTGTGTACAAATAGTCTCTCTCTTCACAAAACTGACTTCCTCCAAATTTTCTCCAAACTTTGCCTAAAGGAGGTTGTTTACTCTAAAATTATTGCTTGTAGACTTATTTTTTTTAACTTTGTTTTGGGGCAAAAATTAGGAAAGAGTCATTAACATAACTTCAAATTTGTTTTAGAAGTCTGATATAATCGCATAATTTTGTATTTGCTGTATTCAACACCTTCAAATTTCTGTAAGTTATTTAAACTAGAAACTGTGGGGATGGAAGATATGGTTCTTATAAATGTCTGTAGGACATCTATCATTACTTTGCAGTTGAAAATTGTATCTCTAATTTGAATTTTCTAGAATGCTGTAGTATTTGTAATTATAATAAATTAGTTCTCTCACAGTATCATTCCCATGCAGAATTAAGAGTGCTTGGGCTGTAAGATACAGGGGTTTTATAGCTTAGCAGCTGTGGATTTCCTTTAAATTTACCCTCAACTCTGAATTTCTGAGGCTTATAATGTCAGGTTTGGGGATAATTACATTATTTTTACACCATATTTTGTTCTCATTTTCCTGGTATATCCAGTCTAAACAGTAACTCTACTCCAATGTTACATACATTTGGGAATGAACACAGTAATAGTGATTGTTGCTGCCAACTTGTCCAGCAGGTGAGCCTCCACATCCACATTTCTCATCCTTATCAGGTAGTTGACTTTAGATAGTTGCCCAAAATCAATGCCAATAAAGCCCTTGATGGTGCACCTGTATCAAGAAGTCTTATTAGATGCAAGAAGCAGTTCAAAAAGTGTTTGCAAGCCCGTGTGCCAACTTTCCATTCTTTCACATCAGAAAAATGTGTTTGTCTCTTGGGCTGAATACTTTAGTGATTCAGAGCTAATTAACAAATCAGAAATCCATCATTTGCGGCAATTTGGGAGTTTTAATATCCCCCACAGTGCCCATTGTTCTGACTTTGCTGATTCTAACAACACAATTTATTTAGAACTGGTATTTCCAAATCAGACAAAGCAAGCAACAAAAATTTCTTCTTGCTGGGTGTGGTGAGGGAAGTCTCCCACGTGACTTTATGACACAAGGTTGATTTTATTAAGTTAGGGTAACATGACATGTCCTTAAATGGCAGCGTCCTCTTCTGCTGTAGTAAGATGGGAAGTTTATTTTAGCTCCGGTAATAAAAAAGAGCTGGGAATCCATGTAATTCCAAGGGTTTCCATCTCCCCTGGTTTTGCATGAGCATATGAATAAATAAATGGCAGTAGGCACAGAGGGGCACTTGTTTATTCACCTTCTGATGTGCTTGATGCTGAAGTTGCTACATGGAAGCCGTTGTCTATGGCTGTGATCATTATGCAGTCTTTACAAAGGTCAGTATCACTACCCTCACCTTACAGATGGGAAAACTGGCCGTGAGAATGGGGAGTGACCTGCCTGAGCTCATCAGCAGAACCAGGTAGCAGAGAGAGGTGTCTTGTCCGTTCAGTAAAGGTTATGGTTATCATCCTTATGATGCTGGCTCCTTCTTTGTCTGAATGGATCCTGCACACTCTCTTACTTGTTGTCCATTTTCTAAAAATCATCAAGCGTCTTTTTACTGTTTCATTCACCCGCATGACCCCCTCTTGTTCCATCTGTGTATCCAAAAGCAGACTCAGTCCTGAAAAATGTTACCTGTGCAGTGCATGTAGTGCCCCAGCGATTGCTGGGGAAAGCTGTGCCTCATAAATACACACTGTAGTTTTCAGTTGTCAATGCCTCTTCAGATCTTTTTAAAAAGATGTTTTTACAGTGTAAACACTACTGTGTTCACAGACTAGCCTTAGTCCAAAAAGTGACTTACTGAAGGAAGATACATAAGTTGCTCACTTATTTGTAAATATATAAATTAGGCTACTCTATATACAAGGCATAAATATGTGTCTAGTTTTTACAACTACTTCATTTTTTCTTAGGAGATATCATCTCCATACTATCAAAGTTGTTTAATGTCTTTGGTTTTACTCACAGTCCTCTCATCTGCTTTAACATGTGAAATCTTCTTAGTCCAGCAAAGATAGGTTGCATTTCTTGCCATTTCTCTCCAGTTGAGGACTCTGAGAAACCCACCTGCTGATTCTTCCTTATCTTCCTGGACAGTCTTTAGCTGCATCTGCGCTGGGTGCAAATGAGTTGAAATAATGAACTCAGGAAATGTCTCAATTAAAGACATCTACAGCGCCTCTGAGGTCTGTGCTACTTCTTGTATTTGCCTATACAGTTTTCCAGTTTTCCTAGGGAAAAAATCCACTGTATAGATTCTTTTTTAAAGCACTCTATAGCTTTAGAGAACAATATGAAAGTGATTAGCAGTAATGAGAAGTCAGAAGGATAATTTAGTCTTGGGGTTCATTCAGTTCTCAGCTACTCCTCTCACTTCTAACAAAAGTGCCAATTAGTTCAAATTATGATGTAAACCACTGTCCGCAAACAAGTGGAAGAGATGCAAGTCATTTATTAAAGGTCATCTGAGTACGCATCACAGAAAAACAACTTCGAACCACCATTGATCGCTTCCACATTCACGTCAGTGACCTACATGTGAAAACCCTTCATATCACACAACATCTTTCCCTCAAGTGCTATCTTGTTCACATCAGAGCTCCTTTTCCTGCCTCCATTCCCCTGCAAATACACCTGTAGCTGCAAAAGAAACTTCAGAAGATGGTTTTGTCTTTAATCTTCCTGAGCTGTGTTCTCACAATAAAATCATAGAATCATAGAATCATAGAATGGTTTAGGTTGGAAAGGACCTTGAAGATCATCGAGTTCCAACCCCCCTGCCATAGGCAGGGACACCAAAATAAAACGTTTGCACTAACAACATGTATAGCTTGAGAAGTGAAAAAGAAAAATTAGCCTGAATTAGGTGTACGCTGAGAATTTATTATAAAACTTACGTTGTGGGAGTTTCTTATTTCTTCTTCAGGTGACTTAGCAACAATTTATTTCAGTTTGCAATTCAAAAGTAACTTTTTTACGGCAATGTTGCAAATTCATGCTGGGATCAAAAAGTCCCTCTGGTTCTCTTGTACCCCTAACATCCTCCTATCAGGTAAAAGCTGTACACTCAAATCTCATCTACCTGGCTGGCTGTTTCTGTTGCAATGGGCAGAAGAGAATCTAGCTCATTCTCTCAGTTGTATTGACTGAGCAGTGCTTGGAACGGTTGTGACAAAAAGTATTCATCGGTAAAAGAAGAGATGTTGAACTGNGCAGAAGAGAATCTAGCTCATTCTCTCAGTTGTATTGACTGAGCAGTGCTTGGAACAATTGTAATAAAAAGTATTCATCGGTAAAAGATGTTGAACCATAATCAAATTTCTGACCTCACTAACCATCAAGGTGTGGATAAATAAAAGGGTAAGTCCAGTGTACTATAGCTTCCTTTATTCAAGTACTGTGTTCTTAGTTCGAGTAGATTGGTTATGATTAGAACTTTCTGATTTTATTCAAATTGTCTAGACTGAATAGTGTTGACCTGCCAAATCATGCTGGTTTTCTTATCTGCAGACCACATGCATGCCTGCTTCCGATAAGAGTTTCTTGTACATGCAGCGCTCAGACTGGTACTTCAGACCATGATCTTTCATCTGTCCAAAAACCATACGCAGCACATGCGGTACAAACTATCCCACTCAAACTCTTTTCAGCTCTTTGGAGACTCTGATATCATTGTCATGCCTCCCTGCCAGCTACACATAAAATCAGCAAGGATCCTTTGTGGTTTCAGTAGGTTGCCATGAGTTTCTTCTTTTTTGGAATAAACGTATGCTGCCCTCCACCTCATACAGTGTGTTGACACTTCACAATCTCTAACATATTTGTCCTCAAAATTAAGTCTTGAGATAGAAATGCAGTATTATCCTTTTATACCTAGCTTAAATGGCAACCCCTGCCACAAAAGCAGTCAGTGGTAGAGTGCAGAGCTGACCTGGAATGTCTTGGCAGCTTGATTTGTGTCGTGATCCCTGCAACTGCGCGGATGCCACTACAGCAGTGAGGCCATCAGTGTACAACTTCTACTGATCTAGGCCAGGTTTGTACTACCCACATAAAGATAAATGGTTTGTTCTCCTTTTGCCTGTCTTTTAAGCTATCCAGTTCCGTGTTCTTTGATGTAATTTAGATAAACCCTGTTCACCTTGTCTCCAGTACCGATGCGGTGTTTCCGTCTGTGTGTGTTGCAGGCGGCTCATTCACGGGACTGTGCTGCTTAGCATGACGTTGTACGGCACGCTTCCGACAACAATGATTACCCCAGGCATCTGCAGGACTGATACACCAACCTCAGTAACACTGCAGGTAAGAAAGCGAAAAAGCAAAGGAAAGGGCTGTTTTGTAACACAGTGCAAGAAAAAGGATTGTTCCCACAGCTCATCAAGACCACACACAAATTAAAAATCCTATTTCCACTACAGCAGAGACCATGTTAATTNCTGCAACTGCGCGGATGCCACTACAGCAGTGAGGCCATCAGTGTACAGCCTCTACTGATCTAGGCCAGATTTGTACTACCCACATAAAGATAAATGATTTGTTCTCCTTTTGCCTGTCTTTTAAGCTATCCAGTTCCATGTTCTTTGATGTAATTTCGATAAACCCTGTTCACCTTGTCTCCAGTACCGATGCGGTGTTTCCGTCTGTGTGTGTTGCAGGCGGCTCATTCACGGGACTGTGCTGCTTAGCATGACGTTGTACGGCACGCTTCCGACAACAATGATTACCCCAGGCATCTGCAGGACTGATACACCAACCTCAGTAACACTGCAGGTAAGAAAGCGAAAAAGCAAAGGAAAGGGCTGTTTTGTAACACAATGCAAGAAAAAGGATTGTTCCCACAGCTCATCAAGACCACACACAAATTAAAAATCCTATTTCCACTACAGCAGAGACCATGTTAATTTTAATGGATGGAAGTGTATAATTCTGCACAGTGGCAAATATATATGATATTTTCCATATCAGATACCACCACCGAGGACTAGAGAAGGTTGTTATAGGGTAATTTTTGTTGTTATAATTTTGGTTCCGAAAATACTTTTGACAGAAATTAATGACTTGGTACTGGACTTACAGCTGCCTTTTCAAGTCTGAACTTTTGTTCTGAGTACTATTGAATTGCATACCATTATAAATGTAACATACAGCTTGCGATTAGACTGAGTAGCATACAGGATTTGTAAAGGAAGTGGCTACAAGCAAATTGTCAATAGGCATCAGTATAGCTCTCCCTCGATGGCTCTGTGCCGAGCACCCACTCATTCTGGGCAGAATGGTGCTCCCAGTATTGAAAACACATTAGGTCTGCATGGTAGTTTTGTCACCTTTTCAGGTTAAATTAGCCAACTGGATACTTCAAGGGCAAAGCCGATTGTTTTCTGTATTAAAAAGCTGAATGACTATTAGCAAATGACATGTAAAAGTAGATAATACAGATAAATGAGGCTGGCCTAAAAATGCCATACTTTTAATAGACAAGCAAATGGGGATTTTCTAGTCTGAGGAGTTCAGTCAATGACGATGCCTTAAAATAGCTCCCCCATTAATAATAGAGGGAAGTTGAGACAGTAAATGGCTCTTAATTTATAATCTCTCTTTGCTGAAAGAAACAGAACAGGAGGATCTCTCATTCTGCGTCCTCCCTCTCCCCCCTTTCAGTTGTTCCCATGCGTGTGACAGTATCACGATCTGCGAATGTGCTGGAAATGTCATAATGATAGCTGTTCTGATGAGACCAACAAGGCACTTACATTTTGTAGGGAATAACTTTGTTAACCTTTAGAAGAGTGATGTATATCAAATACATATATTAAAAAATAGATATAGATAAGAGATTATGGTGTGTGTTAATAAACAAAAAATGGGATGTGCAAATTGAGCTGAATTTTGAGGAACAACCTGAATTTTCAGCTAAGTCTGCAGTCAGATTATCAAGCACCTCAAGCTTTGTAATTTTGATTGAATGTTTCCTTTAGCTGTATCTTAAAAACATTATCCTAAATTTCTGACCCCCATACGTAAGTGCAAAGAATAAAAAATTGGTAGGTGTTGTAAAATATATATGAAATCAAACATCCAGAAGTGAAATCAGGAATCTGATTTCCATCTCTTACACTGGCAAGCTACACATCAGAATTATCCCTACTTTTTTAGGAAAANAAAAAAAAGAAACAAAAAAACTGTACGTGACTGGAAGCTTTCCATTTAAGAACTATCTCATTAAAAAACAGGAAAGGAGGAAAAGAGGAAAAAAGTTACTTCAGCTTTGAGTTCATGCAGTTCTAATAAAATTGAAATGCAGTGGATTAAATTCTCCCAGGAAAGTCAGTGACAAAGCTTCCACTCGTTTTCACGGGCTGAATTTATCACAAATATATTTAAGTAATATATTACAAACAGTGAACATCCTCAAAGAATTATCCCTTCTTCTTTCTGTCATATTTTGTATGCTTTCTGTACAAATCCAAGATAACATTTATTGACAGTTGTACCTGAGAATACATATTGCTAAAAGGACTTCTGTCTTTTCTTTTCTTTTTTTCAAAATAAAGATTGACTTTCCAGAAACTAATTTGGAGTTTATTAAACCTGAACCTGAAGAAAAAAGAGCTGATCTTGAAGAGCCAACCAAAGACTGCCTGATGCATATTGCAAGACTTTCGCAGACGCGTTCTCTCTTGCTGTAAGTTGTACCCTGCTAGCCCTGCTGATTCTTGGCTTGCTGTACTTATCCTATCGATCACAATTAAATGTATCCAATTCTTTAAAAACAAAATTTTCCTCTGAAGGAGCCTAGCTTGATTGATTTGAGGAGTTACACCTCTAAATGAGAGAATAGATCACAGCAAAGCCTAAATAAGCCCCTGGAGGTGGCAGTGTATTTTACCAGTTTAGAAAAAGATTGTTTTTCCTGTTCTATAACTATATCTTTTCATGTCTTTGAAGCGAGAAACTAATTTTTGATTCAAAACATAAGATTTTCAGGTGATGCAATAAGTCTACATCAGTATTAGCAACAAAACCTTTGGGTTCTATGAAAATCAGCCTCCATTAGTAATAATACACTCAGACTACTCAACTATAGTAGTTAAATGGCATATAATCATTGAAAAAAAGTCTGTGTCAAGTTATAAGCAAGGGAAGAAGTACGGAAAGTTTAGCTTCACAGAAGGGGAATAAAGACAAAGTGAAAGAAAACACACTGTATAGACTGGGGCAGATTAGTATGCTCAGTTATATGTATGTTACACTATCAATTAGGATTATGTACCGTATAAAATAATTGTAGATATAATCAGAGTGGAATTGGGAACACAGGTGCTTACAGAGAGTCTTTATACCAATCACAGTTAATTGCGTGAATTAATCCTTCATCAAAGGCCAAAAGGTGCATTAGTTGTACAATAACTAAATAACTTAAAAACCGTTCAGCCCTCTCAGTGTGATATGACGTATCTGTTAAGAAGACTTTTCTGTGCTGATTTCTGTGTTGGTTGTTTGTGGTTTTTTATATCTATTTCTTTGAAAAAAGACAAACTTGCTGGTGTATTTGATGTTGACTTCAGCTTTTAAAAAGACAGGATGAAATGTAAAGTTATTTTTCTTTACTATGGGATCTGTGATTTGGTTCTTTTTTCATTTTATTTTTGAGTAGGAATGGGACATCAGTATTTTATTGCAAATAACCACTGTGCCAGGGCGCTGGCAAGTTGCCAGCAAAATTTCCACCTGAAAAAGGTGCTCCAGAAGTGATTTAGGGAACTTCAAGCCAATGCATCTGACCTCTGTTCATGGTAAAATGGTGGTTCTGTAAGAAGGAATAAGATCATTAAACATTTATTGAAGTACAGAGTAATTTGTCAGGAAAGAGGCAGTGCGTCTTCTGTGAATAGAAACTTTGCCTCACTACCCTGTTGTTGTTCTAGAAGGTTGTCAGTGGGTGCATGGATATTGGGGATTTGGTGGATGTTCAAAAAACTTTGCTGAGGTTCCATATCAGAATGTTAAAGAAGTGAAGTTGCCATGGGTTTAGAGGAAAACTGGTTAAAAGCAAAGATTGGATGTTTAATGGTGGCCTTTCAGAATGAAATAATCAGGAGTAGGGTCTTTCAGTGCTCAGGCTTGGGACCAGTTTTATTCAGTGTCTTCATCGATGATATGGAGAAGGAAGTGGGTGGGGAAATCTCCAGGTTTGCAGATGGTACTAAACTCTGCCAGATTGTCAAACACTGTGCTACGGAGGGGAGATCCAGAAGGACCTGAAAAAACTGGGCGCAAACATGGCAAATGAGCTTCAGTGTGGATAAATTCGAGGGGATATATTTAAGGGAAAATTATCTAAGCATCTGTACGTGACACTGAACTCAGAACTGGTAGTTACAATGCAGGAAATACATCTTGACATTACTGCTGATATTTCCCTGAACTCATGAGTACAATGTGCAGCAGCCAAAAGCGCTAACAAAATATTGGGCATTGTCAGGAAAGGTGTAGAGAAGAAGCCATTGTGTGCCATTTCACTGCTGTCCAAAACTTTGACATGATGTATTTTGAGTGTGCTGCATAGTTCTTTTCTTCACAACTCAGGAAGGACAATGTACAGAGAAGGGCAACTGAAATGATTAGAGACTAAGCAGCTGCTTGACCGAGAGAAGCTAAAAAGTCTGGGACTCCTTAGTTTGGTGAGGAGAATGCTAGAGGTTGTGTGTGTATGTATGATTAATTTTTATAAAATCATAATGGTGGTGGACAAGGTGAATGCATCATCAACTCCCACCGTATTCAAACCAGGGACAGTCAATGAAACAAGTAGGAGATCAGTTGTCAACAAATGGAAGAAAGTGCTTCCTAAGATAGCAGTGAACTTTTAAAATCTGCTGTCACAAAGATGTGGAGGTAGGCAACATCATCAGATTCATGAAGGCTATACACAAATTCATGGGTAACAGGTTCACAAATAGGTATTACAAGACCAGGCAAGGGTAGACCCTGTAACATCCCTAATATAATAATTTTGGGTTCTGTGCGAATATCAAGGGAAGAGACCACTGAAAGTCACCAGGCTGGAGTTAAGACTTCGATAAATTCAATAACAGGTTCTTGGAGGAAAGAGAATTGTAGTCCTTTTATTTTCCCCAGCTCGTTGTTTTCAGTTATCCTATCTCTTATGGGCAAAGCTGGTCTACCAAATGAATCATCAAGGTGAAGGGTAGCATATTTGGGGTTTGAATAAAGGAATTCCATTTTTGAGTACTTTCTGATCAAGAGGAATCTGTCAGCTTGTAATTTTTGTTGCATCTGTATCAGAGGAATTCTTTTTACCTTCCTCGGTCATGATAGATTTTTATTAAAAAAGTTTGTAACAACATATTGGTATCCAAACACATTATTACCGTGGTATCTGAAGTTATCTTCTTTCCTTGTTGTGGTGTTTTTGGGTTGGTTTTTTTTTTTGTATGTCAAGAAAAAGGGAGGGCTTTGGGTAGCTTTTCGGTGACAATATGTCTGTATGATGATGCTTCAGGCTTACAAGCCTCAAATATGATTTTGAAATAAATGAGTATCTGTGGTTAGAAGACACAAGAAACTTTTCTAAGGCTGTCGGGATCCTTCTGTTTGTTCTACTGAAAGCATAGGGAATATGTGAATAGACAGAAAATGTTCTTAACCCTGCAGTAGAAAAAGAAGAAACAATGGTTAAAACCAGACAACTGCATGGTTGTCCTTGTTATAGGCTGTTGAATCCAGTAGTGTTGTGAATGCAAGGCAGCTATGTCTCCATGTCCCCAGGTTCAGTTATTAGAGAGGTGGACCACATATTCCTGATAGGAATACCAACAAATCAACAGAGGCAGAAAGCAGTACCTTACCAGCACACAGAAACATGTAGCACTGCCACAAAATGGACAGCACAGACAGCCTGATTCTGTTCCTCGTCTCTGCCTGATCAGGATCAAAGTCCACTGGTGGAATACATATACATACATATATCTGTCTCTATAGTATCAAAATAATAATTGCTCCAGTCGTTGGGCTTAGACAGTCAATCCTGTAGCTGGCCCCAGATCTCCCTACTCTTCCCAGCTGCTGACACCCAGACATGTGAGCCCCCAAGGTTCACAACCACACTCCAGTTGCTGGTGCTTGGACCTCTTCCCAATACATGGACGTGGGTTTCCCAAGTAGCTGGTCCCAACATATGGTCTTCCCAGTAGCTGACTCTTGGACCCCTGTCTCTCTGGTAGCTGGCTCAGATCACTGGTCACCATAGCCAGCATCTCCTGGATGTTGATTAGTGAGGGGATCAATGGAACTGAAGGAAATGGACTTCACCATATGGCTCTTGTGCTCCTCGCAGCCCTACACTGTGTGCTGCTGTGTGATCTTTGGCGTCGTCACCAAACCAGGCGAGAAAGGGGGGACCAAGAGAATTCATTAGTTAATGCCAGCCACTTTGGCTGACTTCTGAAAACAGTTCCGATGTAAGCCTTTGATTCCTTTTAGGATTACTGTGTTTGAAATACAAACCCAAGAAAACTAGCCATCTGAGATAATCACTGCTCTTCAAACATGATACAGCCTGCTTGTGCTCAGTGGCTCCCAGCATAAGGATCAGAGACTGGTTTGAAGCCAGGAAGATGAGAGTCTTGTTTCTGCTGTCTTCTTTCCTTCATTCATCGTTTTCTTTCTACCTTACTTTTTCCTCTCTTTCAGCTTCCCTTTTTCTTTTCCTTTCCCTTTTCACCACTTACCTGGTAAGAATCTAGTTTGCCTACCGGTTGTCACGAGAGTGCCGTTGCTGTGAATTTTGATTTAGAAAGGCTACTTCCAGTTGGGTGAATAGTAGAACAGGTCTAAAAAAGTGCAGTGATGCTGCAGACTTTGCTAGTCTGTCCACGGGAAGGAAACTTGCAAGTGGAATCAGTGCCAGGGGACAGAAATTTGCATTTCCTAGATCTGCTGCTCTTTCCTCTTTTTGCCTTTTGTCCTGTTCTGTTTTAGTACAGAACATGAACAACAAAAACAGCTCAGAAGCATTTAAACTCATTTTTGCCATTTCCCCCACAAAAAAAAGGTGATAATTAAGACCCATTAACAAAGCTTTCACAGAAGCGGTTTCCTTCATTTAGCTAAAGGGATTAATGAAAACTTTCAAACTGAAAACTACTGAATTATTTATGGTTTAAGACATTTTATTTTTATTTGTGTTGAATGGAAGGGAAATTTAGATACAACTCTACCTAAAAAAACCCATAAGCTGCATTTTTATCAATAAAGAGGTTTTATTAGCATTTTATCCCCATTGAGCCAAGAAATGTCCTTATTAGCATAACAATCTTCAGATGCTGTATGTATGCAAAATACTTCAACCATCCATCTTAAATGTCCTATTACATGTATATGTAAACTTTTGTTACAACTAAGAAACTTGAAATGAAAACCTAAAAAAACCCACCCCACTCAACCTTTAATTTCATCTCTGATCTTTAAAACGTGGAAAAAGAAAATGTTATTGCCTCTGGAGTGAAGTCAGAGGGAGAAATCTGTTATTTAGAAAACCTGATACAAGGATTGATTTCTTATCTTCCTTTATAAGCTCAGTAGAGGCTTTAGCTGCTTTAATCTGAACAACAGATTGTCTAGTTTGGAGGATGCTGTCTGAAAGCTTAAATCCCTGTTTAAAGTCAACATATAAAAGGGGTCCTTTAGCTGAACTGTCCTGGAGAATACCATCCAAATGCATAAGAAAACCAGACAGGCAATAAAGTCTTAGTCCTACTTTTATCTCTTTTTCTGTGTGACTTCTTCACACAAACACATCTATCTATTGTCACAATAGACATGCTGTGAATTCTGAAGCTGTATCTTGAAATACCAAAATGATGCTTTTCTTGAAATGATTACTAAAAGTCATGGCAATTTGTATCATAGTTAGGTTCATCTTCTACATATATTTATGAGCTTATTCTCCTAGAGGAAAGAAATAAACATTCACTCTTGTGACAGTAAAAAACATGCTCATCTTTGTACCACCACTAAATGCTTGGCAATTCAAACTTGCAAAGAAGAAAAGTTCTCCAGTGCATATGGAGCCAAAAGGAACTCATTGCTATGAGTTGTGAAAGCCACAATCTTGACAGTTAGAGCAGGGCTAAGATAGTTTTTTGGCTAAGAATGTCCCAAAACATTGCAAATATAAGGAAGACAACTTTGGAAGGAATGTAAACACTTGGATTTTGAGCCCTACTTACACATTTGGATAATGAAACCCTTGACTGGAAACAAGCTATCTACTTACAGCCTTCCACAAAGTTTCTCACACTTTGCTCTGAAATATCTAGGTCCATTTAAAGTCACAGTTACGTTGTGTTATTAAGTAGACGGATCACCACTCTGGTCAGGTATGACTGAGAAAACCGCTGTTCCTCTTGGTTTCAGTAATGATTTGTATGAACTGGAGATCAGTTTGCACTCTCAAAGCTTGCTTTTGAAGGCTCAGATACGAAATTAAGGAGATATAGGCTGAGTTTGTCTCTCAAGGGGAATTTCTTTTTCTGTTCTGATGGTATAAAAACCTAGGGTTTAATATGCATGAGGCAAAGACATCTGAATTGTTGATAAATCGGAGGATATACAGCAAAAATAACTCTGAGGCATTTCTCACTGTTGTGAAATATAGTGTGATGACTGACCATATTATCAATATGTTATTTAGATATCTAATATGCCTATGAGGAATTTGGTTTTGCATTCTTTTGTGAGTACAGCGAAGCATGGCACGCTAGGCCTTGCAAACAGACACAGAAGTTGCTTTCCTCCCCTTTTCCAAACTCATACCAGTGCTAGGGATAGTCACACTGTGTGCCTGTGCATGCTTTGTGCTCATGTTCTTGTGCAAGCGCATGGATGTGCCTAAAACTTATCTTAAATGCAAATACACTAAAAATGGACACACCTGCGTTAAACAGTCAAAGCAAGGGCAGGAATGAAAGCTATGGCTAGTAGTGTTGTGTGCCTGGTTGTTACAGTAGTTAGTTAGAGATGATGTGTAGCAGATGGATGTGACAATAATTTTTCTGGTGATGAGTGCACCTTCTTTGTCGCTGTCAGCAAACCCCAGTAAAAACAAACAAACACCACCAACAACAGAGACAGTGGAGAAGAAAAATGAGAGTGCTTGGGAAGTGAAATAACCATATATGTGTGTCTTTTGACACTTCATTTTTATATGACCCAAGGCTGACAGATCCAGAGTATAAGTATCACTTTTCTTATAAAAGCTGGTCTGCAGAAAATGATATCCTACCCTAAGGAAAACACGTACTTAGCCGAAAAGCAGTGTACTGTATGACTTGGCCCCTCTGTACAATAAAGTTTGTTGCTACACAAAGCTCCAGGTGGTTTTAATTTCAAACTGAATTTCTAATCTTCTCTTGCAGACTCTCAGAGCAACAGAGAAGAATCTTATGGTTTTATCGTTACTACTGCAATAATCAAAATTGCTCCCTTCCTCTGGTACTGGGCAGTGCACCCAGTTGGGATCGAATGACTGTGTCAGAAATGTATGCCCTGTTGAGGAGATGGAGATTTTCTAACCCTCTAGAGGCACTTGGGCTTCTGACTTTCAGGTAAGGAAAAATTAACCAAGTAGGAAAATAATAATAAACAGAATGATCACATGCTGATTAATTCAGCATTTCTGTTTGCTCAGCACTGTATCATGCTTTGGTTCACTGACTGTGCTTTCAATTCTGTCCTTGCGTCAAAGTGAAGATATAGTTGCAACTCTTGTGATGACCTTGAGCTGAACGTGCCAGCCCTGCCTTCGTGGCTGAGAAGGTTTTCTATTTCTCAGGATAGTGAAAAGAGTATTTCCTTCTCTGCAGCAGATTCACTCAGGTTCTGGTAACAGGTGATCAGTCAGATACTCAGCACTTACATAGCACTCCGTATCCTCAAACTACTGTACAGACACGAAGTGACTAATGGGAGATAAGGAGGACTGAAATATGCTTCCAGATTATGATACCAAATACATACAGTCCCACCCGTAGCCCATCTTTCTGAAGTAGATAGTAGATGGTAGATTTCTGTTGTGATGCCTTATGTTCCACCCCCATTTACACTGGGAGTTGGTAGTTTGTTGGAAGGCTTCTTGATGTTGGAGATAGCCTTACCTATGATGTAACACCAGATGTCAGGGGACAGAATCTGTGTCAGCAGTTACATTTCCTCCAAAAGCTTGGGAGGTATTTTGCGTTAAGTGATCTACCTGTGAAAATATTAAACGTGCAGATGAAATGGTTAAGCAAATTTGGTTTATCAAGCCCTTGCTTGTCTGCGTAAGCACAAGCTGCACCAGCTTTGCAATCTCACGTCCATATTGTACCTTTAGAAAAAAATACCTCACCTAAAGCTTTACTTGAGAAAAGACTACACATTCACCTCCACAATATTGAAAAGTAGTTATTTAATAATATAAAGGTGACTGTCAACTGTTATTTCTCTCTGGATGTGATTTCCTAAGGATACCTTTGTCTCAGGTTTATATCTGAACTGTTAGCAGTTGCATGCATGTCTTTTTTACATTTAGTGGGAATGATGGAAGCATAGATCCTGAAAGATCAGGTTCTTGAGCATGTTGTTATCTTATTTGCCATTATTAAATTATTAGAATCCATTTCTTATTTACAAAAGAACCATGTAGAAAGGAGTATATGGGCAGTGTGTTGTCTTCCACGCTCTAGAGTAGCAAGAGATTTTGAGATGGTTTGTCAGAGCACACCAGGCTTTCAGATCAGACCTTTTGTTAAATTTTGTTTCTGTGTATGGGTGGCATCTCTGCAAATGAAGAGCTTGATTGTTCTTTGAAGATGCAGCTCTGCATCAGGGTGTGGTGCGGAATATCAGTCCTGTCAGGTGCCTCACAGGATATTTAGTATGACTCAGCCTGTCGCATAGCTTCTCGGTGTGTAGTGGATACGGTGTACACACTGTTTATTCTGGCTACCACAAAGATTGCTAGCATGAAAAGATAGGAAGATGTCATCACTTTGTCTCTCCTGGTGCCACCATTGGGCTGGTACCCACAGTGGTGCCAAAGAACAAGTACTTCTGATCGGGATCTTAGCTGTTTTTTCCCTTTAGTTTATTTCTCACAAAAGATAATATCAATTTGGGGTTTTTTTGCTTCATGCTTAACACTGCTGAAAGAAGTTCTGGATCACAGTACAAATCCTCTTTAAAAAAAAAAAAAATTGTCCTTCATGTATCCACAATCTTTTGTAGGTGCATGAACAATTGGGAAGTTAACCTTCAGAAACAGAGGGACTACATTTCCTTAAAGATGTCTGGTTTCAGAGATGTCTAGGTCGCATGATTTAACTGCTGAGAGACATATATGCAAATTGAGAGAGTGGGTTGAAGGAGAGGAGTACTCTCCGTATAAATGGATTTCTGAGGTTTCTTCTCTTGGTTGTCTTTTTCTCAGAATTTCAATCATTTTGAAAAGTAAAGTAGCACTGGATAGGGTCCAACTTTCCTTCACCATTACCTTCAGTAACTTTGGATTGTAGGCTCCGTAACTGAGCTGGTTTTGAAGGTTCATTCAACTCTATCCTGTATTATGTTTGGTGCTGACAATTCAACTCAGTTCCTCGTTTCTATCATCCACAAAACAGCTCTCTGATTTCTTGTGATTACTGAGGCACAGATGAAAGATCCATGTTCATATAAAACATGAGCAGAATATAAATAAATGTTCTTTAGTGTGGAGGTCTGGGCCAGACCGGCCGCTGGGCAAGTGATAGATGCTCTCCCACACCTCTCTCTTCAAGGAAAGAAGGGAGAGAGAGAGAGAGACTTATAAGTCATGTCTATTTTAAAGACTTGTGTTACCATCACTATTAAATGATAGGTAAGTAAAATAAATGAGGGCTGATCATCTTTGTCTGCATGTATGGTTAACATAATGCAAGAATGCAGGAGCAGCTGCACTAAATCAGACCAAAAATCAGTCTAATGCATCCTGTCTCCAATGGTGACCAACAACAGATGCCTAAGGAAGACAATGAGAATGGGCTAAACATAATGACACTGTGCGACTCTCCCAGCTTCCAGTAATATGCAGTTCAGGGACTTCCTAAGACAGAATTTCTTAGTTTAAGTGCCCTCTTGCATTTTTCTTCTACGATTTTTTCCAAATAGACATTGATTCCACACAAACATTCAGTTTTCAGAACATCCTGTACAAAGGAGATCCACAGATCAGCTCTGTGTTTTATAATTTCTGTGTTTTATAATTTCTGTGGTTTATAATTTCTGTGGTTTATAATTTCTGTGTTTTATAATTTCTGCTTTTGACACTGTCTCCCACATTATCCTCACAGGCAAGCTTAGGAAGCGTGGGTTAGATGAATGGACAGTGGGGTGGATTGAACAGTGGCTGACAGATAGAGCTCAGAGGGTTGTGGTTAGTGGAGCAGAGTCTAGGTGGAGGTCAGTAACAGGTGGTGTCTCTTAGGGGTCAGTACTGGGTCCAGTCCTGTTTAGTATTTTCATCAATGACCTGGATGAAGGGATAGAGTGTACCATCAGCAAGTTTGCTGATGACACAAAACTGGGAGGAGTGGCTGACACGCCAGAAGGCTGTGCTGCCATACAGCATGACCTGGACAGTCTGGACAGTTGGGCTGAGAGGAACCTTATGAAATTCAACAAGGGCAAGTGTAGGGTACTGCATTCGGGGAGGTATAACCCCATGCATCAGTACAGGTTGGGGGCTGACCTCCTGGAGAGCAGCTCTGTGGAAAGGGACCTGGGAGTCCTGGTGGACAACAGGATGACCCTGAGCCAGCACTGTGCCCTGGTGGCCAAGAAGACGAATGGTGTCCTGGGGTGCATCAAGAAGAGTGTGGCCAGCAGGTCGAGGGAGGTCATCCTTCCCCTCTACTCTGCCCTGGTAAGGCCGCATCTGGACTACTGTGTCCAGTTCTGGGCTCCCCAGTTCAAGAAAGACAGGGAACTGCTGGAGAGGGCCCAGCAAAGGGCTATTAAGATAATTAGGGGATTATAGCATTTTCTTATGAGGAAAGGCTGAGGGACTTGTGTCTTTTTAGTCTAGAGAAAATAAGACTGAGGGGGGTTCTTATCAATACTTATAAATACTTAAAGGGAGGGTGCCAGGGAGATGGGAACAGTTTTTTTTCAGTGGTGCCCAGTGATAGGACAAGAGAGAATGGGCACAAACTTGAACATAGGAAGTTCCATCTAAACATGAGGAGGGACTTCTTTACTTTGAGGGTGGCAGAGCACTGGAACAGGCTGCCCAGAGAGGTGGTGGAGTCTCCCACACTGGAGACATTCAAAACCCACCTGGATGCCGTCCTGTGCAACCTGCTGTAGGTGACCCTGCTCTGGCAGGGGGGTTGGACTAGATGACCTCCAGAGGTCCCTTCCAACCCTGACCATTCTGTGAGTCTGTGTACCACAATTTACCACATTGTTAGCAATACCATTAAAGAGACCAAGAGTTTCCAATCACTCAGAGTTTTGGATGCTTCCTTTGCTGGAACTTCAGTTTGCAGTGTCTTAAAGAGAACCTGAATTCCTCCTGCAGGCATGTGCTTACGCTTTGTACAGTTTAGAGAGGGAACTCAAAATCACTAGCCACTTTTGCAAGCCTTGGGCTGGGGACTCTAAATTATCCTTCTTCTCAGGGCGAAAAAGCAGCATCTGTCCTGATGATTAAGCTCAAGCTCACATTTGCAAGTATAACGAAATGAAAATCATTGGAGGCACTACCTCATCGCCTAGGTTAGAAGACAGCATCACAGAGCTTAGAGAGGGGTATCATGGCCCATCAGATCAAGCCCCATTATCATGCATCTGATGTAGAACGCTCTTTGCAACTTTCTGAAACTTCTAAATTGTTTTGTTCATCACATAGTTAAACGTACAATTTAATAGATGTTTCTTGTTCTTTAAGCATGTCTCTACAGCTTATGCTCTTCCCTTTTGCAGGCACATCTTAAGGCAGCCAAATGATAACATACTCATTTATGCAGTGGAAAGGAAAAACTTTCATAAATTGGAAACACGATCATGGTACATTTCACAGATAAATTCAGTAGCAACCTTGCATGCAGTCCTTGCAGCAAGTGCATTGATTCTTAAAGCCCCAGAAGCCAACACTTAAAAAAACAATTTAAAAAACAATGAATGTTTCTTTAATCAATAAAGACAGGATGGAGAGGGTGGCAGGGGGAAGTGCAGAATAAGATTTTACACTCTTAGTTTTACCTCTAATTTCAGGGAAGGGTGATTATAAGCCATTGCTAATTTTCCCTAAGGCAGAAGGTATAGAGCTGGTCCCTCCTACTCAACACTGCTTACTGGTGCCCTGTGCATTTTACCATTAACTTCGCTTACTGAGTTTGATAAAAAGCCAAGCTTTAGTGGAGTTAGAGCTTTCTATAACTGTATCTACTTTACATGGCACACTAGCCAGGGAAATGACACCAGTACACTTGTTTATTCAGAGAATTTTCTTGATGACAGAAAGAAACCAAAGGCAGTGTTAGAAATGCCATCGTTTATGTTGTACTGCTAAGGTGTCAATGTTTTGTGTATGTATAGAACAACTGCACTTACAAATATTTGTCAGGTTATTTTGCTATTCAAATTATTGAAAATGAAAGTGAAAATATATTCATTAACTGAAATAGCAGAATGTTTGCTCCAGCCTTGTTTTTCTGGCACATCTAGAGTACACTTGCAGACCTGTGAGGTATTGTGGCTAGGAATCAGGAAATCGAGCTAGAATCAGGAAACAGCCACCAAAGAAGGTATGTCATTTTCCAATATCGTGCATGGTTGCAACCATGCTGAAGAAAGAACTTTTATCAGTAGACAGTGGAGGTGAAGACAATCTCACTGGTAGGCTTAGCAATTTTTCCTAGAAGCTTTCTGCTGAATTCTAGCTCTTTCAGGGCAAGTGCATAGACAAGGACATTCCTTTAAAACCACGGGCTGATTCAGAGGGTTTTTAGATCAGACATTCAGGTGTCTGATCTAGAGGGGTTTTATAGAATCATAGAATGGTTTAGGTTGGAAAGGACCTTGAAGATCATCGAGTTCCAACCCCCCTGCTATAGGCAGGGACACCTCCCACTAGACCAGGTTGCCCAAGNCTGTTCCAGTGCCTCACCACCCTCATAGTGAAACATTTCTTCCTAATGTTCAATCTAAACCTGCCCTCTTCCAGTTTGAAGCCATTCCCCCTCATCCTATCACTACATGCCCTAGTGAAAAGTCCTTCCCCAGCTCTCTTGTAGGCCCCCTTTAGGTACTGGAAGGCTGCAATAAGCTCTCCCCGGAGCCTTCTCTTCTCCAGGCTGAACAGCCCCAGCTCTTTCAGCCTCTCCTCATAGGAGAGGTGCTCCAGCCCTCAGATCATCCTCGTGGCCCTCCTCTGGACACGCTCCAACAGGTCCATGTCCTTCTTATGTTGGGGACTCCAGAGCTGGATGCAGTACTCCAGGTGGGGTCTCACGAGAGTGGAGTAGAGGGGCAGAATCACCTCCTTTGACCTGCTGGCCACACTTCTTCTGAGGAAGCCAAGGATGCGGTTGGCCTTCTGGGCTGCGATTGCACATTGCTGGTTCATGTTGAGCTTCTCATCAATCAGTACCCCCAGGTCCTTCTCCTCAGGGCTGCTCTCCAGCTATTCCCCGCCCAGCCTGTATTTGTGCTTGGGATTGCCCCGACCCAGATGTAAGACCTTGCACTTGGCCTTGTTGAACTGCATGAGGTTGGCTTGGGCCCACCTCTCCAGCCTGTCCAGGTCCCTCTGGATGGCATCCCTCCCCTGCAGCATGTCTACCTCGCCAAACAGCTTGGTATCATCGGCAAACTTGCTGAGGGTGCACTCAACCCCACTGTCCAGACTACAGGTCCCAGTACCGACCCCTGAGGAACGCTACCTTACTCAATCCCCAGTATAGAGCACGCAGAGTAGGGGAAGATATGACTCTTCCTACCTCTTCTTGACCAGAGAAGATGCCCATTTGGTTATAACATCCCTCAGCCTTTGACTCTCACAGTATTATTGTTGATTTTCACGTTATGTGACAGGATAGCTGTTGAGTTTCAGAGGTTAGGTTATGCAACAATATATGTGAAACTCCCTTTCTAACAATAATTATAATAAAGTATGGTAGCTTGAAACCATGGTTTGTTCTTACACCTTTG
Organism: Anarhynchus alexandrinus; assembly: GCA_008711295.1. Classification (NCBI taxonomy): domain Eukaryota; kingdom Metazoa; phylum Chordata; class Aves; order Charadriiformes; family Charadriidae; genus Anarhynchus; species Anarhynchus alexandrinus. Next base: position 1,306,526 of record VUYV01000094.1, on the reverse strand, counting down.
AAAGCCAAATTTGTTTTCTAAGTATTGAATCAGATTATCATTGTTTTGATAAAAGCAGAATGTGAACTGTTCCCTGAGAGTCCACAGCAGAATGCCCAGCTAGAGCATATCTTGACTGTTTGCAACTTGGTTTAAAAGGCTGTAGTTGTATATCAATGTGGAGAGCAAACACAAGCTTATGCAAATAAATAAGATAAGAATAAAGCAACAGTCTACAATTAATTTGATACTTTGATATACAGAACACACTGCTGATAAAACTTTAAAACTGCTTTGTAGTAATGTACATGAAATTTAGTGATAACTTATGTGGAGATGTATGCATTGTTATGAAGAAACAACTCTTCATTTTAAGCATCATCATGTGTTTAATTCTTTTTTTTTTTTTTTTTTTACACAACCTTTAACCATTTCAGCTTTCTTGGCAATAAATAAGAAGGTATTACAACAGACAGCTATAGTAAGACAACTAAAAATGGACAGCTGTGTAGGGTATAGCATACTTTCTGTACATAAGTGTGCAATCGAGTCAGGAGGCTAAACCTGTAAATAATGAAGCTTTCCATGTTTTGTTCTTTTGTTTTAATGCTACAGAGAACAAAGTTTGTCTCTGGGTGGGAAGAACCTTCTAGACCATACGGACTTCAAATGGAAAACTGCTTTTTGTTAATTTTTTCCTATCTTGTTCTCTCCTAGGATATGGTTCACCATATGGTCTCTATGACATCTTAAACTTATTACTAGTTGTTTTAGTCAGAATTTCTTGTAGAAGATCTATGTAACCATTACTTAAAGTGTATTTTCCATGAGTAAATTCTACAGATCTATCTGCCAATCGATCAGCCAAAGCAATAGCTAATGTATCTGACCATGAGCTTTGCAATGTGTGGTGGGTGGGGAGGGTTCCCATGTCTTATCACAATGAGGAGTGAATATATTACTCTTTTTCAACTGAAAATTTTGAAAACCCAATGTGCTTTTTACTGACGGTATTTGTTATCTTTCTGTACTTTCTTTTAGTCCTTGTCATTTTCTAATCTTCGTACGCTCACACAGTGTTTTCTTTAGAGGCCCTCAGAGGAATGAAAAAGATCACCACCAGAAAGCAAATAGCCCTGCTAATTTTATCTGTGTGCTAAAACTAAGGGAATTCCTTAATTATTAGTCTTTAAGTTTCTTCTCTCTTCCTGTCTAATTACTTTTAAAATACTTAAACTGCCACCGAAAACTTATCTGTCTATTCTTTTAAACAGTTCTTCCATACTTTCTCTCCTGGCCCAGTTTCATCCATCAGTGACGTGATATCCATTACTACTTAGAGGGTTTTTTTGTTTTCAGTTGATATCTTCATCCCAGTAGGTTTGCTAGGTCAGTCTTCCTTGTTTCTACCAGACTTAATAACATGCATTTTATGGGACCGGAGTCTTTCTTTTTTTGAAAATGCAACAGAACTTAAAACGTGAAGGGAATTCCAGAACGATGTGGCATATCATAAGCCTCTAATTTAAAAGATGGCTTGTGAAAGGCTGTTCCGCTCTCTGCAGAGATGCTCATATGCTAGAAAATGTAGTGAACTGTATGGTTCCATTTACCTGACAAATATCTTCCAGCATAGGGTTATTAGAGATAGTGCAATAAAATTAGGGTAATAAAACTGTTAAAAATGAAATGCACATCTATTTCTCATTTACAATCAAGTCACCACTGACCGATGCTAAAATTTCACAAATCCACAGGATTCCTCAGCAGCGCTTAGTTTTCTGTTTGAATCTGATTTAGCTGAAAGGTACAGATAGACAAATAGCTCCCTACTGGCTATCTATATGAAAAGAATCAAAGACTGTAAGTTGTTCTTACTTTGAAAGCAAACTGTAATCTATGCTCATCCAGTTCAAAATTCAATTTTTGCAAAAACCACCTTAAAGTCTCAAGGGAGACCTAACAATCTTACAGCTACTTAGACAGAAGTTATAAAATAGGTGGCTGTCAATCATTGGCATCATGCAGGGAGGGAAGAACAAAAAAAGCAAAAGGTGTGTTGAGGTTAAATATCAAAGGAAATCAGTTTCGTAACTTAAGGAGAATCTAGGTTCTGACACAAGCTGTGAAAAGGAAATTTGAAGTCCTGCATAGCGTGACCTATTGCTAAGGACTTGACTCAACAACTGTCATTTACATATTGTTTATTTTTCGGTAGTGTTTCTTAGTGTGTAAACATGGAACAAACTTATAAGAAGTCACAATCTGTTGTGGAGTACTCATTACGTTGAAGAGAGGACAAATAAAATCAGCCAGAAGAAGAAAGCTGCAATGTGTTACAATACAGTCAGGCAAATGAGCAAGGAAGGAACACTGTAGCTCTATTCACTTAATTATTTATTGACCAATAGGTTGTTTGTCAAGGAAAAAAAATACAACTAGAAGTAATTGGAAATCTGGATGAAAATTATCATGTTGAAACTATGCAAAGAAAGAATCATATAAGCATTTAACAATGCTTGGGTTTTGGTATTTGGTTTAAATTGCTTTTTTTTAAAGCTAAATTCTCAGAAATTTTGTTGGCAACCATAAAACAGATAGTGAAGAGAAGTGCCTGAATCTACTGCCTCTCTGAAGCCATAGTCACAGGCCATGTGTCAGGAACCTGGTATCTGTGGTTCAAATCCTTTGCAAAACTGATCTGATGTAGATGAGCTCTGATACAGGTTAACTCCTCTTTTTTAGGAAAGTACCATTAAAGACTGAAATACTGAATTTGTTGTCATACAGTCATCTCACTTCTTTGATTCCAGAGTTTTTAGTATGTGTAAGTAATTACATATTCATTGTAGCAAGCCCTGGAAATCAGCTGTTCCCTAATATCCAAACTACGAAGCTGTTTTTCTTAGGCCTAAAGTGATTTCTTTTGCATTGAGTCGCAGTGCCAAAAATCAATTAATTGTGTCCTTTAATCAAGAGTAATTTATGGATTACTGAAATCAGATTTGATGCAACATTCAAAAGTTTGCAAGATTATTCACTGGAAAAATGCCTCTAGTCCTAATTAATTACCAGACTACAAGATGGCATAGTTTCCAGGCATGTGAAGGGTAGGATTTTTTACTCAGATCAACTTCTAGACCTCACCCTGTTATCGGCTTTTAGCAAATAAACTGATGTATGTAAGAGTGAATAGCATGAGCACCATGTAATACTAGTTGAGTTTGTAAGTATTTGCTGTAGTTCTAGTGCTTCTGAGGATGTTAAATGTTTGCTTAAATACAAATGTCCGGGGTATAACAAGTAAAATTAAATATTTTTCTGTAGTACCTGCGGCCCTGAACAACATTGAAATCCAAGAGAGCAATGGATATTACATCTGGGCCTTAACAAATTGTCAGGTAGTTAAAAGAATGCATTAACTGCCCATTCGTTCAAAAAGATTCAACTCAGCCTCAAGCTGACCTCAAGATTTACAAGCCAAAGGAAACAATTTAGTAACCAGGACCAACAAATTACCAAAACCTTATTCAAGAACAGTGACAAGAGCCATGTTTCCTGAAACAAACTAACCTGTAGATTTTTCACCGCAGTGCCTACGCACTTGAGCTTATCATTATTCTAATCACATCTTCTATAGACACTTTTGCTAGCTTAGATATAGCCCCAGTTTTGACTTAGAACAAATTAATTCTAAACAAATCAAATCTTAGCTGTAGAATTTTCTGGAAAGGTTTGGATTAAAACAATGTTATAGTTCTTTGTTTATCTGGAAAAAAATACAGGACTTTCATCACAGCATTGCATATATTCAAATGTTGGCTGCTAGTAAGGACAAGCAGTAACTAAATAATAACAGTTTTCTGCTTGACTGATGCTTGTATAGAGCATATTTCACTGTTCAGTAACCTGTTGAACTAGGCAAGAAGGGAAAGGGAGAAACTAATTTCCATATTATCTGCACATGCTTGGCACACAGGCCTTTGGAGCAATTGCATAATTAGAAGATAGAATGATATGAGAGGGATTAATTTTTTTTTTAATATGCAGTCCTTCTTCAAATATGTTTTCTTCTAAATAGCCACGTGAATATTAAAGTAACAACTTCATATGCCTAATAGGTTGCCTAGAATAAATAAATAAATAAATACTCCTTGCAAAATAGGCTAATTTGGGGCTATCATGATAATTTATTTATAATGTATTCCCTCTCTCCCCATCAAGGCCCTCTCAGCATTATACAAACAGTCATAAACTGTATTAAAAACATCATCAAATATGTACCATAACAGACAAACAAAATAATAAAATCAGACCTGAGCCACAATTGGTAAAAGGGAGTTTGAAAGTGCTACAGGCCAGGCCTTTCAAGTAGGTCCAACTGTTAGTCATTTTTTTTTTCAAAATATCCACATTTTTATTTGATGACCCTACAGCTAATTCAGTGATCAAAGCGTACATATTGTTTTGCTCCAGCTTGTTTTATTGAACTTAAAAGCTGAAGTTTAGCGCTGCAGTTGCCGGTATACCTCTGAGCACTTACCCTTACAATTTCTTCTCTTTGTCTCTTGACAGCAATGAGCGGTCATTGCTGCAAATGTGGTACTGTCTCCTGTGTTTCGCTTCTGATTTATTTTTCTAGTGGTTATATTGTTGGGAAAAGGTGCTGGATGGGAAGCTGGGAAGAGAACAGTTCATTTTTGTGTTGAACTAATAAAGCAGTAATACGGGTGGCCTCGTGACGCCTTCTGCCATACACAAAGGTTCTGATTTCAAAGGACTTTCTCCGGGGCGAATTGACAGGATAATCTGTGCCCTTAACTCTTCATTCTTATGGATGCCTACACTGCCTAATCAGAGATTTTCAAAAGAGCCTAATAGCCCTATCAGTTCAGAGGGGAGGGGTTCACTGCTTTCTCTGGGGCAAGTACTTGCCCTCAGAGAAGTGGATGAAAGCCCAGCAGCTCTTTTGAACAATGTCTAATTGACTGTGGTGCTGTTTGAAGACATTTTTGCCCCTTTGGTAGAGATGACCGCTCTTGCGGCTCTGGTGACAGAAAGGTCTGTATGAACATTTCCAGTTTGCTTCAGGAGAAGATAGAAAAGACTTTTGGGATGGCAATGGACAAGCTTCAAGTACTGACAGATAGTTAAGGGTGACACCCTGCAGCAAACATACACAGAAGAGCACATCTGTTCCTTTCCTTGTGAAAGTGGGACAGTAGCAGGACAGCTAAATGTGAACCAGTCTAGAGAAAATGTTCTGTTAAGAGTCAGTTTTGATCAGTCAGGTTATGCCAAAATTTCATTCTTTTTCTTTTTTAAAGAAAAATGTTTTGACCAGCTATATTACGCAGGCTTCTTTCCCTGTTTTATCATTGCTGATACACCATGTTCTCCTCTTTTATCATTTTTACAGTTAGAGCTCCATCACAAAATCTATATGCAGCTACAGCCACTCTGGTTTCAACCAGAATTTGTTGAGAACACAGCTTATGCTGAATACTCGAACATATTTCCATCAGAAATGGCTGTTTCACTGTCTTGGAGCCTCTCTGGGGAAGGTGTTGATTTTCTACTAAATTTTCTGTTAGAAAAACTGAAAAGAAAACATGTTTTCCATTTCAAAATGACTTCTGTTTAAAAAATATTTTTTATTGTATTACGATACAAACCAGAAAAGCTGGCATTGGAATAAATTGTCTGAAATGAACCCATTTGGGGTGGGAAATTTCAAGCTTTTGTGTTGTTGCTCAGAACAAAAGAAGTCTTCAAGTGACTGTTAAAAGTTCCCATGGCACAGAATTTTCCTACTTCAGGTAAGTAGGAGCAGCGAGAGAACATCCATAATTTGCTTCATATTTCAGTACATATAAAGGAAGTTACAACATATGATCGCTCAAATTAAAAAAGGTATTTGAAGATCAGGGTGGTTGGGGTCTTTTTTTTTCCTACCTGTATGACACTGTAACAGTCGATCCAATTAAGTTATCTGCTATGTGTTTTTTGACTCTTGTTACAGTAAAGCAAATGAATTGATTTTTTTCCTATTCCATTTTGAGAGAAAACCTGTTTTTCTAACATTTTATATCAGTGGGAGCTCAGGAGAGTTGCAGTGGTTCAGTAGCTCTTAATGATATCTATTTGTTTTGCTCTAGTTTTCCAGATCAAGATATTCGCAGAACAGCAGTCCAACAAATAGAAAATCTGTCAAATGATGAATTGTTAGAATACCTCCCACAGCTGGTTCAGGTAAGGAAGAAATTGATAGCCAAGGAAGTCTTCTGTCCAGATCAATAACTTCATTAAATACTTCTGATTCTTTCAGTTTGATTGATACATTGTCAGAGGAATAAATAAGAAAGGCTGGTCACGTGATGCAGTGATTGAATTAACAGCAGGGCTGAGCTGTAGACTGTTTTCCACGCAAGAGAATGTAGCTGTTCGGCATGCTGATTGAACTTTTCCGTATACTACAAGAAGGCATTTTCAAGGAAAAAGGAAAAATGAAAAGTGCATCTGAATAAGAGAAATTCTCCTATGACCACCAAAGCAGGGGCTGGTGGTGGCAGGGCTTCGTGGCGGTCAAGGAAGCAAATGGTGTTGCAATGAATCACAGTTTTCTTAATACCACATATATGGGGAAAATCATTGTCAGCACAGAGTAACCAGGGCAATTTGGGTGTAGTATTCTCTCTTTATAGATATACATTGCATTTCACTGGAAATTAGTTTTACAAGTTATGCGCCCACTGCTTCCAAAGCAATTACTTCGTGGTTGAGTAGGTCCTGTGTTGCAGTTAAGGAGGAGCCAGCTATTTTGAAAGCTTTATCCCCTTACTTTGTAACTCTGTGCACGTGGATTGCTTACAATATCACATCTCAGAGCTCCTCGGGGTTTTTTGTGTATTTTTTAAATACACATTTATATAAATGCATGCACAGATGTATACATATCTAGATAGAGATATATTCACATATGTATGAATATATTTATGTAATCCACTACTGTGAAGCCGTGGAATCTGCACAGCTTTACAGCATTCGCACAGTAGGACACTTATGTGATCTTTCGCCTTCTACAGTTTCTGTTTCACAAATAAGCTTATTTCCCAAGCCAAGTAATCAGATAAAAATTTAAATATAGCATTGATAGTTTTAAGCGGGGGAAGAAAAGCTGCATATTTACATACATGTCAACACAGCCAGAATCAGGATGATATCTGCCTGTCTTACAGATGGTGGCAGACACTTGTGTCCAGAAGTTTCTTTGCTCATTGCATTGCTAGGGCATTCTTTGTTCAACTTTGCACTGGGTCCTTTCTGATTAATTTTCTTGTAAAGGAAAGATAATAAAGCCAGCATACAGTGATTCTTATTATTAATTTATCTGTAAGGTCCTCAAGTTTGAGTGGAGTCTTGAAAGCCCTCTAGTAAAACTCCTGCTGAATCGTTCTCTTCAGAGCATCCAAGTAGCCCATCAACTTTTCTGGTAAGATTATTTGCCATTACAACCATAGTCGTTTTCTGTTACAGTTAGCTTTATCCATGATTCTTTTGGTGACAAACTCTCTTTGTGTTTAAAATCAACAGAAAACCTAGTTTTTTGCTCCCTCTGTATTCTTATTTCAGTACTGGGTATGGGTAAATTGTATAAAAGACCTACTTATCTCTGCCTCCATGCTGCCCCTGGTGGGAGGGAGGGGTGAAAGTTCTGTTCACTTAAGTAAGATACTATTTGTATTTTTCTGCATTTTCTGGTTTGAGCCAACAGTAGTCTTCCTCAAAATTTGCAAGCTCCAAGCAGCATTGGCTCACTTATAAAGTATTTTGTGATTTCTCTGATCTCTCCTGAAGTTGTCCTACTTCCCATGTGTGTCAAAGTGTATCTCTTACCCCTTTGCGTATCAGTCTGACTTGTGATGGTAGAGTTTCCAATAGTTCCTGTTTGTGATTATGGAGATGTACCGGTCCTGACAGTAACTGCCATTCACCATCTACCATTACAATATAAGGACCTCTGTGATTGTATTATTGCATGTGGTGGTTATTCTGTTTGCTGTGCTGTTACTTCAAGGCGCTCTGAGTCAGAATGTGGCTTTCTGCCGTCTGAAAAACTGCCCTGTGATCTGAAAATCAAAATGTTGTGAGGTTGGTTTATTTTCATGTTCAGTAATGATGGATGAACTGAGCTTTCCTTTACAGTTCAACTGGTTCAGACCCCTTAAAGCAAAAGCTTTCCTCCCTGCAAAGGAAAGACTACAATTTGAAACGTAATTATTTGGTTAATGAAGTGTGAGGTCGGAAAGAGCATAGATCATACTTTCATACCTGCATGATCTCTGGAAGTGTTAGTGGGGGTAAAACAGGATTATGGATGTGTTTGTTTCACTGAAATGAGTAGGATAACAATAACATGCCTAATAAGCGTATCTGTCAAATAAAGAGGAACCACATTTAGCGAGCCATTTTTCTGACAGTGCCTGAAGTATGCCTGAGACGATTTCTACTATCTTGTATTAAACTTAGTCATACTGGATAAAAATGTCCAGTCTAGAGTTCTTAAATGTGCCCAGACAGTTGGTGGTTCTCTTGTGTAATTAGAAATTATTTCTAGAGTTCAATGGACAGTGGGAACAACACACATTGCCTGTATTTTCTTTAACTCCTTTCTTCTTCTCAAAAGAAAAATGACTATCTGCGGTCTTCTTCCTCTTTACTTTGCAGTGTAGGTCTGTGTAGATCCCTAGTCTTTTCCCAAACTTTGCTCAAGCTGTCTAATAGTATAATCTTGGCTAATATATAGCAGATATTCCGTCCTGAATAATAGATATCTTTATCTGGTGCAGTACAATTTAATGTGGCAAAATACATTTATTTTATATATAGCTTAATATATAGCATACCCACATCAAATAGAATATTTCTCAATGTTCACTGTATTCTCTGCCTTTCAGCTGGTAGTAGCGCTGTTCATGTCATCCAACCATGGATTTTTTTCAAGCACATTTTCTCCCTGTGTGCGTTAGCAATTGGAGATATCATCAGCTATGGAGTGTTAAATATTTTGATTATCGTCTTCTGCTTTGGTTGCAGATGGAACAGTTGCACATGATTTTAGCCACTTCCCATAAATAGTATTTCTAATTTTATAAATAGTGATTTATTATTTATCCCTAAATAAACAGTATCTTCTACCTGAAATGTGAACTTTAGTTTCCTAGAGGGACAGCTTTTGATTAAGTCTTAAAACAAACGTTTTTGTATGTATGTATGAGTAAATATGTGTAGGTATATAAAACATACATACATTTCTACAAATATTAAAATGTATTTATATATAATATAATTTAAGTAAATACATACAATATATATATATAAAAATGTATTTTCTCTAATCATTATTCTTCATTATTTTCTTTCGGTATTATCTTCCTGAGTCACAAGACAGAAATGGATGTAATATTGTCAGCATTGGGATCTTGGTAACATAACTGAAAAGTACATTGCCAGCTAACACTTAGCATCCACTAACTTTCCTTGTAAACTTGGCAATCTTAAGAGTTTGCTGCCAGGACCTCCTTAGCCAAAAAAGCAGATAATATCAGGAGAGGGAAACGCTGTGATAGTGGATCAGGTGTGTATATTTGCGTTGTTTTTCATGGAACAATCTGTCAGTAAACTGCAACAGATGACTTTTTTTTCTGAGAGCAAATTCACCTAATGGCGATGTCTTAGAGTATGGCAAAACCTGGGAGAGTGGGGAAACATGAGCAAATACAGCAGACAGAATTAACAACAGCCACCTCGGTGGTAGTCATCCTTATACATATAGTGGTAGAACTATGTACACCTAATATAAACTGAGTGGTCATTAGTTTTAGGTGGGGAGGTTTTTTCACATGGTGTGCTTGCTGGCTGGCCGCTCTCAGTTTCAAAAATCGGTAAATTTTATATAGTTTCACTAAACTTGTGTGTATAATATATATATTTGGCTGCACAAAGCAATTGTGCAAGTATCTAGTAGTCCAACTCAGTTTAGTGGAAGGAGCTGGGGTACCTCTTTTAATTAGGCTTTTTGTTCCAATGTTTCAGTCAAACCTGAGAACTTAACTATGACATGTATCTCTTAAAATTTTGTTTACCCTGCTCTGTCATGTTCTTCAGTAGTAAACAGTTTTCTACCTAACATTTCAATGTATGTAATTATTCATATTCCTGTTCCAGTATTTTAAAAGGCAGTTTCCTAAGTCATAAATGCTACTTACAAAATTTAACAGTAATTTCACATTTTTATTAATAAAGCCTTGATTAATTAATAAAGGCTTTCCTTTACCTAACAAATTGAATTTCAGTCCTTATAAAACTAATGGAAAGCAGAGGTTTTCTTCCACTTATCTCTAAAGAGATTTTAAAAAGAAGCTCAATGATTTAATAATGTGGGGAACACATGTGTGCATGTACGCTCACATCACTTCTTTTAAGAAATGCTATTAGGTAACATTTTAGTCTCAAGTGTTGTACTCTGTTTCATTACCAAATTAGCAATCACAAAGCAAGGACTGTTAAAAACAAACTTTAACAACAGGGTTATGTTTATTTTTAATTGTAATGAATAACATTACTATTCCACTATTAAATAATACAACAATGTGCGCAGTGTACCTGCCCCAAATAAAACTTGGAAAAGAAGACTCTTTTCCTGGTGATGAAAACTGGTGATGTGATTTCAGAACCACAAGGGAAAAGTCAACTGATTTTAACTTCCATGTTTTACAACTCTATTTTAAATCTAGAAGCTAATTACCAGAACTGGTGGTGACTGTCAACACTAACCTATTTTAATGACTAATATAATTTATAATAATATCTCTGTTATTTAAAACTGACTCAATTTCCCTGAACACCAAAGATAAGCAGTTACCCAACAAAGATGTACCAGCTCATCACCTTTTTAATATTAATGTTGGATAGTAAATTTTTAACTCCTTTCCATCAAGCAGTGATAAGTTTGTCTGAAGATTTTATTTAAAAATTATGGGACAGTAATTGGCAAAGGTGGACAGAACAGAATATTCTTGGGACACACCTTTAGCTATTGCAAATCAGGATAGCTTCAGTCTTCTATGCTTGTATTTACTGCAGATTTGTGCCATTAATTCTGCTAATTAGACTGAAAAGGTAATCGATCTTACACCCTGTGTTTGCTAGTTTTTTCCTTATCATGTGTTACTTTTCCCTTCTCTTAATTCTTGAGGACTTTGGGCCATCTGCATCCATCAATATTTCACCTCCTCATTAGTACTTTTGAATGCACTCCCTTCCCAAGGAGACTAAAAATTGCCTAGGCATACAGTGCCAGCACAAGACCTGTGTACCACCTAAATCCCATTTTAGTCTTATTTCAAGAGTTCCTAATGTCCATGAGGCTTGGGGAATACTCACCCTGCCCCACTGTCTTCTAGAAATTCACTCTGATTTCCCATCTTGACTTTCCCATCAGAGTTCCTGGGAGGGGAGAAGGCTGGAATAAGTTTTCCCATTCCCTGGAGCTATGGTGAGAAGTTATTAAACAGGTTCTAGCAAAGCAGAAAAGTTGCTTGAGGGGGAGGAAATTCGCTTGAGCCCCTTTGGGCCCTTCTGCTTGCTGACAGTCTCTGTTTATCTCCTTGCTACTGTGTTTCACACAGAGGGTTTTTTTTTTTTGTCTGCTTTTGTGCTGGAGTTTTAATCCACCCCTCGGTCTCTGGGAACATGCCAATCAGTTTCCCACTCGCTGGAGTGTTTTTGGCTTTTAGCTGCTTTCATAGGTGGCAGCTGCAGTGTGCAATCGAAACAGCTGGCTGGGGCAGCAGGTGGCCAGGAGTATGTCTCGCAGATGGTTGCCTGCCACAGGAGGATTGAATAACGGGGAGAAGCATAGTGTCCTCCAAGAGCTGTGGCAGCTGCTTGAAGGTGGTGCTGAGGAACAGGTTTCATTGTCGTGGAAGAGTATGAGTGTTTGTAAATTTTGGCAGAGCATGAGAATCTGTTATGCTTAGCTCAAGAAAAGAAAAAGTTAAGTGGATCCTTGCTGAAGGCAAGATGTCCTTTTGTAACTTGTCTTCTAAGTTTTCTTAGTTTTAAGTCACTAAAACTTTACAGAACTTTTCTATTTTACAACATTTCTTTACATTTTGACTGACAACCAAGAGAAAAGGGAGTACTATTCTATCTTTTCCAGTCCACATCTTGTAGATAAGTAAGAATGTGAGATTAAAAAGGAACTCTTGGTGAGATCCAACACACTGAAAACAATGTGAATGAGACTATTGATTTCAAGGCTAGAACATAATATTTTATTTTTATTTCTTTTTATTTAGAAAAGAATGTAAGAATCAAAAGGAACATAACCAATGTATAAAAGTTTAAAAAGACCACAATTAAATTCACTACTATTGAGAGGTTTGTCCCTCAATACTGTGTTTTCCAAAATCATTACTACTTGGTTTCATTCAGCACTCCAGCACTGGAACAATAGGTTACTGCTTCATGTTTTCTGAAAGGAAATATATTTTTTGCTGTCGAAACTGGTTTACATTAGCCATAACTTACTTGAAGACTTCAAAGGAAGGAATAAATCAAGCAGATACTCATCTGACCAACACTCTTCATTATCTGAACATTAAACAGGCGGCCATCCTCCGGCTCTTTCTCTTCTCACATTATGGTGTCTTTCTCCCACAGTCAGAAGTTGTCAAGTCTCCCTGCTAATTATTAGTGAACTTCCTAAATAGCTGTGTAGAGCAGGCTGAAAGGCCCAACCCATTAGAATTACATTAGTGTAAATACAAAAGATGTCCATTTTGTTTTGTGTTAGTTTGGTCCTTCTTACTGACAGAATCAGAAGATCACTTAATCATATATGTAACTTTAAACCTGTGAAGAGCAGTCTCAATATATGTTTGATCAGTTGTTTTGCTACTGTGCATTAGGATTTGAGCTCAAGTCTGGCGTTGCTCAATCTTACACCCTTCTGAAGTAACATGTCATTCAACCAAGTGGTGATTATAAATTTCATCTGAATTCGGAGTACTTGATGTGAACATCATTGTGTTTTGGACAGCAGAGAACCTCAACCATAGAGTGGATTCACATCTAGGGATTTCAGTTCTGAACTCATAATTCTTACTTATGAAATGCCAATAACTTGGTGAGATTTTTTTCTCTAGTTACTTATATGTATAGTAAATAACACCGCTAGACTATTATTTTTGTGAGATAATGATTCAACCGTCTACTGTGCTAAGTGTTTCATTATTAGCCATGTGGGACTTGGATTACTGCCTTGGAAAACAGAAAGATAATTATTTTGTTTCCTAATTTACAGACTTTCAATTTTCTCAGACTCCAGTTTTAGAAAAAGATGGTGTCAAATGAAACAAAGAGATTTTGTTGTGAAGAAACACAAAGAAGTTACATAACTCTTTGTTGGCTTTGCCCTTCAGTATTTATAGACTAAGTGGGCAAATGGTGCATTTAAATCAACAAAACCATGCCTGGCATTTAAGTCAACACATTTTAGTTTTTAAGAAAAAAGTGCTATTTTAGACTCACTTTTTGCTGGCTCTAAAGAAAGAGAGGAGTGAGCTGGCTGTGACCACAGCTGGAATTGATAAAAGGAGGTAGTATATTGCAACTCTGGGTTGTCAATGCCAGCTACTGTCAATGTCTAGCTACCCTGGCTCTGTCAATACTGCTCAATAAAAGAGAACTGGAGAGCAAGACCAAGTGCTAGACCTCTGGTCTGCTGTGCTTTGTAACTGCTGCCTTCATCTCTGGCCTTGTTTTGGACCGCTGTCTCAAAAATAGCACTGGAGCACAGTTTGGGAGTAGTTCACTCCAGGACTACCCCAAAAAGACAAGACGGGCAAAAGTGACCCAACGTTGACACACTCTGTCCTATGACACTGCTCTACCCATGCTTGCATGCTCATTTGGGCCTTCAGTGTCCTTTAATCTCTCTACTGTTTGTGGACTCTAACATAACCATCACAGCATTTCTGAAGCTGTGGGCTCAAACACCCACAAACAGAATCTTATGACCAGAGGGTGTAGCACACGGAGCCCCAGGGAGTCCCAAAGCCCAGTGGTGGGTAGACAATATGCAGTCTTGGTGCTACAGAGGGAACTTGCCCTACTCCGTCTGTGCCATTTGGCTCCAGGTCCAGGAGATGGTCAATGTGTCTCAATCTTATAAACATACCATACCACAAAGCCTGATGTTGACTGAGATAATCCAAAGCCTGGATGGCCTGGTTTGCATGCTAGAAATGATCATTTTGGGCAAATCTGCAGGCAGATTGGCAGGTGGACTACCTCTTAGTAGAAACATTTATAAAGTTGCTGTCCATACTGTTCTGTGTACAAAGGAGAGAAGTCTGAATCCATACCTCTTTGCAATTTATGAGATTCTTTCCATTATTTTTAGTGGCCTTTTAATCAGGCAGTTATTCTCTGGGACATGTTTTGCTAAACCTAAGTTCATTTATTTAAAGGGTTTTGCACATAATACCTATTTGCCAAAGGTGTTGCAGATGCTGTGATTTCTCTTTATAAATTGAAATATTCTGACTAAAGTAATAAATATTTTTAACTTCTACATTTCTAACTAAAAGGGAATAGAAAATAAGTTCCAAAGAATTAAAAACCAAATTGCAAACACAACTGGGAAAGGTTAACAAAGAATCTAAACATGGCATTTTAACATTTTTAAATATAAAGAGGGAGTTAGTTTTCCCACTCTGTTAAAAATTACCACTTTAAAAAAAAAGAAATCCATTTAAAAATAGAGCAAAGCTATGAGTTTTCCCACTCTGTTAAAAATTACCACTTTACAAAAAAAAAAAATCCATTTTAAAATAAAGCAATCAAAGCTATGTCTTCTTGTAATTCAGTGAATATGATACAATCTGGCAAATCCTTGACAAAGGACATAAATAGCATAGTTGTGCGTGTGTCTATTTTTAATTATTTTAATGATTCTTAGTAGAATGAATGTGTTCTTGAATGTTTAGAAATCTAGGCAAGCTATGTGTTTTTCCAAATTAGGCACAAGCATGAAGAGGTAAGGCATCCTTGTGATCATATATCAAGGTGAGAATGGAATGCACGTCATTGATTGTATTTGCACAGGCAAGCATTCAGCTGCAGCTAAATAAGTTATGGAACATAGAGGTAACTCTGTGTGTGTGCGTGTGTGTGTGTGTCCACTTTGGAACAGAGGAAATTCCATGCCAAAAATAATATTTCAGAAGGATCAACACTGTCAAGTGCAACATAAAAAAGTCTGCAAATGCCAAAGTTATCAGTGTGTCTTACTGTAATGACAAAACACAACACTATGTATGTATACAGGTGAACCTACTTAGAGTTGAAAAGATAAACTAAAAAAGGTGAAATATTTCTGAAAATAATAATAAAAAAAGAGCTACCGGCCTTAATTCTTTTAGCTGCTTCATGATTTATAAGGTAGCATTAAGGAAAATGTTTTTCAGTACATTGCTTTTCAAAACACTGCTTGTCTGATTTATTTTTGTTTTGACTCCTCTTATGTTTAAAAATGTTGAAGCTGACAATTCTAGTTTTTCAGTTACGCTGGGTCTGTGTGTGTTAGCTTCACGTCATATCTATCATAACCCCTCCAATAACGTAACTGAATCTGAAAGATGGGTGTTGTCTTTTGGATATCCTCTCTGGAAAGGACTGAACAGGCCGTTTTGGTGGTCTGTTACTGGGTCTCTGATGCTGCGATGTGATGGACCATAATGATCCGCTCGTGGAGTTGACCAGGACTGAGGGAGCGGAGCGGGTGTTGCTGAGGAAGGGATTCAGAGCAGGGCTCTGTGCAGATGGCACACGAGGCTTTCATCTGTGCCTTTCATCTTTTTTCCATTAAAAATGTTTTATTGTTGCTTCTTTCAAAAACAAAACAGAGAGCCAAAGTCTTTCGTGACGGATACCTCACATAATCTTTGTTTGTCCCAGAGGAACATTTGGGGATGTAAACCAGAGTAGTAATAAATCAGGAAAGCTTTTGACAAAACATTCATCTAGTTCTGTCACTTCAAATAGATAATTTTCAGTCATGAATTTGATGGATGTGGAGGAGTTGTTTTGGTTTTTTATACTGTAAAAGACTGCTGGAAAAAGATGACTGAAAGTAATCCATGAAGCTATGTCTTTACACTGAAATTTGCTTTAGGTATTCATTGAGCTAAGCCAATATATGAAGAGTGACCAACCTTAATAATCTGAAATGTCCAAATCATAAGAGTAGCTGCAATTTAAAGGCGATGCAAATTTCCTAAATCGGGCTGTAATGATTTTAGAGAGATTTAGGGAAATCCTCAGCTGGAAAGCAAACAGCATGGAGAATCTCCTGTGATTCTCAGCTGAGCAGTTGGTGGCTGGTGTGTTTCACTGGCGAAATGTCACCTTCTGCAGCTGACAGCAATCCTGCCGGTGAGAGAGGTCCTCCAGCAGGCCGCTGCTGTGCTACAGAGTCGTGGTGCTACCTGATCCCGATTGCTGAGGTTAAATGTTAGGAGAGGATGCCTCATTTTAAATTTGTCAGATACAATATCTAAAAAGTTTATTTTCTTCGCATTTCATGTTTACGCTTTCACTTTTTGCCTTTTGTGAATGTGTGGAAACTATTTCATTATGATCTCCTTTGTATAAAGCTTTTTTTCTATAAATGGCAATTATTGTATGCAAAATGAATCTGCAGATGTTTCAAAATTGCATCAGATTATGTAAAACATTTTATAAATCTTGCTCTGTTATAGGTCTTTTTCTCTTTCTGGCTTAGCGAGCTTTTGTGTTTTAACTATAGCTGTTTGAACCAGTTTTTGGCAAAATTTGTCTTGAGCTACCCTAGAGAGTTGTTTTCAATCCATTTTGTCTTTGAATGTGTGTCACAAAGTTCTTACATCATGACTTGAATAAATGCAGTGCAGGCTCTGAGTTTCTTGGATTGATGCGTTGGGAGTCCTCGTTTATAGTTATCATGCAATTGAGCACAGCCTTGTCTGACAGGTTTGAGTTTAGGAAGTCATTCCTATTTCTGAATGCTTTCGGTGACATCTTTAGGGAAAACTATGGATAAACAGAGGTTTCAAGTGGATACAGGACATTCAGTGTAATGAATTATTGGCTATGGTAACATTACTGTTGGTTGGTTGTTGCTGTGGTTAGTATTGCTAGGCTTAATCGTCGTTTTCCACCAGAGTGAAAACTGGGCTTTGGACCTTTGTCTAAATGACTGAAACATTAGAAAAAGGAGAATCATGAATGAGACTTTGTTGAATGTGTTCCATCAGGAGGTGATTTAACAGAAAATTACTTCGTGACTAATGGGAATTTTTCTGAGAAAACAAGTCCCTAATGTAAAACCAAATATAATTATTAACAGGTTTAAAAAAAACCAAACTATAATAAAAGGCAATATTTATAGGGAGGAGAGAGGGAAGGATTGATAAAAGGTCTTCTCAGGTCAACTGTGCAGAATTATTATAATTCAGTATTTTTAGGTATTTGCAGATGATGGATATTTCAGGATTAAATTCAGAAAGCCCTTTCTGTTTAAAAATATTTCCTTAAGCATTAATTGCTTTCTGAATGCTCATCCATACTAAATGGTATATTACTCTGTAATCATAATGTTGTCATTTGGACAGGGACCAAATTAAAAATAAGCTGGGAGAGGAAAGAAAGAACTGTCAGATCAGTTGTCTTTGCATGGCTTTTTTACTTGAACAACACTGCTAACATGTTGTAATAACCTACTTTTAAGCAAGAGAATTTACACAACGGACCATGTCTTGCATTGTCTCATTCAGTGTTTTCTTGGCAAAGAGCCCACTTGGTTAAAACCAATGCCTGTTGGCCCTTTGAATTAAATAACAATAAGTGACCACTGAATCTAAAGGAATTAAGATTTCTTCCAAATCTAAAGCCTGTAAAACACCACCCAATAGTTTGTACAACCAGTAGACACCTCAGTCAAAAGACAGCTGGATTGTTCTTTGGCTTCTACTGTGGTGTTTATCAAATACACAGAATGCTGTTTGGTAAAGTTCATGACATCATTTCATTGTTTCAGAAAGAAAATCAGGCTACAAGAACTTACTTTTGTCTCTGAAAGGCCATTATTCCTATATGAAGATATTCAGAGATACGTTATCACAATATTTTATCAATAGTGGTAGTTTTGCTGAAATAATTCTGTGGCTGAAGGATTATGGCAAAGTAGTTAGTAAGGAGTTTTTCGGTGAATATTTTGAAAAATGTTCATCAAAATCAAAGCTTTTCACAGAAACAATGAGCTTAGATGCAAACATTCAGATGGTATCCGAAGCGCTAGATGAAGTTGAAAAAAAAGTCTTAATACTTATGCTAGTCACTGGAGATGTGAAAGTAGAGACTTGTGGCTGAGGTAACCCAGTGAGTGCCACATTAAGCTATTTTGAATGATTTATCTCCCCTCCCACACCCCCCCACCGCGCTGTTGAAAAGCGTCCCATTCATTCTAAAAGAAGTCACCAGCATTTTTTCAACTCAACCTAGAGGAGGTGCAACGCATATTTTAAGACAATCCTTCATACAAAGGTTGTTATATCAGGTACATCTATCGCCTCCTCTTGTTGTTCATCTGAATTGCTCAATCCTAAACCATTAACAGATTGTTTTACTTCTTAGCTTGAAAACAGACTGTCTTTTAGACATAATGATTTATGAAATGCCATTGGTATTTTACCTGTGCCGTGTGTCACCTGGCTGCTGTTCACTGATGGCTGTTACTTGAGGGAAAACCCATTTGCTTATGTTAAAAAAAAAATAAAATGTTATTACATGGAGGGTAGGGTTTAAGATGGGATAAATTGCTGACAGCATATATAATTAATTGGTTGTAAGTTTGATCAAAGCTTCAGTGCTGGAGTAGCTATAGTTTTTCATTTGTCTATCTTTCTTTCAAAGAGCTAATGTAAAACTGAAAATTTTAAAAGGTGAATACAAATTTGTTTCTATTCCTACTTTGTTTCTACTCAGTTCAGGATTTTAGTAGACAGAAGCAAAATACAGTGCTGGGTGTTGGTCTCATCAGAAAAAGAAAATTAGAGGACTGAATTTCCAAGGTGTGGTTGAGCCATGTGAGCAGAGTGCAGAGGAGCATTTGCAGCTCTAGAGTGGTGCAGCTTCTGTTGTGAGGACAAACAGATGTGGAATTAATGCCAACACCTTTGTTAGTATTATTAACGATGAGAAGAACTGGAGAGGTGATCAATTTTAAGGTGTTTTAGGAGATGGCTTTTAGAGATTGCCTGGCCCAAACTAGAAAAAGGATTTCTCTACTGCTGACTGTTCGTGCTTCCCTTATAAGGTTCTAGATAAACCATAGTTAATGAGCAAGTAAATGAACTGTCTTGTTAGTAAAACTAAGAATAGTAAAGTCCTCATTAAAAGGAGAGAGAGCGCTGAGATAGGTATTATAATAATATAAAATAGTAACAAAAATTTAGTGGTCACTTGAATAAAGAAGCAATGGCACATACACAAGTGGATGATCTTTTCGAATCAGCACCATCCCGCTCTCACAAACTGAGATTTCCTTTCTCATCTCATCTAATAAATGGCTTTGAGATTTCATATCCTTAGATATGAAAGGTGTCTCTAAGTATTTCAGTGTAAACAACAAAGCAGCCCTCAACATCTCTCTCAATAAAATCCTGTTTTATGCTTCTTAGTCTTCGTTTTTCTAGCTTATGTAGCAGGGCTTATATCCAAGTAGATTAAAAAAATATATCCTTTTCCCCTTACATAAGTGCTCGGTTTTCATGTTCAGCTTCCCCCAGCAATTGTTCACAGTCTGTCATCCAGTGAAATTAAAATAACTGTTCCCCCAAGGCCTCCTTATGCTCCCTTCCCCGACCAGCGCTTTCTCACGTGTATGCAGTGCTGTTCTTATATTTACAGATATACATGCACTGGTGCACATGCTTTCCTGCATGCACTCTTTATAATCTAATCTATGGTGTTACATGTATGGCAATGGAAAGCTTTCTTCAAGATTCGCTTGGAAATGGGTAGAAGATGTAATGTGCAAAGCAGTGTGCTTCTGGCAGTTGAAAGGGTTGAAACTGGGAATTCCCTCCACCTGGCTCTGCACACATTTCTGTCTCTCCTGCTTCAAGATCCCGGTTCTTTTCCCAGGCCCAGAAGCCTGAGCAGTCTTCACTGGTTTGAGAAAGGAGGGAATTGCCACAATGTTCCCGGTGTTTGCACAGAAGTGTGGAACTATGTTTGAAGTGATGCAAAAGAGGCTTTAAGCAGGCTAAGGGGTAAAGAATAGTCACTGAGGGAGCTGAGAAGGATAGCAAAGCAAAATATCTTTATAGGAGGAAGGATGCAGAAAAGCAAGAGGAGAGCAGAGATAAGTAGTACAGTAATATAGTTCTGCTCTGTTCTCTTGTATACAAGAAATAAGAGAGTCTCTGTTCTTCTTGTGTACAGGAAATAAGAGAGTTAATTTTTCCCAGCTGTGAAGTTTAGATTCAGGTGAAGACCTCCTGAGAGAACTGGGAGATCTAGAACCACTTCCACAAAAAAAGCATTATTCCCAAGTATAACCTGTGCTGTTACTCTCCCCTCACTATATATCGTGTAATTTTGATTTGATTGCCTATATTGCTACATGTTCCTCTGGAGGCCCTTGTGCCTAGATGTGTAACCACTCTGTGCTTCTATCTCAGTCTAAGTTATTGATTCTAGAAAACAAACAGCCATCAACTTCCCTTTCAGAGGAGCCACTAGAGACTCATACTTGATCATTTCACACAAATCCTGACTGACTGAAATTTCCTCCTTTGCCCAACATAGCTTTTCTAAGAACCTGGAAGACTGTAGGCCAAATAAGCGGCCTATAGTCAGCCAAATAGTCAGCTGTTTATTAAGAGAAAGAAGCTCTTACATCTTTTGCATTGCAAACACACAAGAGAATATTGTCCAGGCAGTGGCAGAGGCAAAACCCCAATCTCTGCCATTCTGTATCCAAGGGTAGTTCTAGCTGATGTGGTTTAGACAGTGTAAGGAATAATCTGGAGTCTTTGTTCATACCCTAAAATTAATCTATATCACAGAAATCTTGAAGTATTTGCTGTTCCTGTGACAGTTGAAGTGTCACAGCCCCAGCTAGAAGTGCTTGCCAGAAATTGCAAGACAGGACTGAATGCAGACCGGAGTGATGTTCACAACCTAGAAAGGCAGTTCTTTGCCTGCTTATTCTTGTTACTATTTACAAAAAGTTATGATGGTCAACAGAATTTTAAGTCTTCCTGAGGGGACCCACCGTATCCTTGCAGCTCCGCCTGTCGTTAGGTCATATCTTTTGAAACCACCTCATGTTCTGGGGACCCATCATCATATGGTCCAATTGCACCCTGCATCAGGAACTCTCCCAACCTGCTGCTGAGGCCAAGCTCCTCTGAACAACCTGATCCAATATCAGAGCTAGCTCTGCTTTGAACAGGGAACGGACCAGAGAACCTCCTGAGGTCCCTCCTGATGTCAGCTATTACGTGCTTCTGTAAGTTACAAATGAATTCTGTAACTGTGTTGGCTTGTTTACTGATTCAGTTTCCATGGTCCTTCAATTCTTAAGCCATCAGGGTGGTCCTTAGATAGCATCTTGCAGAAAGGGTGCTCTCATCTTAGGAAACGTTGAGAATGATGTGTTTCCTAAATAAGCAACTTGGTAATAAGTATCATCTGTTGGATAGAGTTTTTCATCAGTAACTTTCTGTAGTGTTCCACACAGGTCATGTTACAGCTGAAAGACAGTATAATGGTGAAAACTGCATGACAGGATCACAGACAGACAAAAATGGTCAACCGATGTGTTCAGCCCCAAGGAATTCCACTTGCCATCAGCGATGGCAGTGTTGGGCCACTGCAAACACTCCATTGCACAAATGTTAATACTATCTTTCACCCAGAAGTGTATGCTTCCTCCTACATCTTGTCAGTTCCTTGATATATAAATATTGACATTCCATTGTAGCCAGTCAGGGATTTTATCTTTTGCATTAGAATAAGAGCAAATGGCATAGCAGTAGGGATCTGCACTTTCCTCTGTAGCATCTGAAGAAACCAAGCCTGAAGGCAAACTGAACAAAATTATTTAGGGAAAAAAAAACCCAAACCAAAAACCTAGAGGGGCTAAGTTAAACACTGCTTATATAAAGAATTGTTTCTTATACTTTTATTCATTTGTTTCAATCAGAAGCTCTACAAATATATAATGGAAAATATGAAGAAAAATTGCTTAAATGGAAACCTTTAAGAGAAATTGTTCCATTCTGCCCAAATCACTAGTCACATTCTTGGGTATCAAAGTTCTGCAACTAGGCAGAAAACATAAAATTTGATGATGATATTATTTGAAAAATAGCTGTAGAAAAAGCCATAAGTTATAAGTGACAGCAAATGTTCTTTGGAATAAGAAACCTGTAGTTTTCAATTAGTGTTAAATGAGAAATTACGTTACGTCAGCTGATAGTAAATGGGTATAAATGTCTGGATTAGTACAAAATTATCTGATGTCTGGAAAAAAATTTAATTTACTGAATTGATATTAATCAGGCTCATTAGCTTTAGTGTGGCAGCTGCCATCTTGGCTAATGCAGAAGGGATTGAACAGGGATTTCCAGAGCCAAATCCGTGGGCATGGATTAACTTAAAGAACAGTCTCTCATTGTGAGTGCTGTAACACAGCATACGTTTTTAACTGAGGGAAGACCTTGTTCTGTACATCAGCAAGGGAAGCGGGATTCTGTCCGGGAAATAGGGCACTGCTATCTGTAATAATTATCCTGTGAGCACTGGGCATAGGGGAGGTCAGACAGTAAACAAGATTTCAGTGCTTCTTAGGGCCTGGCATAATGATGGCTGATAAAACTCTGCTTATGTAGCTCTGCTAGTTTCTGCTTTGACCTGTAGCATTTCCTTCATTGAATCTGGTTATTAGAAGTCAGGAGTCTGGTTACGAGAAATCAGTATTTGTTCTTCTTCTTAACCTTCTTCACAATGTCATTCCATTGTGTGTGATGATTTCTATCAGGAGAAACATTTTTATTAATTAAACCTTTCTAATAGGCACTGCTTAGCCAGCTTCTGAGTGACTTGCATAACCCACAGATCTCATGTGTGCGTTTTTGTTGATAGGGCAGTTGGATGAAATTAATTTAAGCATCCATCATGGCAAATTTTCTTGCAATTGTCAGTGCTCTGTGCTGTGTCACTCAGAAGTACATTGCTTGGTCATGGTATGAAAATGGAAAGTCACTTAAATAAGGGCCCGTTTTAATATCATTTTTTGCATCAGTTTTAAGCTGACACATGCAGTCTTCAGCTGTTGCCCTGTTTTATCATCTGGAGCTTTTTAAACAGCAGTTTAAAGGTTTAAACGGTAATTTGCCTGGCTCTGCAAGACTCGCCCATGGCTGCCACCCTTGTGAGTGCTGCCACCGCTTTGCTGGTTGAAATAATATGGCACTTACCTGTGTTAGTTTTTGGCACACACAGACTTTTGCTCACTCAGCAGAGTACACATCTAAGGAGAAATGTGGTTGATTCAGGGGTATTCACGCAATAAAAAGTGGGTGAGCACGTGTATGGTGGGAGAAGGGAGGAAAGTTATGATTTCTGCCTCTCAGTCCACTGTACCCTCGCATGGGCTGAGCATAAGGACAGCACTTTGAGTGCAAGAAAGATACCTATAGCACAGTCAGTGAGTTTTAAAGCCCTAGCAGCATTTTGTGTCAGATGGCTGATCTATATTTATTCTGCCAGTGCAGTAACTGCCCCTGGAGAGCACGCTCCACTCTTTAACTGACTCAGGACATACGGAAATATGACATCTGCTTACTGCAGTAATATTTTCACAAATGTGATTGTGAATCTTGGAACGAGAGCTGAACTTTTCATCACAACAACTAAATCTTAATTCTGTTTTTCTCGTGAGCAAAAAAATGCCCGGGGCGGCTATTTTCTCCCATGTGATTGAAAAATGCTGGCTATACGAGGACCACATGGGAAGTAGGTGGGAATGTTATTTAACAGACCTATTTGCCATGACATTTACCTCTGTGGCATAAGAGCAGTTTACAAACAAACAGCATCCTATGAGAAGGTAAATAATCCTTTCCTCTTTTGAAAAGGGAAACAAAAGCATAGAAAAATTAAAGAATTTTGCCAACGTCATCCAGCAAGTAAAATCCGGAATTCAGGATGGATTATCATTACTATATCTGCCTTAAAATCTTCTGACATTAAAACCAATGTATTTTAACTCCAAGACTGTAGGGTTTGATCTGAAGAGAGGGATGTACGATTTCCTTGATAGAAGCTTAAGAAGTAATACCTTCTTGGTTAGGGGTTCATTAAAAGGGAATTTAGCATATTCCAAAGTTTATTCAGATCTGGTCCCACAGCTGAACGTGTCTCAGCAGAGCTAAGATGGACTTGTAAACCTGGATGAAACTTAATGTCTACTACCCAGCAATGAACGAGCAACAAGCTGTCTGAAATGAGAGATTAATTTCGGCAAGCCTCTGCAAACTAAGCCAACCTAATTTCACGTAGGTCTGTGCCTCACTTTCCTACTGTGCCTGCCCTCCAGCTCTTCTGTTTTCCATGGTAACTAGGCCAGCTGTCGACTAGGAAAATACCCTTGGGCCAACTAAAAAGAAAAGTTTTCTCTTACTAATATCTTAAAGCAAGCTTTCCCTGGTACAGGAGCTTAACTTCAAATTCTCACTTCTCTTTTTACAAAGCCAATATTTGGTGGCAATAAAGTGGTAAAACAGAAGGAAGATCAGAACAAGACCAGTATTTAAAAAAGAGAAATCTAAAGATATTTCCTTCCCTGCTCTGCTCTCCTCACCTACCCTTGCAAAAGATACTATTGCTATATATAAATGGGAGTGCAAAATGAATAAAGACCAAAAAAGAGGGAGAAAAATAAAACCAGAGAGGAAGAAAGAAAACAGGCCTAGAAAGGATGCGTATGAAGATAACAGAAACACTTTTTACGATGTAAGTGCTTGTTCTTCTGTCCTGCCACTGACCAGGAATGAGCTGACAAGAACCCTCCCTCACGGTCTCCTCTGGTTTAATTAAATGAAAACATGGTATGTATCATCTTGTTTGAGGATGACTGCAGAATAGCCTTATGCATAAGGAGAGCTGCAGTCTGAAGAGATTTTTCCCTTAGAGAAAAGATGAAAAAGCATTATTGGGACTCCAGACACTCTGCTGTTGAAATGTCTGGTTCTCTGTCTTCTGTTCCCTGAAAACACATGAGTTTTGCTAGTTATTTTTGAAGTGTAAAGGACTGTATGTCTTCATGATGCCACTTTATTTGAGCTATGGAGGTTCTATCAAAGTTATTCTTTTGACAAAGTCACACCGCACATGCACGGAGGTAACAAGTTTCTGTGATCTGACGATCTGATCCATGCATTCTTTGTTGTTGCGCGGCATTGGTCCTGCTACTGAAGCTGTACTCTTCAGTAGGCTTCTTTAATGAGATGCCACATGGCAAATTGCCAGGAAAAGAAGACTCGACATCTTACAGAAAGCATACGACGTCGGATATGAGAGGAATACTTAAGCCAGAAAGTTTTGCAATCTTGTAATTACATGGAGGTACTGTCATTGCTGAAACGCCTAAAGCAGTACCTGCTGAAGGCTCATTACACCTCCCTATTCCTGTGTAGGCAGCGATCTGAAAAACATTCCCTTGGTTAGATAATGGGAAAAGAAGATAAGCAGGGTGTCTAGCTAGAGCAGAGATGTCCAGATGAAAGTAAAGATCTAGAAAAGACAGACAATAATGTGGGATCAGGATCCTAGTTCTTCTTGCACCTGTATTACCTGAGCTTAAAACGCAATGGATCCACAGACAGGTTCTTCCAGAGCAGTAGAAGTGACACTGTCCTAAAAGAAATGCTAACTCCGCATGTATTTGGAACGTATCGAATCTCATCTATCCTTCCTGTGCTGTTGGCACCTGAGCACCTTGTCTGTAAAAATCTGATACTCTACTTGAAAGATAACAGCTTTGATTGTAGACATTGTGAAACAAAGCAAATTCTTGTAACTGAGTGCAGAGCAAATAGGAAAATTAACAGCCCATCTCAAGATCTACTGCTCTGCAGAATGAATTCTTTTGAATGACATAATATTTGCAAAACAGTGTCACTCTCTCTTCCTGTTCCCCCCACCCTCCACCTCAAAACCCAAACCCCTCCCTCCCCATGGCCAGGGTGAGTCGTAAGAACGGTAATCTGAAAACTCTAGGATTATAAAGTACAGGCCTGGCTCAGAATGTATGAATAGAATCTGGAACTGCTTCCAATAAGACCAGCTAAAGGCTGTACTGACCTCATAGAAAGACAATTTTAGTTCTGTATTAGTATGTAAAAAACAAACAAACAAACAAAAAAAACCCCACACCACAAACCAAACAAAAAACCCCAATGCATACAGCATTTTAAAGCGAAGTTAACCAAAGTGTTGCAGTGTAATTCAGGTTTAATTCTGCGGTTTTGTGTAAATCTGGATTGCTCAGTGCATGCAGAACAATACAGAATTAGTTCTGTGTCATACATTTTGTTTTATAGTGTCATGAGGGATTTTTTTTGTTCTAGCTGTGAAGCTAATGGGAAGATACAGAAGCTATCCAAAGCCATTTTGGTAGACATGAACTACCCAAACAATAGGCAGATGACAAAGAACACTTTCACATTCTCCTCAGTGTACTGCTGTGGTAACTGTGGCCTAAATTCAGATACAGTACAAAGCTTAGCAACTCCACTGGCTCTAGTGGACTGCTTGAACCTGGATTAATTTTGTGCTTTATTTATATGGTTTGAAAGTAGAGTAGCTTAGTCACCTCCTGTATCCAATTAATTGCTGGCATATTTGAACATCATCCCATTAAAGCCATTGGGTCTGCTTATTTTAGTGGTGATTATCCCATCTAATCCCATTCATTGCAAGCTTCCAATGCAGTCACCCACTGGGAAGAATACAACAATTTCTGTTATGCCTGGAATGAATGGCGCGTTTCAGTTCCTGTGCCACAAATTTACTCTAAGCTATTACAAAGATAGATGATTTGTAGCTTTCAGGCTTGCTGATTCTGGGGTAAGTAAGATACTGCATGACATCCTGACGACAGCATGGCATTTGTTCTGAGGAGAAAATCTGCAATTTTGAAACAAGTGCAGGCAGGGACATACCTAGTCACGTGAAGAAAGCACAGGCAAAGATGGAACCAGACTTTTCAAAATAAGTGCCAGACTTAAATGCTGTGTTTCTCAGTCAAAGCAAATTAATACTGCCCTATTGATAATCTTCATGCAGATATTAAATGCAATACATTTGTTGTTGGTTGTGGTGGTTTTGGTTTGGTTTTGTTTTGTTTTTTTCTAATTCTGAATACAGTTTTTGGAGGGCAAGGCTAGTCATTCTCTTTACTGAGACAGTGGTATTTTTTCTGTTAATAATTGAGAGCAGTTAGACCTATAGTTACAATCCTGAGCTTAAGTCACTCTTGGCATTAATGACATTTCAGGGTGAAAGCATTTCATTTCTGTAGCTTTGGATTGTCACTTTATTAGGGTGGGGTCTTTGGTGGACTATGAATCCTCACTCACAGACTCTGAAGTTATCCAATGTCGGCACTGTTGTATACAGGTGTTATTGGAAACAACCACTAGTTCTGTTACACTGGTGTTCTGCTGCAGGTATTTTTTGTCTTCATGATAGTGTGTTAATAAATTTGTTCCTCTGCTGCTTGCAGACCCCACCCAATGCAGAGGGACACACTAGAGAGAGACCAACTTTGCTGACAATTCGGAGGTTTTCTTTTTGTTTTGGGGTTTTTGGGGGTTTTTTTTTGGAGTCTTTTTTTTTTTTTTTTTTACAAACTGGAGCAGAAAGAGACAGACACAGTTAGCACTTCTTTTCACTAGATGATTCTTGTAGCACTTATATTGATGATAACCCATCCATTCAACAAACTGGAGAAGACGTGTTCTGAGGGTGATCATTTCTTGCTTAAGATCTTAGACCAAGTAGCATCTACTATCTGGTAGTGATAGTGGTACCGGAGCACCATTGTACTCTCCGATTAATTCTTGATACAGTTTGTTTTTAAGGTGAATCCTCTTTCTTCTCCAGACAAAACCAGTTTTATCGGGGGTTTATTTTCTTAGTACAGAAGTGTGTGCAACTGTATTATGTATGAAATAAAACATTTCCCTGCTAGGCAACCTTAGCAGGGTTTGGCTGCTTATTTGCATAGCGTAGCATAGCCTTTGTTTTCACTGATCTGCTAATTTTTTTGTGAGTCAGCAGGACATGCATTCCACAGTTAAGGCATTCAGCAAGAGTGGGGGGAACTTGGTTGATTCAGTCTACTGGATCAAGTGATTTGTCTGGATGCAAATTGCATTGCCTCATTCATAAAGATCTTTGAGAGAAGATTAGCAAATAGTGGCAGCTAGTCCCTTGGCTCCCATAGAATAATGTGTTCCTTAAGCCTAACCAGCATACTTTATAAGTCTGCAACAATTTTTTGTTGTCTAAGGGAGACCAATGTGTTAGACATCTATTCTAAGTCATGTTATAAAAAAAATCAGAAAACCAAAAGCAAATGTATCACGTAGCCTTTTAAAACAAAATTTCAATTTAAGCAGAGGTGTTTTCCTTTCAAGGGTAATGCTTTGAAAAATGAGTCCCTAAAAGCAGCTCTGTTATATGAGGAGCAGCAGGTGAAACTGACTGCAGGTGTCTTACATGAGGGATGTGAAAAGCCAAAAGTGGCCAGGTGCTGCAAGCTACTGAGCAGCTGCTGCTCTTCCATCCTAGAGACTTGGTTAGAAAGATTCAGAGAAAACATTGTACCATGCTTCACTCAGTCTACTCAAGAAATGTAAACTTTCATTCTCTTCTTGCTCTAGAATAGAAACAAAGAAGAAAAGAAAGATCAGCAGACGAGGTAGAGTTCTGCCAGCCCTTCTGTGCCTCTCCCTTTCTTCTGTCTTTGCACTTGGTCACAGAAAGGGACAGTGAAAGGGAGTTCAGTCTTGGTCCTTCCAGTCAAGTGATGGCCTCGCACTGTGTTGCTGTAAAGCTATGGAAAATGCTCAGTACTTCAGTCACTTGGGAAAACTGCTATGTCCTTTCCATCTTTGTTGTACATCAACTCTTCTGCCTAATTGACTTTGCTCCCCATTCTCCCCTGCAGAAATTGTGTTGTTCTCAACGTGTTAGGTGTTTTGTCCTTCTCAGTTGTTCATTTGTTTTTACATCTGTGGCTTTGTTGATTGCCATGCCCCAATAAGTCTACACAGAGTGGTGCTGTTGTTTTCTGTGTTTTCCTTTCTGACTTGTAGTACATAAATCACATCTTTCTAGAATTTGGGGTTTGTTTAAAAAGGGAGGTATTATCCTGTGTCTATTTTTAAAGGAAGTTGACAGAGATAGCCTGTATGATTCTCTTGAATAACAAAGGACCAGAAGAACAGAGCCACTTTAAGGCTTTCCAGCAAGGTTAAGGAAATTAAATTTTGCTGTCCAGTGAAGGTTTATCTCACTGAGGCTGTGAAGGAGGCTGGGAACAGAGATTACATTGCAACAAGTGCAAGTGTTCCTTTCTGTTTTCTGAAGCAATAGCTGCCATCTTAAAGACACATTCCTGGGAGCTTCAGCAAGTTCAGTCATCCATCCTAGGCACTGGCAAAGGGATCAGAAAAGCCATAGTTGTATTTGCCAGCTTGGCACTCTGCTGCCTTAGAGTTTGGCTGTGTCTAAAGAAGCCGTGTCTGAGCCGACCAGCTAGCAAGTGAAAAAGATGAGTTCTGCAGACTTGGCTGCACTCTGCAGAGGAATAAGGGGAGTTGCGGGCATAGGGGATGGAGGACGAGTACTTGTTAGAATCTGGAATTCGTTGGAGTTCACAGTGTTTGTGCAGTACTTGCTATGTTGATATCTCTATCAAAGGGATTATTCCCATTATCACTGGCAGGGAAGTAAAAACCTTGTCCAATGTAATCTTGGGGAGATAAAAGAAAACAAATAAGAAAGGTTTTACTTGCAACTGAGTAGTTAATAGCAGCAGTTGCCCACTCATCCTCATGGCCCATCACAGGCTAGATGGAAGTATAAATCTTCAGCTGTGCATTTTTGTCATCTCGCTCATCCTTGTGTCCTTGTGTTACCACCACCAGGTAACTTGCAGTGGGACTTAAGAAGCTGCAAAGCCCAAATGCAGCCCCACTGGTAAACCGCCCCTGTTGTGCAAACAGTAAAATGTTTTCTTCAAGGGGTTGACAATGAAATCAGTCATATGCTTCAGGTGTGTGCCATAGCTCCATGGCACAATAAAGCACAAAGGACAGCTTAGGAGTATTGTAGGATGTCTAATGAAAATCAAGATTGATGGCAACCTCAGACATGGAAGCTGTGCAGTGGTAGAGAAGTGGGTTTGTGTGCTAATCTTTGATAGGTAGGGCTGTGGAGAATCATTTAAAAACAATTATTGCTATAATGAGCAACAGCCTTGTAATAACGTTCTCTTCTGTGACTTGTTCTGTTTAGTGAAACAGAAAACAGGCACGAAATATACCTTCATAACAAAGCATATTGACTTCTTGGTGAAGTTTACCAAAGATTGACTAACAGCAGTAAGTACCTCAGCACTCACCTTAAAACCCTAAGGCACCTCATTTTCATGGTGTGCATCTGAATTCAAAACACCTTAAGCAAAGAGTATACAGTGTGTGTGCTGGCAGGCACAGCTTTTGTGTAATAAATACCAGACATCACTTGGAAACTAATTAACTAGGGTCACTACTCTGACTTTGATGCCACATGTAAATAACCCAGTCGAACTGTACCTCACTCCTTTATAGCAGCTAGGGGTTAAACCTGCAATAAGATACTGGAGATCCTGGCCTTTTGGGGGGCTTCTTTTGCTACAACACAGTCTAACAGGCTACCTGCAAGCTAATCTGTCCTGTCAGGCATTGCTCTCTGGTTGATCCTGCTCCCCTTTCTGAAGGAGACAAGGAACAGATGTTCAAGCCGCAGAGTTGTCTGAGCCGCCTCGCTGTGTCACTTGTCTGCCAAATCCAACTCAGAGAGCAGACTGTGTCTGCTGCAAGGTCTTTAGACCACCAGCTTCCCTCTCTCCCCACACCACAGAAGGAGAATGAAGCCAGCTCGCCTGTTTTGGTACCAAGATCCATCCGACCTCATTCCTTTTTTTTTCCCCTCCCTCTTTTAAATTTCCCTTTTCTCCATAGCTGCTGGTTTTAACCTTGTTTCTCCTTCTCTGACGCAGCAGCCAGCTCAGCCTGATTCAACCCCATCTTCCCTTCTGCCCCGTGGCAAAAATCTCTCCAGCACACTTGTGTTTTCGTACCTGGAAAACACATACACATGCTTCTGCAGCTGTGAGTGCCAGAAGATGGGGTTGGAGCCGCCTCACAGGCGTGGAGTGGGTGCATGCGGAAAGGAAGACATCTTTTGGGGCACCCCAGAATCTGACTTGGGCCGTCTGACTGCTGCTAAGCAGGGGCAGCCTAGTTTGCCTCTTTACTAAATTTCAGGTCAGCATCTTTCTTCTTCCAGCACCATTGTGCTATTTTCCAGAAAGTGACCTTGGGACAGTGTATCTGAATTACTGTGGCCTTGCTGAGAAGGAGGGCATTTGTCTCAAATCAGAGAATCCTGAAGAGTGAGGACATCTCCCTGTTGTTAGGAGCAAGATCCTCTGTATAGGCCTGGCATAAAGCCAGGCTTTTATATTCAGTTCTGTCTTGCAGAACCCTGTGAAAATTGTCAGGGAAAAAAAAAAAACAAACCAACCCAAAATTTCACATATTTTCTTACTGGCAGCCTTGAGTTTTAAATCACTCCAATTTTGTCTTCCTCTGTCACAGCTAGGCATCCTGTCCTAACTTGAAAATTTCATTAGTGTCTTGAGCATTCCTCCATCCTGCAACCTCAGAAGTTTTCCTATCTCCGCTGAGTTCTCGCCACGGCAGGGTGAAGATGTGTGGGCCAGGAAACTGGGAAGACAGAATTACAACTGCATATTTGTTCAGTTGTTGAATAAACATTTCAGCAAAGCCTACAATGAGTCATCACATTAAAAGCTGTCCTTTGTATCCTCCTTGGGACTGCTTTTATAAAATGAATATAAAAGTCAGACCCAGTTAATCCAAATCATTTTGCAAATTAAGGTCTACAGGCTTTTAAAAGCATACCAACCCCAGTGGGCAGGCAGAAAGGAGTTGTGCTGCCTGTACCGCAGTCGCCAGACACATTTTGAGTGCAGATCCCCTCACAGGGCTGCTGAGGAAGCACATGCACTGTCAAAAGCTGCCATGTGGGTTCAGACTGTGGAGTGTGTGCTGGGCTGCAGCTGGCATGGAAATGGATTTTACTGGTGAGCTCAGGATGACTGCCTCAACTCTCCTCCTGGACTGGGCTCAAGAAGCACGTGTGAGAGGATTCAGACTCTATACACCCTCTGTCCTCATGTACACCTTATGCATCAGCTATCTGAATCTGGCCCGTAATCCTTTCTTAGGTCAAAAAGAAATCTTTATGTTGTATGTGTATATAAGCTTATTTTCTGTGAACACTCAGCCATAAGAATAATCAAAACCTGGATCTTCTAAGTTGATCTGCCTTAGGCAGGGAGTCGCTCTGTTTGAAATAGGAAAACATTTTAGTTTTGCTATTTTGCTTCCTGTATGTGAAATCCTAAGCCTTTCATTTTAGGGAAATAAAAGTTGTTTTAATGTTCTGTATGTCTGAGAGGATTAAAGGGACATCTCAAACATGAAAAGGTAGCCTTTCTGGATTCCCTGAATATGTACCGTTAAAAAGGGGGTAGGTGAGTTAATATGATTTAGATGCACAGGAGCTGATTCCAGCGGTAGCCGAAGAGCTGAGATGGAAGATTCTGCACCAACAGAACCTGGCCAGTTCAAAATAGATGTCACAGTGATGTCGTCTTTTCTTAGTTGCGCTTGCACTCCTCTTTCAGGGCAGAAGTGAACAAGTTCATTCTGCCTGTGCTCTAAGAGAAATGTAAGCTCTTTAGCTGGGCTGAGACTGAGCTGGGCTCTGCTCCCGTAGACTACAATTCCTGCCCATGTGACAGTTTGGATTGTGCCAGCAATGCTTTTGTTTAAAAAATAATCACCAAGCCTGTTCCTGACTTGCTGTTGACGTGGACAAAGTATGTTTTTGTTTTAAATCACCTTGTTTGCCTATAACTGAGCTAAAATGCCACTGCAGAGTGTGATTCAGTACCCTAAACACAGGCTGGTTTACACAGTATAGGGAGTCTGAGACATCTGCATGGGAGTGGCACACATGAGATATTGCCTCTAGTGGGCCCGTGCCCTTCCAAGGCAGCAGCTGGAGGCTGAATTGGATTTCCTAGGATATCTAGAATAGCACTAGGTATCTAGATTTAAGCAAGTGAACGCCATTCTGGGGAATCTTGGACTTACTCTGCTTGAAATCTGGCAGAATTAGTTTGTCCACCACCATATATGCCTGTGTTCCCAGCCTTCTTCAGTTTGTGGAGGGTTCAGGATAAGAATACAGCTGCCTCTGTGTGCTGGGGTTTGCCTTCCACCAGGCACCGCAATGACAATTTGTATTTCTTTCTGATCCGAAAAGTAATTATTTGTTTTTACTAGTCTACAGAAAGAAATGTCATTTCAATCTCCTCTGCAGAGTACTGATGCTAAACTTCTCATATCTCTTCCCTTTCATGTCTAGGCGTTTCTGATAGAAACACCACACGTTCTTTTAAGATTTTCTGTACTTATAAACCCTTAGATGTTCAGACGTTTTGTATAACTGGAAAGGCTTTTCAGAAACCAGTAGGTGATATTATTCTGCATTGAATTATATAGGAAAAGAGGACCTAGAAGGATCATTACCTTATAAAAGATGACAAGAATCCCTCGTCATCAAAAGTTGCATAGGCTGCAATAGCAATATTGTAATGCCTTATATATGATTTGAAGGAGTTGAACTGTCTGTGGCAATTATGATTTTTTTTTTTACCTTTAAATATCAGTGCTTGATATATATCTTGTTCTTGTGTTTTGTGATGTAACATATTCATATGTTATGCGCCTTAAAAAATCAACAGCTCCTCTAATTTCTGTCCTGTGAAAACTAGTGTTATTTGTTAGGTTTGAGTAACCTCATCAGGTAAGGGAAACTGCATTAAGATTCAGACATTTATAAGGAATTTAAGGTTTGAGATGTTCTTAAAGATGAAGTTGTGGGGAGGAAAGTTCGGACAAAATCAAAGAGCAGCTCATCAGTCCTTCAGGCAAAGAGGAAATCCGAGGTGATGGGCAGGATGATAGTAGCAATATAAAGCTGGTGATTCCATTTACATGTATAAAAATAAATCAAATGGGTCCAAAACCTCTGGCCCACGTAAGGGAAAAATTTCCCAGTGATAAGTTAAAAAACCCTCTAAACTCCACAGCTTTCCTAGCCCAAATGAATGTGTAATTAGAGAAAACTGTATGGTAAACATGGAAAAAAAATATGGTCTTGGTTTTATATCTGACTTTTATGTTGGTAATAACTCCAGTTCCAAAGCTTTCACAAACTTCAGTAGAACTGAGAGCTGAGTTTTTGCTCTAGATGAACATTTACGGGTAAGGAAATGAATAAAGCAGGCTCATTTCATTCTTTTTAGCAGCGTAGCCAATTTCAGAAATGTCTCCTTAACTTAAACCAGTGGAAGTTTCTAGAACTGATGATACGTCTGTGACTAAAATGGTCTTTAAATGCATCTCCTAGCCAAAAGATGTGCTTGATCGTGTGAGTGTACTGGCAGGAGAAAAAAAAAAAATAGATTTAGGGATGTATATTTAAGACTGGACTTCAAAAAAATACAACTTATTTTCACTTTTTAAACTTTTCTTGCAGAAATAAGAAGCAATACAGAAGCAATACATACTATGTACGACAATAAGAAACGGCAGGTTCCTATTGATTCAACACACTCGGAATCTCATTAGTTATCAAAAGGGACTTGAGTACTGCCAACAAATAAACAATGGTTTTTTTTCATTCTCTGCTGCCAAAAGTCACCAAATACAGATTAGTCTGGAGTGCATTTATTGTTCCTGCTAGAGGTGATATAAAATAAAAATCAGTTTTAGATACACAGATGTTTTTTCCCCTGCTTCCTTCAGGCTGTTGAAGAATGCACAGAATGAAGTTCATTTCAAAAACTGGTATCAGAAACTACTGGCTGCTGTCCAATTCTGTGCTGGAAAAACCCTGAACAATGAGTTTTCTAAGGAGGTGAAACTTATCAGAATTCTGGAAGACATTGCCACAAAAGTAAAAGCTGCCAGTGACCCAAAAAGAAAGGTTTGTTGAAAATACCCCCCCTTCCATCTAAGTTCCTTCAGGTAATTTTATTTTTTTCTAAGGTGACATGTCTTTCCTATAATGCCCTTTATATAAGTAAACCCAAGATTTGACTAAAATTTGTAAAATTTTGTGCTGCTCTGAGAAGGAGTAAAACATGTATTTAATGGGCCAACTCTTATCACTATTACTCTCGAGGTTGACAGATCTTTTAAGCCATTTAAATTCCTTCATCAATGGTTTCCCAACTAGACTTGGAGGTGCTCAGAAACAACGGCAGCAAAGCTGCTTAACATTTTACTGAAAGGAACGCTCACAGTCAGCACCCCTTCCCAATATATTTGACTCCTGTAGAGCTGCGGTGTTTCTTGGAAGCTTTGCTAAGAGTTGTCCTTGACTGGTTGAACATCCTCGTTTCTTAGCAAAGCCAACCGGAGTGAACTATACTTAATATCTCAAATACATCATTTAGCAATTAATACTGTAAGCGTATCTGCAGAGATGCATTCCTGGCAGTAGAAGGCTTGCAGTCGTCTTCTCCAGCAGGGGCAGCTTTTAAATTGCGTAGGTATATTTCCAATTCAAAGCTGTTAATTTTCCAAGACAGCTGTTGTTACTTACCTGATGTGTAAAACTGTTTCTTGCTGAGATCTCAGCAAGACAGACCAGAAAGCCAAATAAAAATACACCTGCCGCTGCTGGTTGTCGTGAAAGCTATCGTGAATTCTTTTTGCCTTGTTAAGGATTCAGAGGTTTTCAAAGGATTTTTCAGAAAACTCTGTGTTGCTACTGAGAGCAGCAAAGCAAACATGGAAGTAAAAAGACAAAAATATTTGCAAAGACAAAAATCCATGTAAAGGAAAATAAATAGTAGTGCTATATTATGCATTACTGATGCATAATTCAGATTTTAGAGATTAATCGCGAGGCTGCAGTTACTGTGATAGTGAGAAACTGCCAAACCCTGCAGTTAACTCATCTACAGCTAGGTGAGAGGGATCACAGTGTTGAGGCAACAAGCAACGAATTGTGAGGTTGTCCAGCAAGGCAAAAAAGACATGCGGTGCAGCAGAGCAGGTGCAAGGCTAATCAGCCCCTAATGAAGGGTGTTGAATCTGAACCTACATTACAGCATGAACTGGTAGAGCATCTAGGCAGTAAAAGCATGAATGTGGAATAAAATCACGGTTCTTATTTTTAATAACTGCTCCTCCATGTGACCTCATTAGCTGTTATAAGGTTACATAGATGCTACTAGCTCCAGAAATTGTA
Source organism: Anarhynchus alexandrinus (assembly GCA_008711295.1). NCBI lineage: Eukaryota > Metazoa > Chordata > Aves > Charadriiformes > Charadriidae > Anarhynchus > Anarhynchus alexandrinus. The sequence goes on along the minus strand of VUYV01000094.1, from coordinate 1,269,734 downwards.
CTGCTTGTTTAAAATATAGAAAGATGGTAAACGACGTAAAAGGTGTTGTTATGTTCTTTTGTGTTACCGTAATGATTCACATATTGCAGGAGGTGTTAAAGGTGGAACTCCAAAGACTTCAGCAGTTCTTCCAGGAGGTTAAGGTTTGTCGGCTTCCCCTGAATCCTGCACTTGTTGTCCAAGGCATAGAGGCAGATGTAAGTCGAGCTCATGAATGGATTACATTTGTAATTTTTTTTAATTTTTTTTATATTTTTTTTTTAGTATAAAGGGGGAGAGGGAGTGAATGGCTGCATTGACTGGGAAATAATCTTACTGGTGTTAAGCAGGAGTCATCTGGTAAACTGACGTCCAGCCTAATCCCCTTGAAACTGGGGGCCTTTGTTGGAGGCAGAGGGGAAGGGGTCTGGTGGGGTGGGTGTTGCATGTGTGTCTCGCCTTGCGCAGCAGCGGCAGCAGGGATTTTAAGCTCTGAGGAGCCTGCTGCCAGCTCAGCTGCCCTGCCGTGGCGTTGGGATTGGTGAGGGCACCTGGGTCCCCTGAAGCTGAGACCAGGTTGCTGTCCTGCCCAGGTAGCTCTTGGTGGCAGTTTTTTCTCATCCAAGACTCTCCCCTGTCATGGATGGGAGCAGCAAAGGTCTTGAGCTAGCTCTCTTTTTGCTGAGGTGACACTAGTCACATGACTGAGAACTGCTAAAATATTAAATATTCACAGTAACTTACCTGAGTCTATGACCCCTATTAAAAATGACTTAAAAATAAGGAAACAACAATGCTCTACAGTGTTACTTGACTTTCCTTGGACCACAGTACTAAGACTCAGTTATTCGTTGATTAGAAATGTTTTCATAAACAGTATTATGCCAGCAATAAGCTGTTCCAGCTCTGGAGAAGAAAAAAGTATCCAGCACCAAGAGAAAACAAACCTGAAGAGCCATATGTATTACCAGTTATAGCTGCCTAATTACAGCAATTTGTGCTCTATTTTTGTTCTCTGGCTCATTATCCACAGTGGACCTGATTCTCAGAGGTGCTGATCCCTTCAATTGCCTTTGACCTGTCATTCTCCAAGTAATTGCTATTCAGGCTTGATCTCGCTGAGAACAGAGGTCTTCCAGCACCCCGCAGGTTTGGGCCAATTGTGTATGATATAAGTCAGAAGAATTTGAAGCCTGCTGCTTCTCACTGCTTTCAGGCTTTTTGGAAATAATGACTAATGGGAAGGTATCTCACCATACAGTCATGCTATTTATACTGCATCAGCTTGGCTGGACATGTACAAAATGTTTAAATCTGAAGAGAGATTTTTTTCATTTTTCTTACATCATTATATTTTTCTTACATCATTATAGGCCATTATCTTGCTATAAATATATGCAGCTCCTTGATTGAACTGTATGTCAGTATAATCATGCAAATTAGCATTTTTAAGTGCTTATAATTACCTAAATTTAATTCACTTTGGTATCATCTATTGATTTTACTAGTAGCAAGGAGTGCTCCCAGCTCTATCAGTAATGGGTTATTCCACAGTAACCTTTCAAGCACTTACTGAGATATTTCAATTGGCAGAATTCCATAGGGGGGGGTCAGGATTTCATCATCAGTAAAAGCTAGTGCACATTACAGAGGTTTGATGTGGCTAAGACAATATTTGCATGCTTGTACCGTGCTTTGAGATGTTTAGATGAAAAGCAAGAGGCAGCTGTGTCTAGTAGCATTTTTGCTCAAATTAGTCGCCGTTGCACTCCACCCAGTAAGGATTGCAGTAGCTCCGGTGGGGCGCTCATTATTTCTAGAAACAAGGCCATTAATTTACCATTGTCTTTGGTTGTATTTTTCAGTGGGCTTTTCCCCCCGCTTTTTTTAATGATGATGATAATACCACCCTAACTCACACAGGATTTGCAGTGCTTGGCTCATTAATGCATTTTGAAGCCCTTTGAGGTCTTCAGGTGGAAGCAGCTGTAGGGCATGAGAAGTCAGAGTTTATGTTTAATTAAGATAAATTCTACATAAGACAGATTGTGATTTTCAGAATTTCCTGTCTTCTCAGACAGAGTGAGGTCACCAAAGAAATTAGCAGGTTCTTTGCTTCCATAACGATTGTATGATTGGGCAATTTTAAATTTTTTTTTTTTTTCAGAAAATAATAGGACTAAAGGCTTTCCAATGCTTTACAGCGTCTCATTAGATCAGTCTTATGTACTTCGTCCACTCAGTCGCAGCCAAAGTTTATCGTTAATAGACCTGGGTGAAAATGAAAAACAGTTAGTACAGAAAATATTATCCATTCATATAGTCTGATTATTGAGTCAAACAAATTGTCTGGGAAAAATAATTTCTCATTTTCCTCACCCAATTAAACAGTCAATAATATCAAGAATTATTTATTTTTGTTATCAGTGCTACTAAGCAGTATTTAAAGATGTTACCTTTTCCAGCGGTATTGTATTAGCCTGATGTTTTGTATATGTGACATTGTTCTCTCTTATCTTTTTTCCCTGAAGTCATGTTCATATTTTACGTCCAATGCTTTTCCATTAAAAATCTCCTTCATCAATGCATATGCTCCAAGTGGAAACATCAATGTTATTTTTAAGGTATGTTCTTCCTCTAATCCTTCGTTCCTTTTGTACAAAAAACATTGATTTGAAATTCACCTAATTTATATTTTAAATCTTGAGCCTGAGAATGTTTGATTTGACTCTGCTGTTCATTTTTCCCAATTATTTTTGATGCTAGAATTTTTAATGGAATATGCTGAGGCAGTGCACTAAAGTATCAACTTTTTGATTGTTAGAGAATCAAACGAATTCTTGCAATTTATTTTTTTTTTTTAGTGGAGACAAACAGGCTAAAATATGAAGTTTATATTTTAAACCTAGTTTATTTACCACACTGAAGTCAGAGGGAAAGTCTCAGAGAAGAGATAGTTCAGAATGACTGAATCCAGTAGCTGTGTCCATAAGCCTCTAACAAATCAAAATACTGGAGTGTTAGAGACAGCAACTGCCACACAGAACTAATTCTGCCCCTATCAGCCAGTGTGGAAAATGGGCTGAGGAAGAGGGAGGTGGAGGGGACAGCAGAGGAGCTCTGTCTTATTGGAGTTACTTGGAAGAACTGACTCTGAAAATAAACTCCGGTTTATTTTCCAGTTGTCACCTTCAGAGCTTCAGAGTTCAGGACAGTGCTGTGTCCGTCCACAAAAGACAATACATGCAATCTAAAATTACTTCTCTTTCAAAACAGCAGAAGTCTTTCATAACAGTGAGTACTGTTTTTAGAGAAGAACACTGAAGTTCATAAAATGGCTGATGGATACAAAATGGTCAGTGTTGCCAGACATTATCCCTAGATATTTTGCAGTATCATGCTCCAAACCAGAAGTCTAACAACTAAAAAAAAAAAAAAAATAAAAAAAAGAGATTTCTAGGCCGTCTTGGATTTGAATTAAACTGACCTTTAGAGTAGCTGTGATTCTCAGGAATAGAAGTATGCTTTCCAGGCATGTTAGGGAGAGGCTAACAATGTTAGGTTTTTCTGAATATTTAGAAAGCTGGTTCTTATGTTATTTCATCTGAAAATCAGTGTTCAATAGACAGATTCCTACTTGAGCAACGTGAGCAAATGCCTGCTTGTGGGGCATTTAAACATTTGTGCTGGTTCTACTAGACAGTATTTTCCCTGCCCAGTAATGTTCAACAAGCAACTAACTGTCCAGTTGCTGTAAAAGTATTATAGCTGACATCACCTTCTCCTGTCAGCAAACCATTGTGTTAAAGTGTCTTTTACTTATGCTGTAGTCCCATTGTTTCTTCAGAATGTGTAATGCATACATAAAATGATAAGCACTGATATTGTACTAAATTGTCTATTTACTGTATACGTGATGGAAGGAAGGTAGATAAGTGGCGAGAATAAGATTTTTCTCAGGTTTAGGTACTAAGAAGAATTAATTGGAGTTAAGATTACTTTTAAATGAAAAAAATTTATTTTTTTTTTAACCATAATTTACGTCTCCTCAAGTACTCATTTCGTGGCAGTAAAAGTCTGAAGATTGGAATGCTTACATAAAAAAGAATGTAATAAAAGACTAAAGCACTTAAAAATACTAGCAAGTCACATGTATTTTAGATGGGGTGGGCCGGGGCAACAAAAAAAAGCTGGACTTTTTTTTCCACAGGCCATTTACTCAGCTACGGTTGAAGATAATCTCTTCATTACCTCTGTGGCTACAATTAAAGCCCCATTTCACTAAGACAGTTGTTTGACCGACTCCATGGGGAGAGCAGTCAACACTGCATCACTGTGTGAAACTGAATATGAATCGTGTCATGATAAAATATAAATTCATGATAAAATTCCCTTTCAGCCTGCTGCAAATACCAAGTTGTGAAGCTTAACATTAGAAAAATGCTGTCATTTGTGAAAAGGGATCTAGCATTAGGTAGATTTTAAAATGTAGCTAAATTAGGATCCTACCTCCGGATTAAATTTTCAAACTCAAATAATTACACGGGAATAATAAGCAGAAAGGCTGCAGTTAATTGGGGAGCTTTTGTTACCATCTCTGTGGCTGCCAAAACTGTTTCTGCCTATGTGTACCATTTACTCTGTCCTGCTCCGACACAGAAAGATAAGTAGCAACTTTATAGAACAACAAGAGGGATTTACTGTAAAATGAACAGTTTTGGTGAGGGAAAAGTCCAAATGAAATAGGAAATTATTTCCGTCTGATACTGAAGGAGAAACCTGGATTTCTTGTGCAATTTTCAGGTAGGCGATGACCTACGTCAAGATATGCTGGTTCTGCAAATTATTCGAGTGATGGACAGCATTTGGCTCCAGGAGGGACTGGATATGCAAATGATCATTTATAGGTGTTTATCTACAGGAAAAGGCCAAGGTCAGTTTTACACTATGAAAATTACTGGTATTACTTTATCCATATCTCATGTAAACAGCAGTATACAAAAATCATCCCTTTAAATTTTAGTTTCATGGGTGTCTTATTTATCTTCCCCCTCAAAGAAAAAAAGTACTCAGAATTTCTGTTACTCAAGTCCTAAATTTGTCTACTGTAAACTTGCCTACTCCTGAATGTTCACTTTATTTATTCATTCTGCCTCTCTAGAAGAAGGACAACCAAACTCACTGAATTTTGTAGCAATTTAGGATAGAATTTTCCAAAACCCTCAACACCATCAGCTTGCACCAGATTCTTAAAAGTAACTTCACACATCAAAAAGAGAGCTTTGGAGAAAATTGGCTGTAGCTCCTAAAGTTCTAATCCAGTGTTATCTTGCATAGATGCTTAAATGCAACTAGATGCGTGTGGCTACAGAAAGTACCTGTAGACAAGTGGTGACAGCTTCGCAGTGTTGGTTTTGAAAGATTACTCTTGCAATTTATGCTGCTTAGGGCAGGCCTGACTCATCTGAAAGCTTTATTTCTCTCTTTTATGGTTGTTATAGCAGAGCTGTAGCAGGGATACCAATTGCTTGCTAAAGAAATTTACTGACAGCAATAAGCTTACTATTTTTACTGACTCTCCAAAGCTTTTACTGAAAATAATCCTTGCACAAATAGAAGGCTGATGTATCCAGATTACCTGCTGTACAAAAACTACCAAAAAAAGCCCCAACCCAGTCCCCAAATTCATTGCTTTCTAAGCCACAAAGAGAAAATGAGAGAGGATGAATGATCTGAGGGAGCTAGGAGATGACTTCACGCACATGGAGGGTGGTTAAGGTGACCTGAAAAAGACTCCTCCTTTTTTTGTAGAGATGGGAGTCAAAGCTTAAAGCTTCTGCTTCAAAGGCAAATAATACAAGAATACTATTTGTGAACATAATATTATAGTTTCTCTTATATGCTAACACTTAATTTGTTTTTTGCCAAGAAAGATACAGGGATCATCTGCAAATAATATTCTCTGCCTGACGGTCTCTTCCTTTCAGCACTGCAGTAGCAGAAAACCTCTCAGTGTGTGACAGATTTCCCACACAACATCTTTCCTTATGAGCTACAAAAGTGTTAATATGATTGATTTACAGTTAATGATTGCGTATAATTAAGGATAGGTCACCAAGTGACATTCCTCTGGTCACATGGGACATGTGTTTAAGTAAACTTGTGCACCCGGGTCTTCCAAGTCCTAGGCTAACAACTTGCTCCGTGGTCCACCTTTTCCACACAAGAGAGATAGGAGATGGTAATTTCATAATCGTGGGAACATGGAAATCACTTTTCACATATATGTGAAAAGCAGATAAGGCACCGGTAGGATGCCGCTTTTCAGGCATGGTATAATAGAGGAGCCTGTCACAAACTGAAGTTGTTATAGGAAGTCCTTCCTGTAATGCGGAGTTGTGGGATGACATGGCAGGGGACCACACGCAGGGCCAGGGACAGAAGGCTGGCAAGCCAGGTCTCGGTTCCAAAAAAAAGAATTAAGTGTATGCAGTAGAGATAGAGGATTCAAGTGAAGCATTGCAAAATGCTTGGCTTCTCTCTGCACTTCAAAGTGCCAGTTTATGTCATCTTGGATCAGAGTGATTTCTGCTCTATCTGGTATCCTTTCTCCCAGCTGTGATCAGCATCACAGGCTGCAGAAAAAATTGTGTAGCATTCTTGACAATAAACACATGTGAAATAACTTTCTATTTCTGTGAAATAACTTTCTATTTCATAGTAAATATCTGATCCTATTTTTTATAGATATTGGTTGTTTGTGTACATATTCTACCCGCTTTGAATCTTGTTAAATTGTTGGCCTTGTTGGTACCTTGAGGCAGTTACGTCCACAATATTGTTATTGGTGTTATTTCTCTTTTGCAGTACTGCCACTTTTTAGTAAGTGACCTTTGGGGTTTGTTTCCTAAGAAAAAGAGAAAAAAATCCTGATCTATATTTTCTATTGCGTTCTTGATTTTATAAACTTTTAAGCATGTATTTCTTCTGCATGGAATGATCCAAAGATATGCAATATGCATTGATGGTCTTCATATCTTTTTAAAGCTGAATATTTTTCATGTGAACTCTTTTCTGTCTGATTAGGATTGGTACAGATGGTGCCAGATGCTACCACACTAGCGAAGATCCACAGGGAGTCGGGTCTGATAGGACCATTGAAAGAAAACACAATTAAAAAATGGTTCCGTCATCACCATCCTCTGGAATCAAGTTACCAAGAGGTAACATCATAAGAAGTTTATTATACATTTCATGTTTTACCATGGGGAAAAAAGAAACCAAATGCAGTAAGCAGCAAAAACAAATGACTCAGACTCAAGACAAACAAGTCACAGGCACAGAAGCCAGGGAATTGATTTAAATGCCACTCTCTTTCTAAGCAGATATAGCTTGGATCAGGTGCACTGTAATACATTTTCTATAAAAATGCGTCATAGAGATGTTTTGAAATACAGTAGTAAAATGAAGAGCTGAAGTAGAAATTAACTATTGACCTCAAAAGCATTTATTTTTTAGGTCAATGCTCCAAATACTTTATTTTGTGTAAACTATGAAAAGTCTTGGTGGATTTCCTGCATTTGGAAATGACCGTGTCAATTCCCATAGTTTTGGAAAGCCGTTCTGTCAAAACTACCTAGTCATATGATACATAAGGTCATGCTTTTCATATCCCATTGTGGGAATCTATGTAATGCATCTGATTTTATGAAACTAGGCATTATGCGTGACCCCAAAAATTGGAAATTTTATTTATAGAGGCACAGGCTTCCTTTTGAAAGGAACTCTTTCCATTCATTCTTTGTTGGCTAAGCGCGTTCTAAGGCCTATGAAAAATCTTTTAATGTTTGCATTGCTGCGACAATTTTTAAAACTCTATTCTGTGCCCACAGTAGATTAGTAGCCAAAATTTTAAATTTAAAGGGGAGCCTAGAGTGTTTGCCAGTTTGCAAATGAAGTACTTTTATAAAACTTTGTTAGTAGATGTGTAGCATAAATATATTTGATAAACTTTAGTAATTTTTTAATTACTCCATAGGTATTTGTTTATCCACATTTTTAGTAAGAGCATTTAAATTCCTAATTATCATCTTGATTCAATTAAACAGGAACAATCTGTATAGAATTTTTTTTTACAAGTTTATGTGATTACAGTGTTATGGTAGAAGTGCAGCCAACATTTCAATTGAAAAGTGAGATGCTATTAGTTACTGATTGAAAACCTGATTTCTTACTGGTGCTGCAGTTTGTAAAAACTGCCACTAATGTGGAATATTCTGAAACCAATTTCTACCCATTTTCTTCCAATTGTTTAAATATATAAAATGCAGTCGGATCTGATTGCATAGGGCATGCATAAAATTACTAGTGTGCATTCACCTTGGACTGGCTGGTGAATGAACCTTTCTCTTTTACTCCTTAATGATTTTTTACTCGTACTATACTGTATCTAAGGTGCTCAAAAAACTAATGCAGAGTAAGCTTTAATATCCTCATTTTACAGTTGGGTGAACAAAATCACAGAAAGCTTAGGCGTTTTATCCAAGGTCATCAAAGTGAGTAAGTAGTACCGTTAGACATAAAATTCAGCCAACTCCTGTGCTGTGGCCTAAGTCTTCCACAGTGTTGTCATCCATATCGGCCATTGCAGGCGACACCCTGCATCTACAGGGAAATCCTGAATGCCTAAATAATGGCTTACCTTGACTAATGTAGGTTTTGTTCATAACAATCGCAAATTAGGATTGTTTGGGTTTCTGTATAAATGAATTATATTGTGATTTAGATTCATGGGAGATTAAGACTTCTGAATGAGAACTGCATTTTCAGTTCTTAAACTGTAGTAGGTAAGATTAAAAAAAAGACAAAAGCGATTCCTTATGCTTTGGGGTAGAAGACAGACCATCATTTGAATCAGGAATAACTCTCCTCTGAGAGAGGACGCTTAATATGTGTGTTGTGAAAGAGGTTGGGTAGATTCTTCTACTAGGAGAAGTCACGGTTGTTAAATACTTCCTACTGAAGTTAGCAGAAAACTTGGAATCCACCTGTGAGTGTCTGGTGAGCAGATCATTAGCTTGTACATTTTCCTACATCTGCTGTGGGCACATTTTTGGCAAAGAGCAATGCCACAACGTAATATTGTAAAGAGAGAGATCTGAACGAGCCAGTCTACTTACATGAAGCAGATGAACTGCGGAAGTCCACACCGCCACCACGTAAAAGAGCATCAGGGTAGGTTATATTAAACACAACCACTGGTCTGGTTTTCGGTTTAATCGCTCTCTTGGGTCTCTCTGCATGACACTAGGTTTGATCACGTAGTCTATCCAGATTCACAGATGCTATGAGCAGGAAACAATTTAGCCTTCCTTTGTTTCAGTTCATTTCTGTAAAATGGGGTTTAATTCTTTGGGCTGGAACATTGTGAGACTTGATTAATTAGGATTTGAGAAAAGCAATTGAGTTCTGGAGAAAAAAAGATCTGTATAGGTATAGAACAGTAAAATGGGTGTAAAATAACTTACTTTCTTTATAAAGCAAATGGTTAAATTTGTGAATTTCCAACTAATTCCCAAACAATTGTTTTTACAATATACGTGCAGGTTATTGAACAGCAAATGTCAGCTTCCTGCCAAGAAGCTTAGGTACGTTTCACGTTAGAAATTTTCCATAGAATTCCAAGTATCCGTAAAACACAAGGTGAAAACCACATGCATAAAATTGTTGTTGTGTTGTAACTTTGAAATTTGTGTATTACTTGTTTGAGTACCAACAAAAACACCTGTCTGTGAAAATTTTAGCAACATGCATAGCATTTGTATAACTACAAATTTGTTTTCTTGTTAGCATGACAAACAAATACGTCTCTATATGTGTCCAGTAAGTGCTTTTGTTTTACTAACTAGGCAATAAGGAATTTCTTTTATTCCTGCGCTGGCTGGTGTGTTGTTACCTTCATTCTGGGAGTCTGTGATCGACACAGTGACAACATAATGCTGACAAATTCTGGACACATGTTCCATATAGATTTTGGAAGATTTTTAGGTCATGCACAGACATTTGGAAGCATAAGAAGGTTAGTATCTATAGTAACACACGTATTAAACTTTAAAGCAGTGTTCTGAAATTTCACAGTCTTATCAACACCCATGTAAAAAATAGAAATGAGATCACGCTTTTTTCCTTTCTGAATTTTCCAAAGCAACATGTTTTCATTGTTCACAAAACCTCTAAAAAATATAGAAATGACTGGGAAAGGAATTAAAATTAGATGTTGGAGATCCCCTTTCAGTCTAAAAAAAAAAGAAATATCTAAATCCTTGTTTCATCAGAGATTTGAATGATGCACTTCAGTAGTGACCAGAACAGTAGACTGGCCCATGCCAAAAGAATTCTGATGGTCCATTGTTTTTTTCTAACAGAGGAGCATTCCTATAATGGATCCAAAACCATAAATGTATCTAATTGACCACTTTCTTCTCATATTCAGAGAAGAAACCAAATTTTCCAAATAGGCATGGATATGCCTCTCTGGGTAAAATTGCAAACATTTGCATTATGTTTTGAAGTTTTACATCTAACCACATTGAGCTCAGGGGTTGTTTTGCAAATGTCTGATTTTACCTAAACAAGACTGATTTTTCTGTGTTTGTATCTGCCTGTACTGTAACTATCCCATGATAAAGATAAATAAAATACTGTGATCATCTATTCTGGTTCCTAATGTGAACATACTATGGAGGAATGAATTGGAATGGAATAATAATAGATAGGATAATGGCACTATATGCAAAACACAAAGAAGCTGTTATAGCAGAGTAGAGAATGGATAAACGATCCCTAATACTGACAAGGTGAGTAGTGTGTGTGGGGTGGGGTGTCTTTCCTACATGTTTCCTAATAATTTCCAGAGCTAGTCACAGAATTAAGTTTGAGCTAATTGTTCCTTTCCCCTTCTTTTTTCTTTTTCTTTTTTTTTTTTTTTTTTTTTTTTTTTAAGATGGCCTTTGCCTATTCTAGACTATCTCAGTGTGTTAGACAGAAATAACAGCGTGGGAGTATTGACATAAGGGAAGCTGATGGGGTAATAAGTACTTCTAAGCCAAGCAGTCAAAAGATTTAGTTGCAGTGCTCAGAATTATCGTCAATCATTCAAGATATGCTCCCTTAATCCTACTTATTTGCTGTGGAAAGAATAAAGCAGACCAGAGTAATAAAAATAGATACTTCTGCACACTCTGAGTCAAGTGCTGCATCCCTCGCTCCAGCAAACCTCCTTTTGGAGCCTAACAGGAATTTCCTTAAGCAGTAGTTTTACATGAGCAAAGAATTACCTAGTTTGAATGACAGGATGAAGCAAATATGGGGGGGAGCACAACAACCAAATTGAAACAGAAATCATGTACTAGCAATAGAAAAATAGATGTTAATTTTACTGTTTTACAACTCAGTCATACTACACCTTCTCATAAAATCTAAGAAAATGACTTAAAATATAGTCACTTCCATAAACAGCAGCCATTTTTTACTGTTTCTCTATGCAGTATACTGCTTTTAAACTATAAAATAAAATAATACATTTTAGGACCTCCATTCATGGAGTGCCCTCGTGGTTCTTTAGTAAAACTAAATTGACACTTAACAGTAGGTTGTGAACATTATGGGACAATTGTTGTCTTCCTCATACCTACATGCAACTAAGCAGATGCAATATTAATGACAGTAGTTCTTATGAGCTGCATGCACCTTCATGAAATGTAACATATTATTTGTAATGCAGGAACACAGGGATATCGCATTTCTACATTCCATAAATTTCAGGCGCTCTAAAAATTTGAAACCCTCAGTGCCATTTGTGTCTACTCATTCCCACAAGGCAAGTCCTGAAATAGGCTTAACCTCTGGTTTCTGTAACAGCTCTTTATATTAGATTTCTATTTGAGTTCTTATTGGATTTTTATTTGAGTTCTTTGCACCCCCAACAATATCGTACTCCTGGAATAATATTGATAAAACAGCAGCACAATGCTTTCAAATCTTTAGAATTATTAGTGCTGACTGTTAGGGTTTTGTACAATAGATGCTATACACATACTTGTGAAGTCCTATAGGTGACTTTAAAGAATGGAAAGTATCTGATACAAATCCCTATACATGCAACTGGTCTTTACACACATCACACAAACTTCTTTTTAAACAGAATCTATGCAAATGAATGAGAGCTTATGGAAAAGGAGTCCCTGTCTGAACTGTTTAAAATAGTAATTCCTTTCAGAATTTAGACAGATAACTTGCTTGCCACTGCTGTCCATCTTCTGTTCTCAGGGAGTGCTTTTTGTCATTATTCCTCACAAAGCTTCATGAGGATAGGTCCCCTCCAGTATTCTGCATATGGAGCATTTCCGCTGATGTAAATAAAGTGAAAGGCATACATGGCTGCTGTGAGAATCGCACGCTGTCATGCATGGGCTGCAGTTCTTTCTATCAAATCCAATATGAGTCTTCAGAGAACCCTTTGAAGCTGATATGATTCATGCAGTCACGCTCGCTTTTGCATTCATGATTGTATAACACCCCAACAAGGGATTAGTTAACTTTTCTAATTCCTGCCCTCATCTTTAAATGATGTCCAATAAATCTGCTCAGTTTTGAGTCCAAGGCACAAATCAGTAGCTCAGCTCTTACTGATTTGAGGGGGAAGAAGAATCAGGAACTTTCTGTCTTTTCTAGTCACATGTGCCTTCACAGTGCAGCAAATATGTTAAATAGTACTAATAACCTGTCTTTACTTGGGTCTAGGAACTAAAGTTTCAGAAGTGTTGGAGAGAGACATGTGATGTATCTAACCAATAGCATAATAACAGAACTTGGCAGAAGAATTATTCCCGAAGTCCCACAGGGAACTTTCCTACTGAACCATGAGATTTCATTATCTTTTTTTTTTTTTTTTTAAATCATACTGGATGACACATTTTTTTAGTGGTAATAAAATACTCCTCCTTTCATTCTTTAATCCAGCTGCCACAGTTGACCCTACATTCCCCCAAAGCAGTGAATTCTGCAGATACACTTCAAACTGTATGAAGAAATGTTTCTCATTTAATTTTATATAACCATCCTATTCTTTGTCTACTGAGCATTCTGTGGCAATCATCTTAGACCCACTCCAACTGAAATAGGTGTAATATTATCCAGGTAATCATACAAGACTAGGTCAGTCATCAAGTGGTACGGAAGAAGGTGTCTGGCTTATGGTTGTACCTTCCATGCTTTGTTTGCTTTTGTTTTCTTCTTTTCAGTTCTGACCAGTTCCTTTTGAACATTTCTTCTTTGGTGAATTAAGCAATAAGAGATTTATTTAAATCCTGTGCTGACTGAACTAATCCTAACTTCAGCAGTCTCATCCTCTCCACTACCAGTCACTTCCAGCACTGTTGTCTATATTTTTTGCAGTTAATGATGTGCAGTCTGAAACCTGATGGCAAGTTACGAAGTAGTCCAGCTCATGGCCCACTGTATATTCACCTTCTGATAAGCTATGTGTCCATTCTTTTTTTTTAAAATACCCAGTCATCCTAATTATTTACAACACTCACTGGCCTTTCTTTTCCCTGATCTGAATCACAGGGACCCTCTTGTCTCCTTGCCAAACTAATCCTGCGTCTTGGCATGGTTTTCCCAGAAGTTAAATCTGCTAAGCTGGTTTTCTTCTACAAAGTTAATTACTAGAGGCAGCCTAACTATTCCATTGGGAAATTCCTTTTTTTTTTTTTGAAGGAAGTTTCAAAAATATGGGAAAATTATGTTTCCCACACTTTCTTCATATGTCAGTGTCTTCCTATACTGAAAAGCACTTAAGAAAGTCTGAGCATGTAGAAAAATAGAAGGGCCTCTTTTTATTTTAAAAGTAACACATTTCATTCTTAGTATTAATAACCTAAAATGAGTGGTACTGCCTCACTGGAAGTGTTTGTTTGAAAAAAAAATATGCATTCTTTTCAGGTACTTCTTTCTAAAGCAGAATGGTTGCTATACGGTCAGGGAAAAATAAATTGTATCTACATCCTTTGACTACATTGTATCTACACGTGTTCCGTCTTTTTCTTAAAAATAGGGAAAAATAAGGAAGAAGGAAGATAGTAATTTGAGAATTTCACATTTTACTTTTTTCCTTTTCAAAATTCTATTTAGGGTACTCATCAAAGGAAGAGTCTAAAACTTGAAAGCAAAAACTTCAAGTATAATCACTTCTCATTTTCTAAATTTGTGCATGAAAACTGTTGGCTTAATCTGTATTATGTGATGAAAGAGTTCATTAGGAATTTTCAGTATACTGATTTGTTAATTCATTTCGTGCAGTTTAAATTTTTTTTTTTGACATGATCAGCCTGGAGTTATTAGTTTATGTGAACTGGTAACTCCTAATTCTTTGCCAGCATTAACTATCAGCACTTCCTGTATGCCGCCCTCCAAAAATCTTTGACTGAAATCCTGGAAAGATTTAATTTCATGACTTAAAGCACCTTCGTAGCCCCCATGATCTTAATAAGATTATACATATGTTTGAAGATAGTCATACACATAAGTCTTTGCATAAAGACTGAAAGGTGAAATATACACAAAGACCTAAAGGTGAAACAATGTCACCTCCAAGGTGACAAGGCCTAAAGGGGCTTGAATTTACAAGGCAAGAAGTCCGTCACTTCTAAAACTCAGGTGTTTCTAATTGCCCCAAATTAAACACCAAAAGTACAAGTCAAGTCTGAGAACATATGAGCAGCACAAGTTGCAGTTGTGCGTTTCAGCTACGCTTCTGTTATCGTTGTCTGCCTTGAGGAGTGGGTGTTTATTGTTGCTGATTTGGTGCTTTCTCTAATTATCGAGCCTCGATAGTAGTTTCCCCTTCACCATTGGTTAGTTCATTTTCAGTAATAGCCTCTTGTGGAGGGCATTCAACTAAAGCTTTTTGAAATCAGAGTAAATTACGTTCACTGTCCACTTTGAATCCTTATTTTTTTTGGTTATCCTTTTCAAAGTACCCAGACAGTTAAGGGAGGCACTGTTTTTCCCGTACAGTGTTGGTACGGATTTGACTCTATTCAGTTTTGTTCAGCCAAGTGCATTGTTGTTCTGCTGAATTGAGTTCCCTGGAACCCAGTTCTCATCTGCCACAACTCTCAGTATCCTTCTTGGCTTTTCATTCTGGTCAAGCATGGCATAAACTGCTTTCCTGTCTCTGGGAACAGCCGCTTTCTTGAAGGAGTTATCATGTACTCTTGTTAACAATTATCTGGGCTAGAGAAACGGCTTGATGCCTTCAGAGCCACCAATGGAATTCCCTCCGCTTTGGGACATCTACTGCACAAGTTATTTAAGTGACTCCCTATTAACTTCCTGCTTCAGAGATTTCTTGCTGCCCTCTCCCCTTCCCTCCTTCTCTTACTGTCAGTCACCCCATAATTTTTTGTTGAATGTGACTCTAAAACCAGGAAGTTTAAGAATAAAACAGAAATAAAAGGGGAAAAATACATCACGTTCACTGCCCATTTTGATTGAATGATTTTATTTGTTATCCTTTTCAAATTATAACTCTTTACAGAAACATATATTTTCTCTTTCCTGCTCCCATCAGAAACATTTTATAGTATCATCTCTTTCTCCAAAAGCTTTCTATACCTACCTTTTTATGTTCGGGGGAGCTGTTCTCACACAGTCAAGTGTACGTTTATATTCAGGGGGAGCTGTTCTCACACACAGTCAACTATACATCGAGCACTTTTAAATTAATCTCTGTTGCTTGGTCTTGGTATCTTTTGCTGCTTGTTCTGCACGCTATGCCTTTGTCCGTCATCCTTAACTGGAAAGCATACTGATATACTTAATTCATGTATGCTTTCATCCCCTGCCCTAAGGAATTTCTGTGCAATTCAACATCTTCATCACGGGTTTATTTCTCTGTTTTGCCTGGTGGTATACAAAACTCCTGCAAAAATCTACTACTGAGTTTTCCAAATAGCTATCTCGTACTGAAAAGACCTGTTAGCTGAATATTCGGTAGGTGTGGGATATAAGCCCACTTGTTGTATTTATTTTAAGGCAACTTTTAGGTCTGAGTTTTAAAATCTTTTTTTTTTCAGTACTGAGGGTCAGTCAGAACACAAAAAGCAGTTGTCCAACAATCTCTATTAACAAGAGGAATTGCTCCAATCTCCTTGTGAATTAACTCTCAAGTGTTTTGTCAATAGGGTTAGTAATAAACTGCTAACAAACCTGGAAAATTTGATAGTCTTAGAAAATGGTATAAGGCATCAGGAATGCTGTACTGAGCGCTTTCAAATATAGGTATTGAATGTGAAATATATAAAGGACTTAAATCCACCTTAACATTGTTATGCAGTCTGGTTGCTGGTGACTCTTGAGTGCAGGCTGCTTTATATGTGTCTATCTGAATATAGGATCCTAACTCAGCTCAGAAGGTGCCTGAGCTGGACACAGTAGTGCTTCTTAACCAGTCATTATAAGATGCAAATGCTTGCAACAGGACAGCGTTTGAAACTATTGAAGACATTTATGTTCTTAAAACAGAGTACATCTTTTTTCAGGAAGGATCATTTTTGGATTCTTCCAAAATATACAGCCAGCTGACTGTACAAATTCTGTGACATAAGTGAATAAATTCTGTGGTCAGACTGCAGAATGACTGGTGATCGCAGCAGAGGCTGGGGCGCTGCAGCCATAGTGAAAACCATCAAGAGATGCCTCAAACTAGTTTCTGCTTTCCCATCACGAGTCTCTTGCCAATTTTCTTCTTACAAGGTAAGGTTCCAGATGAGTCCCTGTAGCAATGCACACTGCAAATACTAGGGCTACACTAAGAACTGTAACGATGTCTAACAGTTGTAAACACTTCTGTTAGCTATGCTGTCACTTAGCATAGTAACCCTGTGGGACAAGGTGTAGTCAAATCTGCGTGATTTACAAACTCACTCACTTCAATTGGCCCACAATGAGAAGGGTTTTAGTTAAGTCACATTCCTTTGCACTTTGCACAGGCAAGGGGGCACAAATAAATGGTTACTATGGCTCAGTTTACACTGGGAAACTAGATGTTAACAGAATGATGAATCAGAGCCCTTAGCTTAGGCGAGGATTATAGTTTGTTTTCTACCATATCCGTTAAGCATGATTAAATCTCGATGTAACCAATTCAATTACTGACAGAAGCAGATAAATCTTTCCGAATAGGCCAGTCCAATGTGTGAAATATTTCTTTTAGTACTGATCAAAATAGTGGGTATGTCCAACACGGTGATTTTACTGGAAAGCTAACATTAAGGCTCTAATTGTGAAAAATAATGATAATAGCAAAGTTGATAAATACATAAGAAGAACTAACTTAATGAATAAATAAGACCGTAATGGTTTAAGAACTGTCCGGAGTTACCTAAGGAATTCAGGACGTTCTTTCTAGTTTGATGTTTCTGCCCCTAAAGATAGATGTTAATTTAAAAATAATGTGGGTAAAACTGTAATCAGAAATGAGATTTGAAATTTGTAGTTAGAAAACTTTTTATGGAGTAGATATCTCAAACGGCAGCAGAAATGGCAGAAAATAGAGTTAAAACCATGTTATCTGGTATAGACTTGACTTCTGGTCATTTGTTTGAAGAATGTAGGTCAAAAATACTAGATACGTGTTTTGAATGTCCAGGCCACATAGTTTACCTGAGCCAAGGATGCTCAGGGCATTTGGGAATATTTCTGTATAAGTGTTAAGTGGATAAGGTCAACACTAAATTTAGACCAGTTTACCCAGGGCTATGTCCAGTTGAATCTTGAAAACCTCCCAGGATAACCTCTCCAGGCAACCGGTTTCAATATTTAATTATCCTCATAGTGAAGGAGTTTTTCCTTATGGTCAGAAACTCAGCGGTTTCAGTTTTCTCCCTTGTTCTTACCTGGATCCATCTGTTTCATAACCTCTTGTGGATACTGGACGATTGCTGTTTGGTCTCCTGAAAGCCTTCTCATCTCCTGGGTTAACAAGCCCACCTTCCTCAGCCTCTCCTCACAGGCAGGTACTCTAGCCCTCAAACATCTTGGTGACCCTCTGCTGAAATTACTCCAGTTTAGCAACATCTTTCTTTTTTTTGGCAGGGTATGGACTAACAAGTGTTAAGTAAAGGGTACCTAATGGCTGCTCTCCCATGAATTCAGCCTAGGATGCTGTTAGCCTTCATCACTTCCAGGGCTCATATTTGGCCCACCATTGGCTCATGCTCAGCTTGCTGCGCACCACCTGCGGGTCCTTGTCAGTGAAGAGTAAGACAAAGGAGGCAATGAGTTACCTCAGCCTTTTCTGTGCTCCCGTGTCACTAAATCACCAACCAGCAGCAGGTCCACATTTTCTTTGTTCATCCCTTTACTAATGATGTATCAGCAGAACTTCTTGTTGCGCTTCATGTCCACCACCAGTTTTAACTCTAGTTGAGCTTTGCCTTTCCTAACACCATTTCTGCATGCCCAGGCAGAGTTTCTGTATTTCTTCTTTGTAGCCAGTCCTTACTTCCGCTTCCTATATATGTCCTTTTTGCCTTGAAGCTTAGTCACGAGTTCCCTGTTTGGGCAAGCAACTCTCCATCTGTCTGTTACTGGAAATAAAAGCTATTAAAAATACAATTGAGAGTAAATCCCTCAGGATAAATAAATTTTGGGGTTTTTTTAGAAGGCTGTTTAAAATTTGCTAATTCACTTCTCTCTTCTATTTCTTTTTATAACATTGTAATTACTATTTGGCAATTGAAATTTAAACTGTCGTTTTATTTGGAAGTGGATGGATATACGTCAGGTCTGGGTTATTTGAGGAATAAAGTCTCAGCAAGAGGCTGTTTACGCTTGCAGGAGCAGACACGTATCTATGGAGCTGTTAACAAGTTTTCTTCACTAAAAGAAACAGAAAATAGAAAAGTTTTCTAAACAAATCTGAACATAAATTTGCAATACAAGCCAGTGAAAATGCAAGTGGTAGCAGCTGTCATTAAAGTAAAAGGGAAAACTTCTGTCAAGTCCAGCAAGTGAAGTATTGATATTTTATACAAAGCTCAGAACTACCACTATGTTATGAGGTCACTTAAAATACTTTTACAACATTTAGCTTCTATGCTTGCTGAGGAGACTGTCATCTCTTGTAACAGTGATCAGAAGAATAATAATCACTGTAGAGTTCTGCTGGAGCATTCACCTTTCTTGAGTGGTTATTTTTTCCAGGAGAGGATCATTTTGTGAAATAGGGAAGAAAGAATAGATACCATATAACTTGGTGTAAGTTAATGTAGCCTTAGTAGAGCTCCTGTAACTTTCACAAATATCATTATAAGTTAAGAAGGCACTGCCTAAATAAAACCGTTACAGTGCAGAACTGCTTTAACAACCATTCGTGGAAAGTACTTACCTGTGTTTCAGTATCAAGGTGGAAGGACACACCGAATGGCATGCCATAAGCTTTGTGATGGGACTGACATCCTTCAGTATTTTCATTAGTAACCAGTATGATGGGATAGAGAATATGTTTGCTCATTTTTTAGTAGGGGCCTATTGTAAGAGTTTTTGACTGTGGTGAAAGTTGGGATTAGCAGTGATAGGTAGTTTTTCAGAGAGAGATGTGAGAGTTATACTACAGACAAGTTGAATGTGAGTTGATGATAGAATATTGAACTGGAAAGCATGAAATGTGAAGTAAAGCTTTTGCTTCACGTGACACTGGTTATACTTCAGCTGGAATATTTTCAACATTTTACTTTTAGAAAATTGTGGTTAAGGAGTCGACAGAAATTACAAGGAGTCCAGAGAAAAGCAATTAAAATTATCGGACATCTGGAAAACAAGACTTAGAAGAAAAGGTTGAAACAGTTGTCTACAGAAGATTGAGGAAAGGCATAATAACAGTAATAGAGGCTGCTGTAAAGAAGACAGCATCTTCATGTTCCCTTAGGAAAGAACCAGAAATAATAGGAAGAAAGCACAGCGAGGTTAGATTAGGCATTAAGGAAAAAACTCTCTGAGGGGAGATACGGGAACAGAAATTTGATAGGGAGGTTGGAGAAGAACTCTGTCTCTAAAATCTTTGAGAATAGGCTAAATAATCATCTCAGAAGCATGTTTATGGTCAGCCTTGTCCTGGTAAGCAGAAAGGTGGAGCATCTCTTGTGGTTCCCTTTCCAAGCGTATTTTTTTATGACTCTCTCTGTGCTTGCTTGAGATGAATTGTATTGTGCAGTTTTTCACTGATTCCTTCTTTAATATCTGAAAGGAATACACTGGCTCATGGGGGTTTTTTTGCATCTACAAATAAATATGATTACTATGATTAGGAATTTTCACTTGGCTGAGAGAAATAAGCACTCATGTTCATTTATTTTGTGTGAGTGTGTTCTTCAGTAAGCATTTGGCTTTTGCTGCAGAGCAAAGGGTGTCAGCATTCAAACACTCCCTAAAAGCTTTTCCTATTTTACTGGCTACATCTAAATTCCATGTAGTCATGCTGAATACTATCAGTCACTCTCGACTCAGCCAAAATGGTTTTAAAGCAGTCAGGAAATATATGGGGGCGTATGCTGATGAGCAGCTGATTTTTAAATCGCAAACAGTTCTGTATGGTTTCTCACGCACTGTCTCCTATGTCCATATGACAACTTGGACTACATCTGTTTTGATCTTGTTGTATTACTGTGTGTGACTTTTCCATAACTGCGCTATTAGGAAGTTTAGATTGGATCAGAGTAAAGGTCATTTGTTGTTGATTATCTCATATGCTTTTGCTGCTTAATATAAAAGGAAGTCAATGTATCATTCTTAAATGTTCCGTACCGTGAGATTCATAGTAGTAAAAACTAAAACCATTGTCAACCTTACGAGCTTTGTTGATCTATTTACATTTACTGTTTCATAACAAATCCTGATGACCTTACTGGTCTTCTAGAAATGCAACATATTTCTAGCCTACAGTGAAGTCCCAGTAAATGTTCCCATCACCCCAGACCAAGTTTGTTTTTGCATGATGATCTCTTCAGTTGCTTGAGGTTTCCTTTCTTTCTTCCCTCTCATGACATATCATCCAAACATTCTTAATCTCCAGAGGAACCGCAAAACACATTCCCATGAAAATCTTAAATCTCTAAAAGCAGTACACAAGAAAAAAAGAATAAAACACCATAAAACTAGCCTTGCTTCTCACTGAATGACTTGAGTAAACTCTTTTGTCACAGCCATAGTAAAGTATAAGTCTTTAAGGTCCAGATCTGCAAACGGATTCTGTCGTAAACAGGGGTATTACCTTTTTGACGGATTTCTGTTATAAAGGCAAAGGGCTTATTAATCTTATCTAGGGCTTTAGTGGGGGAAGGGAGGGGGTGAGGGGAAAAAAAAAAAAGGAGTGAACAAGCTGTGATAAGGTAGCTTTAATGATTTTGGAAGGCTTATTGGCTGTACATCTTTGGTCTATCTCGAACTTCGCCAGTTCTCTCAATGAGGCTTTTTTTTCTAGAAATTATGGTACCCGACATTACCAATATACAGTAGAGGTCATTCAAGAATGCTTCAATTCTGTATTTCTTTAGCACACCATAAAGAAAAAAGGCTTTTGGTCTTCTACAGAGATGTGGTAAAAGGTTTTTACTTGGAAGTATTTCATCATACCAGTTTTGTTAAACTGATGCCAGTTATTTCATTAATTTGGTGGAAGCAGCAAGTTGTAATAAATACAGATTTTAGGCCAAGGGGCTCTTGTCTCATTGGCTGTAACACAGTAATTGGTCTTTGAACATACTATGGATGTAAAGTATTATAGTGCTTAGCTTGAGGGTATATTTGGGGGTAAGAAGTATTTCGTGTTTATATCTTTTAGATAACTTCATATGAGCAGGCTATGTAACAGATTTATGTCCAAATGAGTGATGTCTTTCATAGTTATTATTACAAGGTCCTTGGATGTATTGCATATCTTCTGAATAAATGCCATTGTGTAATATGATCTTACCTATGTGCCACAAAGAAGGCTGTCGGTTAGAGATGTAATGGTTTAAATACAGAAATACGGGCTGTGCACTGGGGTAAGGTTTGTTTACACGTGTGTGTGTGCGTGCGAGTGGTAAATTGGAATGCTCGTGCAACACCAGGGCATGCGTTGCTTTTTTTCTTATGTAGGCTAAAACATCCTCTATTGTTTGCTGATGAAAATTTTCCCATGCATGGTGGACGGTGACTTGACTTGGCTGTTTGTCCTTTTGCTGGAGTAATTTTAGATTATCCCCTTCTATGTTTTTATATTCCAAAGGAGTTTGTGAAAGCAGAAAGGAACATTTTGCATCTA
Source organism: Anarhynchus alexandrinus (assembly GCA_008711295.1). Classification (NCBI taxonomy): domain Eukaryota; kingdom Metazoa; phylum Chordata; class Aves; order Charadriiformes; family Charadriidae; genus Anarhynchus; species Anarhynchus alexandrinus. The sequence goes on along the minus strand of VUYV01000094.1, from coordinate 1,247,386 downwards.
TATGCAGACATTCAGCCCTGTCAATTGGTTTTTCAGAATCCTTTATGTACTCTTCAGTGAGTAAGCGTCTCCTCCCACTGAAACTTTGCTTTTTAATATTATCGTGAGAAATGACTGTGTTGTTCCTTCTAGTGGGACTTGCCTCCTGTACTAAGTTGCTTTTATGTGTTTTCATAATTTCAATTGCAAAGTGTTCCCTTTATGCGCATTTGGCTTACTTAGACACATGCACGAATGGAGCTTCAGCATCTGACTGATTGCAGGTGGTACCTTGCGGGAGAGGCTCTGATATCACAACACCTTGAACAAAACCAGGGAAAGCAAATTTCTACATTGTATTTTGCAGGTTAACAAGGGAGGATAAGCCTTCCACCTGAGAAGAGAGCCTTAAATGGTACTGGGAAATTTAAGAACCTTGTAAAGCTGCTTGAAATCAGCTTACAAGTAAAATTAATCGATAAATAATATAAACACTAAAATATCAGTTATATGTTCAAATGGATACTTCAGCAAGAAGAGCAAGAGAATTGACTAATGTTGCAGTCATTGCATTATATGGAAGTTGGCCCACAGCCCAACCCAACAATGTTAAACAACATATTTCTTCCAGTAAAGTAATTTCTGATTGCAGTATCTGTTTTCAGCTCAAGTAGCTTAATGTGGGAGACATGGACTAGCTCAGAAAGGGCTCTGTTTTCCTAGTGTAATTGTGTCTCTTGATGCAGTTAGACATCAAAAATCAAATATGAATTTTGAACATAATACTTCATATGGGATATTTACAGCAGTAATTTTGACTTGGAATATTTTAGCCCAAAAATGTAAATGCAGAAAAGAAACTGATTTGCTTTTTAAACATTCTCAAGAAGCTAAAAGGCTTTCAAATCAGGATTATATTGGACTTCTGTCCACAGATAAGTGATAATGTTAACATTGCTAATTTTCTGGCTCTAGCTTGCTTTCTTATCAGTTTCAACAAATTGACTTCTATGACCCTAATTGCATCAATTTATTAATTAATTAATGTCTATTTTGAATACCACTGCTAAACAAAAGGTAAGCTAAAAGATGAATGAATGAATGAATGAAGGTTCTGGGAAAATCTTGCTCTCTGAAATCAGTAACAGACAGGCACAGGTTTGTAATTCTCAGTGAGCTATAGCACAAAACTACGCAATAACTATGTAACAGTCATACTGCAACATGACTGTCACACTGTGAAGTCCCATCTTGCATAATACAGAAAAATGTGGAAGGAAAGAATGACTATTGTGGACCTTCATCATTCCTAGTACTACTTAGCTGAAATTGAATAATATATTAAAAAAAAAAAACAACCCACCCTTAGTGGTTGGGGCTGCTTTGAAGTTAAGACCCATAGGAGGCTTGCTTTTGGAGGAAGCTTCAGTGTAAACTGGAAAGAATTTCCAGACATAAGAAAGGGAAGGACACCTGAACATTTCTTGTGACTCAGACTTCCAGCAGCAGCCTAGAATCTCACAGCATCTTGACTTTCTTTCTATGATAATAGAAGGCAGGTATTTCCATAGGAAAATGAGGTAAAGTCCTAGGAAAGCTTCTCTGCCTCATTTAGGAATGAATCAGCAGGCAGAGTGGGTTCAGACTCGGCACACCTTTGAGGTTTAAGCAAGAGAGAGACTCAAATTTCTTTCTGCATCCAGGCTTCCCAAGAATATTTCGTCTACTTAAGTTCATTTTGAATTAAGGGTTAACAGGCTGTGTATATTTTCTTGGAGTATAGCCCTTTAATCTGTTTCCATGCCTCTGTATACACAGTTGTGATGAGTAAATCACTGCAGCAGTTTTGTCTGTGCACGGATGCAGTATATCGGGCCTTTCTGAAACTATCAAGTGATAGGATTGTTAGCAGAAGCCTGGCTAATCTGTTTTCTTCTGCAATAGCATGCCATAGCCACAAACTATGCTAGTGATAAGAACATAAGGCAAGACGTGGTGTCAGATTCTGCACCTCATTTACTCTAGGATGAATACAGCGTAACTGTATGGAAAACAAGACAATGTATTTGGGTTTATTCTGTTGTAACTTGGGTTAGAATCCTCCCTTCAGAATGGTGTATATTTAATGATAGCATTATATGCTGTATTTTCTTGTTGTTGTTGGATTGTGGAGTTGTAGGGTTTTTTTTCTTAAATTCACTTCTTGCCTAGTAGGGAGTTTATATTCATATCCCATCCTCTTTGAGAACAACTTTTAAATATTTCAATACCAGGAGACAACTTGTTTCCAGATTCACTTTCAGGCTGGAGTCAAGGAATTAAAGCAATGAGAGTTTACAAAGAAAAGCAAAGAAGATCTGGAAGAAAACATGTAAGCTCTAAACTTGTTCAGTTGTTGGCTTTCACGCTAGGAAGCTCTTGCTGTGAGACCTGTCTCTGCCCCAATTAGTCAGTGACACCAGGCAGATCGATAGAGCTGTCCGCATTGAGGAAGGGAGAGGTGAAATAATGAGGAAGGTAATACTGGAGAAACAAATGTGAATAATGAATTACAAATATTAACTGTCTCGCGTGATTTGCTATTTTCGGTGAAATTTCTCATCTAATTGTTCTCTTTTCAAGGGACCGAGCTCCCTTCATCTTCACATCAGAGATGGAGTATTTCATCACAGAAGGTGGAAAAAACCCACAGCGTTTTCACAAGTTTGTGGAGCTTTGTTGTCGAGCTTATAATATAGTCAGAAAACACAGCCAGTTACTCTTGAACCTGCTGGAGATGGTAAGAAGTTTGAGGATGAAACCAAAAATCGATTTCCTCTGGTGTCTTCTTCCCTTTTACCACTTCTCTACTGCCTCCAGTAGCACTGTGATTTGAAGAGGTATCAGCTGCTCTGCTGGAAATGTTAGTGCTGGCACTTCCTGTGCAAAAAAACTATCCAATTTCAGTACTAATTTCTGAGAAAAGAAAAGCTAAGCTGCTTGGTTTGGTTTTTGTGGGGTTTTTTGTTTGGTTGGTTGGGGGTTTTTTTAACTTTTCTCTAATGCATTCTTTGTTACAAAATAGCAGAAAACGGCAAAAGAAACCGGGTACAAGTTTCACAGGAATTTCACTCAGCCCTTTTTCTCTAGGTCTTCAAGCAATCATTTACTGATCCCATTCATGGTTACACAAGAGAAAGTAAACTAAATATTTCACAGAGTGGATGATGTGACAGTACCTAGCAGCTCTGCAGCTAACAATGATTCCATTAGAGTGGGGTTTTGCACATTTCCACACTCTGTTCTTAGAATGGCAAACCAGGAAAGAAAGAGCACTGCCCATATTAACACAGCTTTGAAAATCCTTTTGCATAGGATTTTAAGACCTCTAGGAGTTTTCATCCCTTAAGTATTGCTACTGATTCACGTGCTGCGGCAGATTCCATAACTGCTTTATGCCTCCGTTTACTTGTGTGTGAAAGGTTAATGATTCTTCCCCCTTCACGGATAGAATGAGAATATTAAATTAACTAATATTTGCTAAGTTGCTTGGCTAAGATATTAATCTGAAACTTACGTCCAGGGCCCTGTGCACAACCTAGGTGACTAGTCTGCACATGAAAAAATCTACACAACCTTATGAACAGAACCCCTGCTGAGTTTGGGGTACAGCCAAGAAGTTACTCTCTAAATACTGCTCTGTCATCTCCAACTTCTGCAATGGGGAGGGGAGAAACGGCAAGAATTTGCTTATCTTGTTTCTGTCTTGTCCATGGATTCTCACATGGTGGTACATTTTGTGATTTGCCAATATGAAGCAGGAAGAATTGTCCCAGATCTCTTAACCCTGCTTCTAAGTAGTCACAAAGGTGCAGCAAAACGACATTCTTGTCATAAAGCATAATTTTGCCCAAGTACATTATAACCATATTGGCTGAAAGCAGCTCAGAGTGCAGTTGTAGGAGATACTGCCTTAAGTTAAAGAGCCTCTGGAAAATTCAGGAGCACCCATGCTCCCTCATCCACAGCAGTAATCTCTGCATTTCTGAATGGGTTGCCTAAAACTGCATGCTGCTAATATAACTACATCTTCTGCCCACCTCCTTGCCCCCAGTGCAGTCCCTTTTTCTTCAATCAGCAGAGATAATGATGTTAAATTGCTCTGGGATAATAGAGAGAGAGCGTTAGGAAAATGTTCCCGGCAGGAGCTCTGAAATAACTAACTATCTCTGCCTGGATATTGCTCAGGTTTGTCTATATTCAGGACATGCTGCATCTTCTTTTGTTTCTGCTGATCTTTAGGGAGAGGTAATAGTGCTGAGCTAAAAGTCAGCTCGCAGATACGTTTTAATATTTGTCAATGGGCTGCAGTTCAGTCGATTGTGATGCATTTCATAATTGAAAAATAACTGGCAGCGCACTCACACCCCATCAATGAGCACTTCACATCAAAAGGAAATTAAACAAACCAGACAAGCTTGTGAGCACCTTGGTTTTTGCCAGTGATGTTTGGAAGAGCGAGTCTGGTTCTGCACTTGAGATGAGGTGCTGGTTGCAAACTGTTGAGTATCAAAATGTTTTAGTTACGTGGGTCATTTCTAGAAAACTAAATAGACTGTGAAGAAGTTCCACTTTGCATTCGTCTCCATGCAAAATATCAGATGTTATCACGAAGGGGCAAGATAAACTAGCCACTGCTTATTTGTATCAATGACAGTCTAAGATTTCTTTCAATATCTGGAAATTTGATTCATTAATCCTCCCTTCCCCTCCCACATTCTGTTTTCTGAGTTGCTATTTATAAACCATAGTTAAAAATTCCAAAAAGTACAGTACTTCACAGGAGTAGTAAACTGTGCTCTGGATGGTCAATAACCGTTAGTGGTTTCTAGCAAACCATGATTACGAACAACAGTTTGGGGGTTTTGGCCCAGTTTGGGACTTAATGCTTTTTCTTGGTGGTGAGCAGCATGTTTCTAGAACTGTACTGACATTTGCTACTTGGAGTAAGAAATAATCCATGAAGTTTCCATCACTTTCAAAAGCAGAAACATCTGTGGGAGACCCAAGAGTCTGCTGGCAGAGTTCAGCTGTGTAAATGCCTGTAGTTCATCAGCTTTGCTCTCATTAAAGAATTGATGTGAACTATTATAAAAGAGGGTGATCACACGACACAAAACCCTTTTGACTAGTTTAAAAAAAAATGCAAAATCCATTACTGTTATAAAGATTTTTCAGGTAGAAAATTATTAAAAGGGTCCTAGAGGGTGACACTAGACAGCAAGTAATTGATCTACTTGCCTCTGTTGTGACAAGAAACAGGTCGAGCTTAGAGTGTAAAACAGGAGACAGTACCTAGACAGAGCAGTTCTAAGACTCAAGAATCCTGTGTCCCCATGCAAGTCATTTCACCCTCCTACAGCTCAGAAACACCATTTGGGAAAAGAAGATCAGGAAACACCCCCGTTTTGGAGGTATGTGTCAGGACTGTTCATTTTTCATGGGATGGTGGTGGGCTGAGCGTCACACCCCAGCTCTGAATCCAGGCCCAAGGAGAGTGTAGGCAGCTCCACTCAGTGAGTCAGAAGGCCTGGGATAACCAAGTGTGGTGGGTCAAAACACACGTGTGGCCAAACGACAGGAGAGATACAGGCACTTAAACTTGGGCATCTAGTGACGTTTGAGTTGCCCTAGGTGAGCTGTAGTTCTTTTCCGAACATGTCTTGTCTAATTAGCATCTAGTATCACTAGCCACAGTGTTCAGAAGCCTCATCCATCCGGGGACTGGAAACACAAAAGAGAAGCTATATGGAGCAAGAGGGATGAAACAGTATAATAAGCCTCTAGGACCCCCTTGCAGCCAGCAAAGCACTGTGTAGGTACTGCCCAGCTAAAGACTTTTTCTTTTTTTTCTTCAGCAAATGGTTTTCCACCTTCTGAAATTCAGAGAACCTAAAAAAATCCTATTTTTCAGTTGCACTACAGATCATTCAGCTTATGTTCTTATCTGGCATTGTTCCCTTTTCTAATGCAGGGCAAGAAGCTTAATTTGCCTATGCAACAGCTGTATTTTTTTTTTTTTAAAGGGGACAAGGAGGTGTTATAATCTTTTATAAAGGGGTTGATGGCATACAGATAAATAGCATTGTGTGTCCTTAAGTGCTGAATGTTGTTATTGTCCCTTCTCTCAACTCACTTAAATTCACGTCATTGAGCTTTCTGCCTCTCTGCTCCTTGCTAGCCAGAACTCTGTGAGACAGCAATCTGACTGTCCAGTGGTAGTATAGATTGGGTCAGATATGAAGCAACATTTTCATCATAATGCCGAAAAGAAAATATATAAAATATTGCAGCTTGACTTAAAAATATTGAGAAGGTTTGAAGGAATAAAGAAAATACACCCCCCACCCCATTTCTTTTCCCCTTAGTCTATTCATCTCTCAACCAAACCTTAAAATAAAAGCAGTGCTTCCTTTCTTCTTTGCTGTTATCCACAAAACCTGTGGGTCTTTCTGTCTGAGCTAGACATAAATATCAATGAAGAATGCACAGCAGTGACTGCAAATTCAGAGGCATTTCCTTCTGAGCAATGTGAAGGAGTGATTTTTTTCTCCATTACACACAAAGCATCACTCTCAACTTGCTGTGATTGTTGAGAAAAATCAGTAGGTTTTGAAGTGAGTCAAAATTATTTTTGTTGTTGACATTTTAAAGTGCCTGGAGAGAGCTGTATGGGCAATTGGACACACTCAGTTGTCTACACTACTCTACAGTTGTCTACCCTACATGTTACTCGTGTTACTTTGCAAGGGTAATATTTGCATTATTTGTCTTTTGAACCTAACTTGGCCAGCTAACTAGAACAGCTCCGTCCCCCATCTTGCAGAACGATATCCTCTCCAGAGGGCAGTTTTCAGTGCACAAGTCAGGGCTCCTGCTATGAATCGACATCTAAAGGAACCTTTCTTCTCCACTGAGTGTAAAGGGAGTGAACCTACAATCCTTTTGCAGGAGGATTCCAGAGCAGTGATTGTGGAATCAGTAGTTACAAATGAGAAGGTGATATTGCGCTACATTGGATTAGGACTAAGATAACACTGTGAACGTAACAGAAATGTGGTTGCTATTGTTCAGGTGGCAGAACTTGGTCGCCTTCCCTTTATTACCATTAGAAGGCTATGAAGGAAGCTTAGCAATGCACGCATTGAGATTATGATATCCAAAGAGAAAATAAATAACTAAAATGGATTGGTGATTTTGCCCCATGCCTCTTTGTGGTACATCGATGTGAAGGTTTACAATGCAGTATATTCGCTTTAGTATTCCAGGCATTGCGCTAGCATCAGAACCACTTTTCAGATCAGCAAAACTTTGTGTTTTACAAGAAGACCTTTCAGTGTAAAACCTTTCTTTTCTCAGTTAGCCCCATTTCATTTTAGTTTATTTTCAACAGAACAGTGGACTAATGATATTTCTTTACTTTAAGATGCTGCATGCAGGATTGCCTGAGCTAAACAGCATTCAGGATCTGAAGTACGTATATGATAACCTCCGTCCTCAGGACTCAGACCTCCAGGCTACGAGCTACTTTACAAGGTAAAACCAGAATATAATCCAGAAACCTTATCTCCTTCAGGCATGAAGAAAAGCTGTCAAATTAAAAAACCGACCAAACAACAACAAAAAAGTGGTTTTTTCTGTTATGTTAAGAGGTTGTGATCACTGAAATTACACAAAAAGATAATTGGTCTTCACGTGTTTACTTTAAAAAAGTCCATTCCTTATGCATGTTGTAACCAATCTCCTAAAATTTCTTGAAGAAACAGTTGTGCGTTTGTGGTACACTTGAAAGAAGTTGCTTATTCAGTGCCTAGAGATTTCTTTGGCTTTCATGGTGAAACCATCCTGGCTTATTATCTAGTCGGCTTTCCTCTCTGCTTTTAAATGCAGCAGCCACATGCAACAGGATTTGGGCTGCATAAAAATGTTCAACTGGTTAACGGACTGAGGGAGGACCTGGAATACCTGCATTTTATTTCCTTTTCTGTTCTTCTTTTGACCTTCTGTGTTGCCTCAGGCAAGTTACTTTCCCTGTGTTAGCCATAGTTTCTCCATCTGCAAAATGGTATTGATTCTCCCTTTTAAGCACTTAACAGATCTATCACAGAGAAGCATTGTGTGTAAATATAGGTATGTTTAAAGCTTTATTTGTTTTAGGATAATGAAACCGTTCACTTGTTTGTGTTAATAACTGGGGATTATTGATGAGGAGCTGCAAATGACGTGTACAAAATCAGTTTGAAGCCCTCAGTCCTGATCTTTCAGGTCAGGCCTCTGCATTCCGTAAAATTCCAACTGGTGATATGATGGTGTTCTAGATAGAGCCAGTGGAGACTGTCTGGATTTGGAAAGTCACTTTCCTATTCTAGGCACAGTATGAGAAAAAATCTCCCTCTCAGAGCCTGTCCTGTGCAGCGCCATCATTTCCCAAGGACAGTCTATGAATTCACACACCCTGGACGCCACCTACACGTGCAAAGCAAGCCAGACTCTTCTGACCTCCTCCTACGGTGCAAGTGCGGGGCACACATCCAGTTCACCGCACTGGACTCCTCGTGTAGGGGCTCTTTTCAAATTCAGAGCCCCAAAGGACGCTCCCATAAGGCAGCACAGTTCTCTGCAAGGTGCAAACTGCCTTGAGGCAAGAGCAACGCCCCTACCCTTCAGTACAGTCAGAGGGGACATTGAAATCAATAATGAGATGAAAGCTTGGACTGGAGCAGCTGAGCCGCTCTCATTACTGTTACAGAGGCCCATATGAAGATTTTGAGCAGTTTGTATTATGTTGTTTATATGTCTCCTTTTCATGTATTAGAATCAGAAACTGAGGTGGCAGGTTTGGAGAAGGCTGGAACAGAGATCTAGAGAGCTTAAGGAAAACGTTTCTTTGAAGAAAAAGAGAGGAACTTCTCAAACAAAACTCTTGTTCCATTACTGTACACACAGCAGAGCACTGAGTTCCTTCTTCTCCTTTAACACTTGTTTTTTCATATGCTTTCACTCTTGCCCCTTAGCAAGATTGTTTTATTTTAAAATTTAATTACAGCTTCACATTTACCGTCAGCTCCCACCTTATCCTTTCCTTTAAAATTTCATATATTCCCAAACTACAGACTTTTATTTCCACTTCAAATAGGAAATGTGCAGTTTCTATTTAAGTTGTAAAAGTCTTGACTCTGTCAAATGGTTTGGGTGGTTTTGTCCATCTGTCATAGGTAAAAAACCCAATTCATTTAATTAGTGGAAAAAAAAGGCTAGGTTATACACAACAAATAGGGAAATGTGAATCTTCAGAATGGAAATTGCATTAGCGTCATGCAAAGCTCAGAGCTCGTACCCAGCGCTCTTCTGGAGGTGGAAAGGATCGGTATGCTTTTCAGTTGGGTAGGACTAAGGTTATGGTTAGGGTTAATATCACTGCAGTCTTGCTTAGGTAGAAGATGAAAGATGAGGGATGGGTTCAGGACAGAGCTGTAGCTCCACACTCTTTCTTGGAGTTGGGCAAGGTGGTTGTGGTGTTTGGAGGGTTAGGGTGAAGGAAGTGAGCGACTTCAGAGTGGGAATTCACTTGCAGTCATTCTCAGCTAAAGCATGTAGAATAACAGCTGGCATTAGGAAGGAGACGTGGCTCGACACTGTTTTGGAAGTAAGAAGAGTTGGTGCGCTTCGTTGCCTGGTAGAGGTTCAGGTAAGGGTTAGGAAATCCTGTTCAGCGCAGAGAGACTATAGGTAGGTCTCCGAGGTCAGCATGTCCATATTCCCATTAGATTTCTTGTTAGGGTTGGTGTTAAGGAAATGAAGGCCTTCAGAGTGGAAACGCCACTGAAGTCCTACTTACCAACAAAACTAACATCATGGTGCAGATCCGTATAGTGCTGTGGGCTCTGCTCTTATTTGAAGCTGTGTTTTCTGCTAAAATGTTTTTAGTGAACTCCAGAGCTATTGTTCCAATTTCCTTTGAAATGCTGAAGTGTAGATTTGTTATTGTCCATAGAGATCATTACATCATGTAGAAAAGTCAGGTATTGCTAGGGTGCATATTTTGTTCTTTAATACTCTTAGGGTATGTTTGTATTATATGTGCTCATTTGCAAGAAGAAAGTCTCTTGTCGTTAGCTCATGAATTTCCATGGATCTCATTTCTCTTGGAGCTTTTTTTTTCTGCTCTATTCTAATTTCTATGCATGTTTGAACATAATTTGTGTTAATTCAACACGTGTAATAACTAATATTTATACATATTTAAACATGAGCAGAACATCAGGCTCTGTGTCTAGTAGTAATTTAACTTCTGAAAAGTGTGTCCAGGCACTTTTCAAAATAAAGACATTGGGATGGTCCAATACCTGGTTCCATGCACCTCTGTATAACCTTTTTCTGAACTGCCCCCAGGGACGTTACTATATTGAGATTTTTGTGAGCTTTGCATTACGTATGTCATCTTTGTTTCTGTCCTTCAGAAAAATTCTTCCCTACCTCTTTGTTATACAAAATGTCTGGGTGAGAAAAAAATCCAGTTGCACACTTCTCATAGTCACTCTGTAGCTTATTCCTGTATCTATTTTTCACACTGCCCTTGGAAAGCCAGGGAAATTGAAAGTTCTGATTATTAGCATAACTTCCAGTAGCTCTCAAATGCTTCACAATTCATAGCTCCTTTTGCTCCGTAATTACTTCCAAAAACACTTTATTGTTTTTAAAAAGTTCTTTTCTAGACAAGGAGTGTGGTCATTGGAATGTTAAACACTGCCAACAGAAAGTTATTTCTTGTTCTAAGTACAAGGTAGTTATTGTAATCTTTCAGATTCGATCATATAATGCGTCTGCTGAAAACCCCAATCTTCTGCTAGTGGAAATAGGAGAACAGTATTTCTCTGTAGTTCTGCAGAAATAGGTTGCTTTTAGCAATTGTCTGAGTTTGGTTTGAGCAATAATACTGACATTGCCTCTACTGTTCTTTAAAAACAACATGAAATGATGAACGATGTCACAAATATTCCTGGCAAAACAATGTTAATTTGTTCTTCGCCGTCACCTTTTTAGCCAACAGAATAATGCTGACAGAGTTTGGACTGTAATGCACTGACCCCTTTCAGGATCATGAAGCCTTCTGTGTTTTACCAAATTCCTTTGCTCTCCTTCTTGATTTAAGACATGTTCAACAATCTGCGGTCTCATTTGTGTACCGTATTCTTCTCACATGGGGTCAGTTCACTGTTATGAGCTGATGAGCGGCAGCGTAAAGCCTCACAGCTTACAGCCTTCTGGAAGGTCGCACCCTCAGATCGTGGCTAAACAATGCCCCAGTTGAGAGTTAAACAAGAGTTTCTGTGTGTGCTTGTCAGTTCTGTGCACCTACTGCCAAATGAAACACTGTTGTCTCTCCAGCATCTGCCCTGAACTCAGTTTGATCCTTGCAACTCAATTTGATCCTTTCCCTTCCCTCCTTTCCTCTTCCCATGACAACACAGTTTTGCCAGAAACTGGAAACCCGTCTTACCTCTGGATATAAATTTTTTTCTTTGGATGTCTTCAAATGTCAGCATGGTGTCACGTGCTGCCTGACATTTTTAATGTGCCTGTAAAGAGATGTATATTTAAAATTCTTTTTAAGGGATTAAAGTTAGCCTAATGCAATGAATGGAGTTGATTTCAACTGATTGCAGTATGCAATCTAACCCCCTCATAGAAGCCCATGAATAAGAGATGCAATGTGGATCTGACAATTACCAGGGAAGCACTATTGCATATCTTCAGTAGCCTGATTGAGAGGGTTGCTGCTTGGGTCAGCCGCCGCCTTTACTTATTAACAGAATCATTTTTTAGGTACCTGTCATTGCCCAGGTCAAGCATATTCGCTTCAAACCACAAATGCCAGCAGTTGCAAAACTGCACAATTCGCAGTGACTCCTTGCAAAATACGATGCTAATCTCAAACTGATCAGCCGATCCCTGTTTCTCAGGCAGCTGCCAATGTTCCAGCAAGAAATCTCACAAACAACTGAAACGCCAGTGAAAGCTGGTGACTTCTGAAAGGGCATAGACAAAACTACGGTACTAAACCTCTCTCAGCGGCATTCAAGCAGTTTGTAAAGGTCGTGGTATATGTGCCTCAAAGGAAGAGAGGCAGACTCTCTCCTTGAATTTATGTTGTTTGAGGCATTCATACTGTTGTATAAACCCCACATGCCACCAGCTCAGGGGAGAGGAATGTTCTCGGTCCTGGGAGAGGCACGTAGGAGGACTAGTAGGGAAACTACACTGGAAGATGCACTTCAGGGGAGTATGTGGTGTGCTCAGCCCGTGGGATCAGAGTTAGCCTGTAGTAAAACTGGATTTCTGAAGCCTAGCAAAATAAGGGGTAAAAAAAATATCATTATTGCCAGTATGCTATCACAGTGGGAAATAAGGTATTAAACTGAAGGGTTATCACTGCTGTACGCAGAAGAATATCAACTCTCCACAAATAAATGTTGCTGAAAATTAGAAAAGGTCTGTCCCTGAAAGCAGTAATATTCTGGAAGAGTCTGTTAATAGCTGTTGGGGGCGTACTACCCAACTTCTTTTAAAATGTAGCCTCATAAATTCATGGATGGAAAAGTTGGATATAAGTGAAACACTGTGTTTATTAACATCTGAGAATCCCATTAAAATAGATTTTGCCCATTATACTCAAAATTATTTCAGGCCTAGATGCAAGTGAGAAGCAAGACGCCATCAAGAATGATAAAAAAAATATTCTGAAGTTTGGGGTGAATATCTATTATTACATATACCAAGACTAAGATCTGGATAACTACTCAGTAACAATGATCGTATGTACTCTTAAAAGGCTGCAGAGAAAGGCTGGTGTGTCCAGAAAGATCTAAGCACCAGCCCTCAGAATACCTATCCCATAAGAAATGTCTACTTCCTAAAAATCAAGGCAGCAACTATCCCTAGTCACTCTTGAAAACATTAGCCAATCTTTTCATTCGTCTCTGTTTACACAAGCAGCCAACCACTCTGTGCATGTTTTACCTGATACTGTAATTTGACAGTTCTGTACAAAGACTGTGAGCCAAATCGGAAATTTAAAGTCAGTTCAGCAGGTGGAAAGCGGAAAGTCATTACTTTTCAATAATCCTGGATATTTAACTCACTTTTCTGAGAAGTAGGTCAGACACCAATCTGCGTGGTAAACGGATATTGTCATGTGGAAAAAAAAAATCCTGCCTGAAAACTGTGTGTTAGGAATATTGTGATTCACTATTAATGTTACTTTAGTTCAAGACAGTTTCCTGTTTTCTTCTAATTAACCTGTGCTTTTGATGCCCTTCATATAGGTCACTTCAGTTTTCCCATCCATAGACCGTTAGGCAGTAGTTCTCTAAGCAGCGTGGGCTACCAGAGCTCTGAAGTAACTAAGAAACTTTTTGTCATCTTTGTGAAGGCAGAGCCAGCTTTAGGCATGGACAAAGATGGTAATGGCCTAGGGAGCAACAGGATCTCAGCAACGAATACCCTTGACCTTTCCAACTTCTTCGCCTATGGCTAAACTTAATGTGGCTACAGAGAAAATAAGGTGTATGGGGATCTCATAGAGTTCAAGGAGAAAGTTCCACCACTCATCCTTAGGATGAACTTTAAAAATGCTACCAGAAAGAGGAATACCACAATGTGATAAACTGGGTCAGTGAACTAATCCATGCCAAAACTAAAATGCAAACTTAAAAAAGATAAGACACATGGGTTTGATGTACCCCGCTGCTCCATACATAGTTAGGAACCAGCATTTGGGAGGCTGTGGGAAAGAGGGTTTTCTTAAGCCAGTTTTCCCTTGAAAGAAAGTGCAGAGAACCGTAACCAGAGTTGTTCTACCTTGCTGTGAAGATGCGCTCTGAGATGTCATCAGAATAGCAAAGAGGCCTTTTCAATTCTTTGTTGGTAACATGACATAAGGATTGCTTAATGTTTTCTATTCTAACAGAGAGGACTGCATACAGAGAAAACAGACTATTAAGACAGGGTGAAAATAACTTATACACCTGTTTTTATTTTATTTTAAATGTAATCATTTAAAATAACTCACAGGGAAAATCTGCAACAATGACAACAAAAGCCTCTGTTTAGGTTTAAAGTATATGATTAGCAATCTGGGTGTTAAAAGCATTTTAGAAGCTTAATGGACCCATGGAAAGAACAACAAGCCATTGAAATACTGAATTGTTTAAATAGTGGTATTCTGGTATCAGCTGTTCTGCGTAGTGATGATGTCTGAATTAATACTATTTTATGAATGGAGGCCTGCTTTAAGTGAATTAAAATACACCGGGTTTAGCTGCAAAATTAATATGCCTTATGGTAATATTGCAAATTCGCTAACTGCTTTGTTATAATATGGCCCAGTTACAGATTCTATAACCTAAATCATATCTTAGTCATTTAGAAAGTGTTTAAAATATGTATTAAATTAAATACATAGGAGTTAAAAAGAAAAAGTTCACCACAGATGCAACCTAATTAATCAGCACTGAATTGATTTTCTACTAATATTGTAAAATGAGATTTGTTTTCTTGTTTTCCATTTGAATGTTAATTTGTGTCATTTGTTAAATAGTCTGTACGTATCTGTTTCTGGAGAATGTAATTAATAATTAAGATAATTAACAGAATCAATTCAGAGATACCTTTCCTTGTATTACATTAAGAAAAACATATACATNGAGCATTTTCTTTTTGGTGTGGTTGCAACTCTGAAGCTACATACTTCAGCCAGGACATCTGAGATTGTGAAAATTAGGCTAATACGATGAATGGAGTTGATTTCAATTGATTGCAATGCACAATCCAACCCACTCACAGAAACCCATGAATAAGCATTTAATTTAAAATGACAGGTGGAGCATTTGCTCAGCTTTGAACAGGGGATGATGAAAGTGGTTAAGGGTATTGTCAGCCCTTGTAAGTTAGTTAGATATAGTCCAAAACTGGAAGGAAAAAAAAAAAAACCTCAACCAAAAAAATCTCCCTGACAACTTGGTAGAGGTTTGTTGCCACGTGGCCTGAAACTAATGGGTTGTGGTTCTGTAACATCAGAACCTATCCAGAATATCTTCAGAGAGCTGTAGAAGTAAGCAGGGAAATAGAAAAAAAATTAGCATCACAAGTTAAATAGCTCTTAACCAGCAATTGAATTCAAGAGGGCAAGTGTTTTCTAATGAGTACAGCATCTTACTCTTCAAAGACCAGTGATTATCTTGCAGTGTTATTTCTCAAGTCGAGTTCACTTTGATGTTAAAACACATTTCCAGTACATATCTACATGTATATCTAGCTATTTTTAATCTATTGTGTCTTTTCTGATGAAGGATCTTAAAATTCTAGGAAATTAGAAGTGTGTTCTGGCTCCCCTTGCACAGGGATGAGATGGGGAGAGATAGGGGGAGAAAATTCGTCTGTCTTTTTTTTTTCTTTCACCTTAAGCAGCTCCACAGGGATAGAGCTTTAAGGACTGGGTAGAGGATTTAGCAACACGTAATGCACAGCTAAATGGCGAATTGGATACGAGAGCCTTGCACAAACACGTGTAAGTCCGTGTGAGGTTAGTATAACCAAAAAGAAAGTGCGAGGGCACTCTCCCCTACCTGTTGTTCTACCCTGGAATTCCTCATAACACATGTGGGAATGTTCTGCCCATCTCTGTCGTCCGAGAGAAGGCTGGTGGTATCCAGCTCGTGAAGAACAACTGCCCTAACGTAAGCCGTGAGGCAGGCCATGGCAAGAGCAGTGGAGCTCAGGGGCTGGATGTGCTGTACTGCTGCAAACAGCGGTGACTGGGGTGTTTGTGGGTACATGTTCTTGTGAGGTTGGTTTTAGAATTCGGGGTTTTTTGGTTCTTGCATCCATGAAACCAAGGATCAAGAAATGGAAGCAAAACAGATGCATAAATAGCGCCTCTTCTGTTTGTTTGTTCTTCAGGAAAATAAAGGAAAGTCTGGAGTGCTTTCCTGTTAAACTCAATAACTTGATCCACACGCTTGTACAGATGTCAATGACAGGCTCTACAAAGCCTCCAGCTCCAGAAACTGTCCCCCAGGAATGGATGATGCTGGATGCAGAGAAGTCAATCGCAAGAGCCACCATTTTGGGATTCAACAAAAAGTCTGACCCCGTATGTATTACGTTCTTTGCTTGCCCTCATTTGCCTTGATCTTTAACGACTCTTCTGTGAGTCTCCCTCCTCCTTTATGGAAGATGTGCTTGTGCCACATTAAAAGGATCACAGCATGAACAGCAGTGCCATAAGCAATGAGCTACCAGAGAGAAAGAACACCAGGCAGACAGCCATTAGCAGGGAGCCGTTAAGGAGAACAGTTCATGCCCTATAGTGAAAAATAAATCAAGAGCTAATTAAAGCATCCAGAAGGAAAGCATGGCATAAAATTAGGAAGCCTAATAGAAATCAGAGGCTGTTATATGGTGCTTTAATGGTGCATTATTAGTTTTCACACACTGCAGTGATCTTTCAGTGTTTGAGTTGTATGCTATCCAGGCAAGTTTCTCTTTCTGTGCAGCAAAGGCTATAAATTGCAAACCAAATTCTCTGGCACTTGGCACTACATTAAAGAAAGGTTTTTCTTTGTTAAAATCACCCTGTATTTTCTCTTGTACATTTGTTTTTTTAATGCGCCTCTCTGATCATTTCTCTTTTCTGCCTCTCCCTTTTCCCCAACACAGCTATATCTAGTCCAGGTGGTCCAAACCTGCAATGTGGTCACGTTTGTGGAAAAATCATTCGACCAGTTCTCAAAACTTCACAGCCACCTCCAGAAGCAATTTCCATCACATGCCCTCCCAGAGTAAGGCAGCATATTAGCGATTGTTATTCTGCTGTTAAATGGTTCTCTCTGTGCACAGATAAAAATGTGAGAAAATGTACGGCAGACATATTTTTAGAAACAGAAAGGCAATGCAACATATTCTATCAAGCCTTCTATTCAGCCCCAGAAGAAACTGAATCATAGAGCATTGTGACAGTCTAACTTTTATATATTTTATTGTTCTTTTTTTTAACGGGAGAAGGGGGGAACAGCTTGGGCCTTGACACAGCTATTCCTGAAATCAAAGGGTAAGTGGTATTGACTTCATTAAAGGCACGATAGGGCCTTTTATGGTTTTTATTCTCTGCATGATGCTGATCAAAACTCATAGCAAAATCCATATATTAAAGCAGTGTAGGAATGTTCACACTGGGTCAGAACAGAAACAAGACAATCTCTGACATTGACAGGCGTGATTAACCTTTTTACTAAAGGATGCACATGCTCCCTAGCTGAGAAATATGGAATAATCTTATGTATTGCCCTCACCCCAAAACCCGATACTTTGTGCCTCACATGATTCAGTTTAATATCTCTTGAAAAATATGCTGTCATTAGTTGCAATAATTCTGAATATTACTTTTTATCCATGTGCATGTCTATTCCTGCTTTTCATTTTCTGAATGTTATTTCTTCACAGTTTCCTGGGACAATGAGTCCCACAGTTTATTTCTGTCTTATACAAAACAGCTTTGCATAATGTAATGATTTTCCATGGCTTTGGTAATACAAATGAAGTTATGTATTCTACAAATACCATATACATTATGCTGCTTACACCATTGAGAACAAAGTAGTCCTCTCTTAAACAGTCATGCTGACTCACCCGAGAGAAGCCCCTCTTCAAGCTCAATCTACAATAAAGCATAAGGCTGGCCAAAACCACCAGCAGTTTACTTGAACCAAGCTGAGCTTCAAGTGATACGCTTGAAAAATAGAAAGGTCTTTGATGTTTGACCTGAAGTAAATAGCCACAAACAACATGGTTTTGACTTAAAAAAATAAAGTCCATGAATTTCAGATCCAAATTTGATATTCCCCCAAGTTTGTGAGTGGCATTCAGTTAAATGGCTTTAGCTTAGTTAATTCTGGAGAATCTTTTTCCTTCCTGAGGAGATTTTACTGGACTCCAGTTTGACTCACTGTGACTGGCTGATGTGAACTGGTTAGCGGCAGTTGGTGAGAACTGGAATTTCACTAAATACTGAAAGTTCTTGAGTCATGGTTTTGATTTGGAAATATTTGCACGCTAACTATTAGGTTGTAAAATAAAATATTTAACAAGTACGTATTTATGATTTTTTCCTGTGGTGAGCATGGGCCTTTGCAGGAAATTATCTTTCTCTTTAGAAACACATAGACCTCAGAAACTCTGTAGTGAATTTCAAAAATAGTACTAGCCATTTTTTCAGAGAAATATACCTTTAATAAAATCCCTCACACCATTTTCACTGCAAAAAAGAGTTTCAGAGCTCACAGAGGGTGTATACTGAGGCTGTGACTAAGACCTCCAGAGCTTTAGTGTCGTAATTCAGTCCCAGCAGTAACCTGTCACTGTATGATCTTTCCGCAAGACTGTGTTAAAGTAATTCATTTGATGATGTTTCTTTGTATGTATGTTCTTCAATGCTAAAGTTTTGGTTTGTTTTCTAGCAGAACTTTTTCAGTTTGAGACTTTTCATGTATTCCAGATTCTATTCTAATAATAACAAACCTAATTATTTCTTTATAGGCAGTTATCACTGAAACTGCCACACCATATCAGACCATTAGTCTGTGTGTTACAAAGCTCAAACTCTGGCCCATGCCCAATGCTTCAAAGGAAGGAAAAAGCCTTGTTCCATAATGTAACCACAAAATTGGTTTGAAAATGTATGCTTTAAAAGTAAAATGTCTAATATTACTAGCATAATTGGAACTGCTAACAGAAAGGACTTGGTTACTTCTTTGTATTGATTCCTGAAATTGTATATATTCATGTTTCATTAGCAGGAAATAATGCAACGTGAGTCTGCTTCATTCAAGTGCCAAACACTGGCTATATCACAAGAAACTAATGGCAAAAGCTCAGAGTTCTCAGCATCTGAAATCTTGCTATTGACACATAAACGTTCAGCCCGTATTTATAAGTCAAAGTGCAGCTGCCCCAAGCAAGCCCTTGCACTCTAGCACCTTCCCGCTTATTTGGTTTCAGACAGAGTATTAATTGTGGTTAATTATTGTTTTTTAAAAGGCCAAAAATCTTTTCACCCAACAAAACGTTTAGGTGACGGAATTTACACACAGAATGTGCTTCAAGCTAATAAGTAGGAAATGGAATCTGCTATGCAGGATGTCTGTGCGCGGCGCAAGTTGATATTTTTCTGATCTACTTAAGGTAGATGCAGAGCTCAAAATCAAAAGGATTGGGAAGTTAACCATTTCTAACGCAAGCGTGTTCACAAGTGCAAAGTCAGTTCCAGCCATAGGCGCAATTCAGCAAAAGCATGAAGGCCTTTTAAAGTGTTCAGTACTACCACAAGGTTCACATTGTCCTTCACCACAGCAGAGTTATTGGTGCCATCAATCAGCAGTTTCTCTGTCCTCTGTTTGGCCACTGTGCTTAGGATGCATCTTCTGAGGGCTTACATTTTACAGCCAGAGTCCTCTCTCTATGTTATACAGTCTAATTAATTTTAAGCTGCTTCCAAACAGATCCTCCCTACCATCTTTTGAAAGAAGTCCTTTCTGTGCCCCAGAGGAACCCAAAACTTTCACAGGCTGTCTATGTGTGCCAAATGGCCTGGGCTCTATTTTTATCCGTGTAGCTCATACATGTCATGATCCTGGGTCATATCACTTTCCCCCTCCCCATTGTGTGTCCTGCCACTGCAATTTCATGAGGCAAGGATCGCCTTTTACTATTCATTTGTACATTGCCTAACTGAGCCCTGATCTTTCAGTGCTATAGGCAAAAATAATCAAAAGGTCATATGTACATACAATATGCTGCTGTCATCCTGGCCCCTTGCTGTTTTAATTGCAGACTAAGTTATACCAGTGCTGAGTTCTTCCTCAGAAGTATTACACAAGATGGGTAAAGATTTGTCCTCTCCCAAAAAGAATTAGAATACCTTATTAATCAGCATTATCTTCATAAAAGGCCTTCTGCTACAAAACAAGCTTAAAAAAGCCCAACCCAACAGGTCTAATTACAGTTCATAAAAATCTAATTACATTGAATCTCTTGGTAACAAAAACTGTGCCTTAATCATCCTCAGTCGTTTTATTTTCACTAGGTGAGGCTGCTGTTTGCTGTTTTTACAGCTGGGTGGTTTGCAAAGCTGGCCAGTGTTCCTCTCTGGGGACAGGAATCCAGTGCTCCATGTGCTGCTCCTTGGCTGGCCTTTGAAAAGCTGATGACATCTTAGCGCTGAGCTGTGGAATTGGGTAAAACCTGTTCAAAGTAGGATCTGAGCAGCTGCCTCGCAAAAGGCGGGCCAAATGTCTGTTTTCAGTGTATTGCACTGCTAGATGGCTCCTCACTCATTTAGCTGAAGCCTTCAGGTCTCTCTTGAGATCTAGTGGATAAACAAGGCTGCACCAGAAAAACAGCGGGTTTTGACCAAGACACGGTTAGCTATTTACAGTAGTGGTGTAACATGAAATACAACCAGATCAAAACTTCTACCTTTCCATATCACATAGAGGACATAAAGCACAATATTAGTTATGAATCCCAATATTAGCAATCCATATTAGCAAACCCCATTACACGCAATTTAGCACAGATAGCTTTTCTAATGCTCCTTCAACCTGAGAGAGAAATAGTCCTTGTCAGGGCAAGGTTAATATAAATTGATTATGTGCATTGTTAAAAATCTAACCTTTTGACTGATCTAATATGTGTTGTCTCTAAAATGCAAAAATGATTCGAGTAAAAAAAATGTGGGGTTCTGGCATTTTCAATCACCAAAGCATTTGAAAATTGACATGAGGCCATTCTGTGCATATACAGTTTATTTACTAAACTGAAATGAAATTCATCTTTCAGCAAGGACATTACTATTATTATTGTTATTGCTTTTGTTGGGATTGATTTTGTTACTGTGATGATCATTTGTTTTCATACATTACTTTTATTATACTAGCACCTGAAATTACAAATGGGATCAGGGACCTGCTCTGAAAAACTTATCTACACTCTAAATAGCTGAGGTAAAAAAGCAAGCAATGATATATTCATAAAATGTCACATTGTTGCTGTAAGGCTTTGGTGTTGCGGTAAGGGTTTGTATAGCACGAGCCCTGGGCTGAGGTCAGAGATCCCTCGTGCTGTGCACAGTGCAAAAAATGAGGAGGGTAATGTTTTCCTGGGATCAGAAAGGGCCAATTTTTTAGAGGTATTTAGAGATCATAAAATACAAATAAATGCGTTTTAGGGTTTTTTTAACTATTTTTTTTTTAATATTAGTTACTTAGACAGAAAAGGGGGTACTGTATGAAACAGAGTATCAGCAAATTGTTGGAAGAACCAGAGTCAGAGGGTAAACAGTCCTCTGGACGCTGTACTCATCCATTCCCCTACCTGCAAAACCTCTTAGAAAGTGTTAATTTTCTTCTGTTAAGTAGGGCTGGAAATACTTTCACAAATACAGTATAAGTGTTATGAATATTCTTCTTTTTCAGGTTTCCCCACTCGTGGCATTTACCTTTTACAGATGTTGAACATAAAAAAGTGAAGGATTTGAATCTCTATCTGAAGCAGCTATTAAGTGGATCTAGGAAAATGGCTAACGTGAGTACTTCCAGTATTTACTTTATTTCCATATAACTTTTAGTAGCACTGTACCAAAAGCTTCAGGAAGCTCTCCGTGGCCTCATTTGAAAANATTTAAAAAAAAAAAAAAAAAAGAAAAAAGAGAGAGACATAAATGACACGTCTTCTAATGCAGCCGTTTTGAGATGGAACCATTGTAGCATTCATCAGAACTTAAGACAAAGACAGGAATGACTGAAAAATAGTTTATTAGACCTGGCAGGCATTTTTCAAAAATACTTCTCTTCCTTTGCTGCCATCCAAAAGTAGTGATTCACTGAATTTTTGACAGTAAGGAGTAGGTTCTGAAGAATGTAATGTCTAAAAAAAGAGTAAGTTTTGAAATATTGAAAAGCCTGATTTTGACAGTTTTTAAATGAAAAATTCCATTCTTTCAGCCCAGAAATACTCTTTAATTTCAAAATTTAGTTAACATGTAGAAGAAATTGTTTTGCAAACATAAGACCAAAACCAAATGTTTCAGTATTATCAGAATGATACATCGTGTCCATTAAAATTGGTGTTTTCTCATTTTTTTTTATTCGTTATTGTTTTCTGAGAGTTGATGTTCTCCTCCCGTTCCGAAACGGAAAGTTGAAATGGTAACAAACGCCATCTCTTCATTGTCTGGCCCGTGACAAAGCCTTACGCACCTCAGCACCGTAAAAGCCAGGGCCAAGAGCAACTCACAGGCCCCATGCACCCTGGGAAGACGTCACATCGTTCCGCTGCCTCACTGCAGAAGTTGAATGGTCGGTTAGTGATAGTGACACCAGGGTCTGAGAGAAAGAGGCATCTTCCAGCAACCAACCGTTGTCAGGAAAGCTGTCAGACAGGCAGGAAAAAACAACAGTGGTTTACATTTGATCCTAGGCTTACGTAGAGGCTTGTAAATTCAAGGGAGCTCGTGCGTTGACCCTGCTANTTACGTAGAGGCTTGTAAATTCAAGGGAGCCAAGGCATGAGCTCGTGCGTTGACCCTGCTGTCTCACTGTTGGCACGTCCTCTAGCAGAGCTTGGGCCTCAGCCAGGTGAGCCGTGTCATGTCCCGTGGCCTCAGGGCCACAGCACAAACTGGGCCTGGTTTGGTTTAATAGCGTGGGCAGTCTGGGATGCCAAAAGAGGGTGTGACAGGATGATTTTTCTCCAAAATTTCAAACATCTTGCAGGAGGAGCGAAATGTTTGTGGCCTAACTGTATAACTTTCCCAGCTGTGACTGTGTAATGGAGATTAAAGAGGAAATTGTCCATATGTAAAACAAACAGGAGTTTTCTTATTAATATGAATATAAATTCTGTGCCCTGAGTTGAAATTAAGATTTCCAAAGAGCATAGATAATACCTGTCTCACAGAGTTACACTTAATTTGGTACGGACAGCTGACTTGGGTGCTTGGCTCCCTTGACTGACCTTGCCAAATAAACGGCACAAGCTGGGGTTAATTGTTGTGCAATTTCTGTCACTCACATTAGGGTTGTGAGTTTATTTTACATTAGCGCCTTTTTGGTCACAGCTGAGGAAAAACTGATATAAGCCAGTGACCTAGAAATGAAGAGCTCTGTATCTTCTGCTGTGCTCTGGGCTGCTGTAAGGTACATGGATTTTCAATTTGGGCCAAGCACTGCTGTGTAGAAGCCTAATCTACGGCTGAAAATTTGGACTGCTTAAAGCCCTAGGATAATAATAAAAACATTTCTCGGTCACGCGCAGAAGCTCTCATCTCCCTCCTGCTCCATGCTCTGCGAATGGGTTAGTAACCAGCAAGAGCATGCTGCTTTGCAATGGGCTTCCTAACGCCTTTCCTCCTCCCTTTATGGTCCTGCAGCACACACCCATGGAGCTGGTTGCTGCTGGGACACTGGGATACAACCGTAAATAGGGTATTCAGAGGGAACTCTGGACAGATCTGCCTGGGGACATATGCTGGCGTGGCTCTAAACCAGCCCAGTGGGGCTGTTCAGACACGTTGGGCTATGCAGATTCTGAAAACTGTTCCAGTCTGGTACAGCCTATAGCGCTGAACCATACGGAGAAGCAAACAATTTTGTGCCCAAGAGAGCTGCACAGCTACTGGGGTGCTGGACTTGGAGGGCGCGATAATAAACAAGTTAATGAGCAGATTGTTTCCATCTGCAAAGTGCTGTTGCGTACGGGGAATGATGTTGCTTACCACCGTGCAGCTAACCTGCAATTCTAGATTATAACCTTTAAAGTTATTGATACTCTATAAACACTGAATCATTATTTTTACTTCAATATGGTTCTCCAGCTGGGAGATGTGAGAAATTTAGAAAATACTGACGTGTTCTGACCCACTTAGAACAAGGAGACCAGTCAGTGGGTAATTTTCTTTGTATTCCCAGCTGAAGGCTTCTTTTTTACTTTTGCCTTTGGTGTGACTCTTAAAAGTGTCATGGTGTTTTCTTGGTTTTACTCTGAGCAGAAAGCCAGGCTAGGAGGCTTTCTTGATAAAAATAAATACAATTATTTTGTCTCTTTTTGTGCCTTGGACAACTTTGCAGTCAAATTTGTCCTTTTTCTCAACTTGCTAGGGAGCCTGACTGAAACCATTGAGTGAGTTGTCTGTTCTCAAGCATTACCAAACTGTCATTCCTATGAAGTAGTAAAACTACATAGGAATAAATAATTCAGAAATTTGTGAAGAAATCTTGTAAGAGCAGATGCCTGTAGAACAGGGTTCCCTTTACTTTCTTGACACAGTCATTTATTTCTGCCGAATTGTACCTGTACGGTATCATAGCTGTATGGTATCTGTACAATATGCTGGAGTGTTGGCTGAGATGGAGAGAAGAGCTTTTATTTTGTTATAAAATACCCTTGCTATCCCTGTAAACACATTACCCTGATTGACTAGACACCGTTTTCAGCTCTGAAAAGTTTAGTCCAGTCCACACAGGACTGACTCCACGCTTGGTTCTACCAATTAAACAATTAAAAATCCTAGAAATAAAGAAATAATTGGATTATATCCAAAGTCCTTCCTCAGTCATGCCTTAAGTGCATGCTTTTTAGTCCAGACTAGGTTCTGATTATGAAAATTGTGTTATAATTAAGAGTAGGTCAGAATGTCACTAACCTTTTCTGCTAAATGGTTTGAACGGAGGAGGAGAGGTGGAAAATAGCTGCCTTCTCATTTGCACTGTAGCTCAAATAGAATTAAATGTTTCTTTAAACCCTTCTTTAAAGAATAGAAACTTCAAGCCACCTTTATCTGTGTCTGAATATTAGTATCAGATCCAATAAAGGCAGAAACATCATCTGCTGGAGATATTTGCTGTTGGGCCAGTTTAATTCTTAAATGTGCTCATGCCCGTCCCTATTCAAAGCATTTTTTTTAAGTCTGTGGTTTATTTTGAGCATAAGCCTCATTCATTGACTTCCTCTTAGACATTCATTGAAGAGTTGCCTAGAAAATAGGAGTGCTTTTCCTAGGTTAACACTCAGTTATAAATAGCTGCATCACCAGGCTATATACATGAACAACAAGCTATGTTCATTACTTCAGTCACTAAAATGCAAAAGTTGATGCACCTTCATTGTCATATTAAGTCATTTAGGACAGGATCAAAACCAGGTTTCAGCACCTTTTTTAGTTTCATTCTACTCCTCCCAAATCAATATACGTGATCACGCCGTAAGAATATTTAGCCATTGCCGACTGGCTCATCCCCTGCACGCGTTGAAATGCCTGGATGCCTGCGTCTTCTAGATCAGCGAGGCAGCATACTCAACAATGTTGAGACTCCTGGAGTTTTGCTTCATTAAATGGCAAAACAACCAAGTAGTGCCACCAATAACAGGTGAAGCATCAAGAAACAAAAAAATTGAAGCTTGGTAACATGGAGGAAGAAAAAATGCCCATTATCAAAGTATAAATCAAATCTGTGACAAAAGGCAGCTGCTGATGACCACTTTTGCATTTTTCTGTATTTCGCTCTTAACTCCAACTGAGTGATGGGCTGAATGGAGATTGCAGCCCAAATCTCATAATCTATCATATAAATTAGGGCTGCCCTAGTGGCTTGTCATTTTACTGCTGTATTGTAGGAAGGTTGTACACTCCCTGGGGATACAAAAGCAAGGTAAGGCTCCATTAATTTAGTCTGCTCTTGGCCCTAGTGTCAAACAGCAGCATTCACAATGCTGAATGTCTTCATTCTTATCTTGAAAAGACAACTTGCACCTGGCTTGGGCATTACGAGTGAAAAATCTAAAACTGACTCTAAAGCAATGTTTTATAAAGCAGCCGTGTGCATTTGGTACCATCAGCTGGCTAGTAACGTTCCGTGGATAATCTTCCCATCTCTCATCATTTAAAAGAAGTGGCATTTAATTTGCGGATATTGTTATTGATAACACAGCTCAGACACTAGATGTACATACTGATCTTGCAAAACTGCAGAGCCTTAAATAAACATGTTATTTGTCCCACATCTTTCACATAGATTGTTCTTGTCTACAAGTTCAGTGGGCTTGGACGTTTTAGGGGGTTCGTTTATCGTGGTGGGAGGCCTTGGCAAACATAATAGTAAGCGCAGGTGCACAGTAGGATAATCAATAAAAAGAAATGAGCTATATTGGGTTTTGACTCTGTAAAAAATTTCTAAGTATCCAGATTAACTAAGGACTTTGAGGCCAAAGATAAACCTAGTGCAAGCAAGTAAGCAAACAGTGACAGTGTATCAGCTACGGATATGTTCTATAAACAGCTTTATGGTGACTTATAGGCTGTATAAAATGGTTTTAAAGAGGATGTAAATGGAAATGATTGTAAATTATGTTCGCTCATTTTCAAGCATACAGTGAGAACCAGGACCACAGCATTGTTCTAGAGTGTGACTAATGTTTTACACTATAAAAGTAATCAAGTTTGATAAGAGCTTCCCATATTTCATTTCTATTTTATTCACTGGCGCTACCTGGGACTTGCAGAGATGAGAAAATAGCTCCCACGGTGCCTGTATGGAGGTACATAACGTGGTGGTACAAAGTGTGCCCGAGGTATGTGGGTCCCTTAAACTCCCACCACTCCCGTGGTCCCGCTGCAAGGCATCCAGCAGAGCCAAAATGGGGAGGGTTCAAAGTCATCTCTTTTCTGCTGTCCTTTCCTGAAGTTATAATAGCTGCAGCAAGGTCAGCTTTCTCTGGTTCCTTTCTTTCCTGCTGATTCTCCATCGTGTTAAAGTATAACAGGTGCATGGGTGTTCTCTGACCCCAAATCTACTCTAACACAGCTGAAAAGAAAGCTGAAGGCAGTGGAAAGGCTGCTTTTCTTTCTTATGAAATTAAATCTGGCTTGAAATATGGCTGTGTTTCACTAACAGCAGAGTGCTTTTTCAGTTAGTCTCTGATGGAGAGCAGTATTCAAATTCTACTGTGCTACGGGGGTGCAGGGCTTTGCCAGCTCCCCCGATGCCACTGAAATTGCTTATCTCAGTTGTACCCTAGTGTAAGTGAAGGTGGAATTTGTCCCTTTTGAATTTAATGGCTGGAAAAAGGTCATGTGTGGGTTCTAGCTGGACCCGTACATACCTCGCTGCTCCCCGATAGGGTAATGTTATTGAATGACCTGAAAAAATATCAACAATGCCTCTTAAAGATTGTTGTCTTATTAGGTAAGAATGGTTAGACAAATAATGGGAGGATTTCCTAAAAATCCCTAAATGGGCAGTATTTTAGGGAATTTCCACTTACCAATTTAAAGGTAAGACTTCCAGGGGGAAAAAGGGATAGGTGAGTGCTTGTGGTCATCCTCAGTGCCTGCCTATCTGCGAAGACTGTCACAAAGTCTCTGAGATTCCCACCTATGGTCACATCTTTGTAACAACAATGGCTTGTTCAGAAGTGGACTCTGTCCACCGAAATACAACGTGCTTTTGATCATACGTAAGTTCAAAGTTCTGATGTGCCTGTTTCTATTTAACAGTGTAATTAGATGCATGCTTAACTATAAGCATACACTTCAGTCCCATTGACTGGGGTCCAGTTGATTCAGGAATCACCTGAAGGTTCGGTGTGTGCTTTGGTCTGCTGACAAAGGGTGAATTTAAGAAGGTACTTACACACTTTGTTGGTGGAAATCTAAACAGTGGGCTCCTGCAGCAGGCAGATTAACACAGTTCATGGAGAAATTGCTGTCTTATGAATAACAGTGTGCAAAATGCTTATTGCCACAAACACGGAGGAGATCTCCCCCATTGCTCTTGAAGCACTTTGCCCTGGATAGACTGCAATATCTGCCTCTGCAACATGACCTGTTCAGTTGTGGTTTTCTGTTCCATTTGCCAACATTAGCCTTGCTGCTTCCCCACGTGCTTCAATACCTGTTGAGTACCATGGACACACCAACAGGGAAAGCTTTGAAATCAGTGCTGTGGCACCAGCAGTGTACATGCCTGTCGTGTTCGTGCCTTATGTAAGATCTGCACGAATTCCACTTCTGTGCTTAAGCCAAAAGCCATTTTTTTTCCAAGAGCTGTCTCCTTTAGAAATGAGAATTTGGAACTATCACCTGAAACAATCTTTGCACCTCCTGTTTACAAACCTCTCTATTTGTATTTTTCCATTTATTGCCGAAAGAGTAAGCAGAAAGGAAGCAGAACACCAGGCTGCTCAGTGTGGAATGTTTTATTTCTCTTTCAAGTCAGTTAGTGTATCCTTCCTTCCACCTCCTGCCCATTTCTCTCAAGGTCTTTGAACTCGAAGGGCTACTTAGGTTTCTCTGCTTATTTTCGTGCTGTCAAATAAAGGCTGAGCTGCCAAAAATATACTCTTTCAACCCTTGAGATTTTCTACACTTGGGACTTGTGCTGAAAGAGCAAATGGAGGTCCCACAGGGAATAACTCGGCTGTTTAAAGCTACTGAAAACTGAAGCAGGTGTATGGGCTTTCCTTTGTAAGCTAACTTCACGAGATGAGAGAATAATTAGTCATGCTCAGAACAGACAGGTATATTGGCAGTCCACTGCTAATAGCTTAAGGATTTGTCATTCAATTCAAGGAAAACAATTCTGTTGGNCCCCCCCCCCCCCCCCCCCAATTTTTTTTTCAAAATATCAGTGTGGGAGGAAAAACACCAAACAGTAGAATGAAAAA
The DNA here is from genome assembly GCA_008711295.1 of Anarhynchus alexandrinus. NCBI lineage: Eukaryota > Metazoa > Chordata > Aves > Charadriiformes > Charadriidae > Anarhynchus > Anarhynchus alexandrinus. The sequence continues at coordinate 1,218,592 of VUYV01000094.1, read as the reverse complement.
TAAAAGGCAACAGTTAAAATAAATCCAGATTGCTAAATCTTATCACTATGCTGGACATACGCATCTTGTTCCTCTGTCTGCTGTAACCACGTTAACTCCTCACTAGCTGCGTTTGTCACTAAACTCTTCCTTTTCTTCCTTCCTTGCACAAATCATGGCACATCTTGTCAAATCGAAACAAGACAAATGCTACATGAAGTACATCTTGCTGATAAGAGACATTATTTTCCATGGCCTGGAAAAAAACAATGGTGACATTTTAATGCTAGAATCTGAAAAGTCTCTTGTTCTACCCATTCATTACAGTGTCAGTCCAAGTAACATCAGTATGAATGTAGCAATTCTAACCGTCTTAAAGAATGGCCATTCTGAAATACGGCTTTATGAAAAAGCTAATAAAATGCAATTACTGTCCACCTTTGATTCAGAATCATAAGAGTCCATTTCAGAATTCACGTTTTTATTGCCTTGCACAATACTCAAATCTGGGGATTTGGTTTATTGTTTTAATTCTCTACAGCTGAATGTAACTACCTGTTATATATGTTCACTAGAGCAGTACAGGTCAGTACATAAAAATAAAAGTTATAGTGCAGTACATAAGGTGGATTACTCTTTTAAACAGGATGGCGAAATATGATCGTCCCTTTCCGCTCCCTGTTGGTTTCTGGTAGGAGTTAACTCTGTATGGAGCTTTTCAGTGTGAGTGTCCATTAAACTGCCATGTGAGGGAGGTATGCGCAATATCTGAGCCTCGGGGAGGCGCACATTAGGTCAGATGCTCGGGGTCGGTCTTGTGCCAAGGGCGGATTTCATGCTGACTACACAATACACAGAAAAGATGTTCTCCTGCATTTGTTTCACAGATGGGCTGCTCTGTAAAAGTAGTTGCAGCTGCTAATACATATCTCGAGACACTGGAGATCAGGCAAGAATGCAAATCTGTGGCCCACGTGGCACATTGCTGTTTGGAAGTGTGTTGACAGAAATGGGCCAGGTAGGCACCATATGCAGCATCCTGAGTCAGGGGTCAGGGGCACCTCTGTGTTCCCAGGGCCTGATTAGAAACCATTCCCTGGGGTCCTTTCCCACAATCAGAGGGAAAAGGCTCCCCTTTATTGGTAACTCTAATATATACATTATAAACTTATCAGCAATCTGCTTAGAGGGAAATAATTTAAGGAACCAGAGCACAACATGATATTCCCTAAAGTATTTTTATTTTCTTTCAGAATGAGCTTGTACTCAGCTTCTTCCTGAATTGGTCCAAAAATACTCTGGCAGAAGATTCATCAACTGTGGCCTTAGGTATGTGAAATACCCATCTTAATTGTTTTCTAAGAAGGACTTCTTTAATAATATTAAATATAATAATGCAAAGGTGAATCTAAAGTGGTTAGGTGGCTTTTTCTGAGGATTCAAAGATACCAACAAATAATTCCTGATTTCTCAAGGTCTCTGAAAATGAGTTAATAATGCGACCTGTAGCTTTCTTTCGCTTTGATATATTCTCCTCAGCCTTGCTTCATTTCTTTCTGAATAAACATACCTATATGCAAAGTTTTATTTACACAAACTGTGGCAGGTTTCTTGTTTTACAAAACAACACCTTCAGAGAAGAATCTGGAGGAAAGGATCTGAGTCATTGCAAAGCTCAATGTGTGCTTGGACAAGCGAAGAAAATTAGGGATGACTTCTAAAGTCATTTTCACAATGAGTGGAGCAGGTAAATAACAGAACATTATGTTAATGCCTAGGCATACATTATTAATGATACTGGTAATTCACTTCTTACTAAATGAGATTCTGCATTGTTCCCTTATCCTATCTAAATACTTAACCCATTTCCCTCTTCTGCCCGGCACCTAATTTAATCTAATCTCCGGCATTACAGCATTAAGAGCCAAAGGATAAACCATAAAATGTAAACTGTGAGTGTTTATTGTCTTCCACTGCACTAGTTCTTCACTGAAAATAATCTTTCATAGTCAGTTTTTAGGCAAAATAAAATCTCATAAAGAAGCCTGCAGCTGCACTCTGCAGCACAACAATTCAGCTAGCTGTTATGTGGTCCAAGTGATAGGATATTTTCCAAGATCACCAGTTATCCACATGTCAGAAAGGAGTGCAAGTATCTCTGCATATTTAGTTTGCATGTCCATTAAGTTAATTTAATCTCTCTGCAGACAGGGGCTTCATTATCTCTTTTGCTGGGACCTTTTTTTTTTAATCCATCAGAACAAAATCAATCCCATCCTGGCTTTTCAGCCTTTGGAAGATTCCCCCTGTGTAGAGTTTATTTGATTAGGGCATGCCATTATCATATTAAATCCATTATGACTATTGGAAATTACTAATGGTTGCTCTAACTTTTACAAAGGAACGAGGAGATAATGCAAAGATGTCCTAGGTGTTAGGAATATACAAGGCTAAATCTTGTCACAGTAAATCCAAACCAGAGTTTCAATGTAACATGTAGTCTGGGTCCATGGGCTGCCTCTCTCTGCAGACTAACCAAAGATAACATGTGAGAGTGAGCTGAGACATAAGGGGGTTAAAGTCCCAGGTCTTTGGAAAGATATTGACATTTCACTAATATTTTGGTATTTTCACTAATATTTATTTCAGAGTATCTGGGTGTAAAAGTCTTTATGCAAAAGTGTGAACTGAGTCTGTAACAAAGTTGAGAAATAAATTACAGCCTCGTAATTCCTACAGTGGTGTCCCGAGCCGATATAGTCTGAAAAGTAAACCCTGTATTTTTGTTGTCAATGACATCAAAATCAGAGAAGAGAATAAAGAAACTGAGGTAAGAATGTATTTACTGGGCGTTTGATGAAAGCTATGTGACAGGTAACCCAATCTGCTGGTTCACTATTCAGTTAGTGGTGGTGAAGGTCACAGCCTGGTTGGGGCAGGTTAATGTGTCTCTGGCCTCAAGCAGTATGGTTACAGAAGGATTATTTTTTCCTGCACAGGAACCTTGCCTTTTAAAGTTTGGACACTTCAGTTCTAGACTCAGGGCAAAACCTCTGTTTAACACAGGAATAAAAATGGAAAACAAACCCCCAAAACCACTGCCCTTTGGCCTAGGAAATTCATCGCTGTCAGTTCTTGATAGAATACCAGTAGCGCACAAGGTCCAAATCAGGACCCAATGAGTTTAGACTCTGTAAAAACAGAGAACAAGAAGTTCTCTGAGTTCTCTGGAGGGCTGAGTTGCTCTGGGTATGCCTGGTCAGCGAGGAAGGGAATGCACCTGGTCAACAGTCGATTGCAGTGAACTGTGAAAGTAGGTGAGCTTAGCTGTACATGAGCTAGCTCAGCTATCAGAGGAAGACCAGCCATGCACGTGCTAATTACCCACCTGAAAAATTATTTTCATATGTGTTAGTCTGTGTTTCGCCCCTTGTTGTTGGAGTTAGGCTGCTGCCATAGCCTAGCGAGCTCACTTGGATCTTTGCTGCATGGCGTTCTGTACCCTATTATCATCCATCCTGTGAGAAGGAGAAGACACAAGTCCAGCTAAGGCAGGAGGTGGCTGATCATGCCAAGCTGCCAGGTAGCAAACAAGGAGTTGTTGAGAAGAGCATAGTGGCCATGGAGGCTCTTGTTTCCTGAGGGTGCCCTGAAACACTCTTGATTTGAAAGTAAGCCCTGTAGTAATGGCATAGTCAGTCTGGGGCCGGAATTAAGTTCACTGGGCCTGCAGTAGAGAGGCAATTTCCGTGAGAAGAATACATCCTTCCCCCACAGCTTTCATTGCTTTATGAGCTTAGAAGGGCTTTAATTTTTGCCTGCTTTGAAGAATAACTCAGCTTTAATATGGATTGTAGCTTTCCATGAATCTGGTGATTTCTCTCTCAGCCTTTACGCAAGCAAATCATCTATCTCTTAGTTAGGATCAATATAAAATGAAATGAATGCCCAATAGAAGAAGGTTATGAATTTTGATCAAGACAGCATCTTTCTCTTATGCTGCTTTAATGTACAAATGTTGTAGGTAATTACACTTACTAAAGTAAAATAAAAATTAAAATTTATGAATTTGTACTGTGCTCCTAGCAATGAAGAGATTAAAAATCAGCGCTAAATTTACTTTGACATGAATACTGATTCAGTACTCCCAGTGGGGTGAATTCTGAATTATACTGAATATTGTCAGCATTTCATTATACCGAGCTCAGTACAAGGGATTGAGAGCAGATATCAGGAATGATTTCACAGACAGCCTTTTATATAGATCCTTTAAAAAAAGGAAGAAAGAAAATCTATCAGAATCATTTTTATATCAATCTTGTTTATTTTTCTTCTCTTGAATTTATATCTCCTAAAAATATTAATAATTCAGACTGTTTTGCTAAAGGTATGAAATCACAAACTCTTTCCTATTGGTTATAACAGTGCACAAGCCAGGTCCAATTCTAGCATGGTTCATTAGTGCTCCACTCATTTCAAGGGCTGCTCTCCATTTAGTGCAAGAGAGAAACTGGTTTTGTGTCCTTCTAAAGGAAGATCCAACTTTTCCAAAAAGGCTATCATCCAGTACGCCTCCCCATGTAGAATCGCAGTCCTCATGAATAGTCCCTCAGGAGAGCTGGATATTTTGCTGATGCTATGTAGTGTTCCCATCTGCTGCAGTTGCTTATTCTCGATGTAAAGCTTTTGCCGCAAGTTGCATTCCTATGTTAGTTGCATTTAGGCTGTTTTGCTGGCCATAAGCACCTCTTGCTGGCTTGTGGGATGAAACCAGTGAGATAGTTAATGTATTTACAGCTGACTGTCTAACGTTGGGTACATTGGGGGCTCATAAACCCAAGCTGTAGCTAAGGCAGGCAGCTGGTTGGCTTGGGGCATTCAACCCTGGCCCTGGAAAACCAACCAGGTTCCAGCACCCTTTGGTGCCAGATGTCAAAACAGGCTGTCATCGAGAATCATAGAATGGTTTAGGTTGAAATGAACCCTAAAGATGTTCTAGTTCCAGCCCCCCTGCCATGGGCAGGGACACCTCCCACTAGACCAGGTTGCTCAAAGCCCCATACAACCTGGCCTTGAACACTTCCAGGGATGGGTCCTCCACAACTTCCCTGGGCAATTTGTTCCAGTGTCTCACGACTCTCATAGTGAAAAATTTCTTCCTAATATCTATTCTAAATCTACCCTCCTACAGTTTGAAGCCATTACCTCTCATCCTATCACTACATGCCCTTCTAAAAGGTCCCTCTCCAGCTTTCTTGTATGCCCCCTTCAGATACAGGGAAGCTGCTATAAGGTCTAAGAAGAATGGTCAAAGAAAAATCTGAGGGTGCAGAATACAGAATAATATTTAAATCCCTAACAGTAGTGCTGTGACACTTAGCTAATTAGTGTTTTCACATTGCTTTGCAGTCCACCTGCAAAATGCGATGTATTACTAAGTTATAGTTTCCCTATTGGTTTTGTCAGTCTTCTGTGTAGCATCTTCCTTGCTGTTTATATTTCTCATGCATCATGCAAAGTGTAATGCAGAGCTTATTTTAACATGCTGCTAATCAAAACACTGCACAAATGATAGAATATAGAGCTGGTAGTTTTCCAACGTGCTAGAAAAGACCATCTAGATAAAAAACAGAACTGCATACTTGACTACTCTGAAGATCGTTACACCTTCAGTAGAAATTTGAATGCTAATTGCCTTAATTTTGTCATTCAAAGAGAAGAAAGGACCCACCGTTTTCTTGTGTTTGTGTTCCTTGATGAAAGAGATTATAAACTAGCACAGTGTTTGGGTTTTTCTGCAGTAGAGGATGGTGGCTGACTTCCACTGCAGAGTGCTGGGACAAACAGGCACGAGTCATATAGAGAAACGTTACGAGTGCCATTCTGTCCACGGGTAGCGGAACTCCAGAATCCTCGTTTGATATTTGACAGCTTTTGAGTTCACACCAGTGAGCAAAGAATCAATCCCTGGGAGGGAAATCTTGCTTCAGGTGAAGTCAGTGGAGCTTTGTCCTGTATCTACAACAGACCAGCATTTGGTCTTTGCCGATAATGGAGTGCAAGTAGAGCATGACAGTTCCTAAAAATGCAGGGCCTGAGCTCAAGTCCATCTGCCCAAGCTGGATAGACTGGAAGTAATTATTGTATGTGTATTTTATTATCATTTTAAGCTAAAATCACCTAGACTTCAAAGAGGATAGAACTTAGCACTGAATGTGGGAAAACCTAAAATATAACAGCTGAGGGTAGCCAACAGTAACTGTCTTTTATTATGAAATATAAACGATAGAAGTTTATTCCATGTTTGTCAGATTCCCTGCACTCTGTTTTTCTTTTCCTTCCTCTTTTTAAATTTTTTCCATTAGTACTCCATTTATTACATAGTAAGAGTAAATATTTTAGTAATAGCTGCGCCCATAGTGTCTGTTTCAGACTTCATTTTACATACTCAATTAGAAATGCATTTTCCCCTCCCGTGTTTTTCATTATTTTCAGCTTGGTTAGAAACTTATTTGCTTTTTTTTTTTTTTTTTTTTTAAATGAAAATGCCAACTCCCATAGAGCAATTCCTTGACTGGATATAAGCACTTGCACTATAAAAGTTAAGTAGTGCAGAAAAAGGCACTGGTAGTACTGGTAGGAGAGGAAAAAAACTGTTTAGCTGAATTCTAATGATGTAATTTAGTCACTGAAATTTGTTGCTCTTGTTAAACCTCTCAGGATGACCCACCTCAATTCACAAAATTAACAGAACCCCACAAGTGAATCGTGCCCTCATGTTAAAACACAACTACCCTTGTGTTTGCACTGTGTTTAGTGGTCTAGGATTCTATCTTTCCAGTTGCAACTTAAAAGAAAAAGGACCCACAACTTAAAAAAAATATGGTAAAATGGCTTTGCATGATGGCGGGAAGAACCGATTTTTGTGGGCTTTTCGTTATCCTGGAAGAATCTCAGCATCGTCTGGTTCATGGACTTTTCATCCCTTATTTCTCCCTGTCCTTATTTGCATACAACTAGAAATGAAGTAAGGTACAGTCTGTCTGTGATTTGTCCAAGTTCATAAAGGAGAATAACAAATGAAGAACTGCACCTCAGTCTTCTAAGTCCCAGCTTAGTGATTTCTTCATAAGATTTCAATTCTTCAAGAGTCTGTTTCAGGCCCTTCTCTAATTAGAATGTGATTAAAAATGTATTTTTGCTGTCTCTAAAGGGAAGAAATTGGAGATGGTTTCATATTCTAAAATTCCAATCCAAACATCAGAAACTCAGAAGTGTTGATATCCAGGCTGCCTAGAAAAATTATATTATGGCAGTTGTATGTACACACTGTGTTATTTTTAATTCATTTGAATTCTTTTCCTTAGGATAAATGGCAATTGAGCCAGCTCTCTGACTGTCAGTAGTACGTGACACCACTGCAGTTCTATCTGCTTAGCAGCTATTTTAGCCTCTGTTCACTCTAGAGGTTACACATTTGGTTTCTTCAGAAAAATGCAGCCAACGTAGTTTATTCATTATACCTTCCCCTCTGCTGCTGAATAACAGAGTAAAGGCTGGGGAGAGGGACTTCGATTTCTTGCTCTTACAACCGTGGCTGTAACAGCTGTGGTACACGTGTGGAAAAGAGAGAGCAAGAGCGCGACAGGGAGTGCACAGGTGTCTGCTGAGGCTGAAAGGAAGACGTGGGAATCCTGCCTGCTATTGAGGATGAACGGTCCCGATACTCTCTAAAAAGCCTCGTCTTGCTAGTTCATAACCCTCGCGTGTGATGGGGGCTCTTTCCTTCTCATCGTCCTTTTTCATTCTTTCCGCTTCTTAAAAGACATGTTGCTATTTAAAGGATTAATTATGACTTTATTGTTTCATCTCGTGTCATTCTGTCGCCCTGCGGTGGGTTTAAGGCTGGTGTGTCAGTGGCAGGTCCCAGCACACATGCAGGGGAGCAGGACTTCTCTGTCTGAGGTCTCAAGGTCAGCTACTTCTTTAACAGGGAGGCGGACAGAGCAGAGCCCAGCTCAAGAGAGAGCGCCGTTTTGTCGTAAGGTTAGCAGGATTGAGTTCTTATCTTTCCAAGTATAGTAAATATATAATACTGGTTGTAATACAGCTTCGGTCTAATTAAATGGAGTCCCGTTTGCATAAGTAAAACCAGGCTAGTTCACACAGGCAGTGTCTGGACTGTCTTTGATGATGACCACGTGGGGAGAACTCTGGGTCTCAGACCAAGTGGTGCAAAATGTCTCATGTCCACCCTGCTCAGGCTTAACACTGCAAAATAGGAAGGTCAGACAGATATCAGGGAGAGGTTTTTGTGTTCACCATTACCTTGTGTGCTGTGGTAAAAGCCATCTGTATTTTCTCTGCTGTATCTGTGGAGCAGGTAAGCCACGTTACTTACCAAACTTCAAGGACATACCTTTTTGGCAGCGGAGACAACTGGCTCAATGCCTCCAGCAGAAAGAAGGAACAGGATATGCTTAGTCATTTCTTCCCCACTATGAAGCTGATCGTTCTTGCTTGGAAACTGAAAAATGTTTTTTTCAGTGGGAACAGAATCAAACTCTGTAAATGCATCTTAGTAGAAAAATCTATGAAAGTAATGGGTTGCATGAAAAACAGCCTGGAACAGGAGAAGTACAGAATGAGGAAGGAAGAATTTATATATGTTACATATAGTTGTTGTTTCTGTAAGAGTTGGTTTGGAACTGGTCTGGAAATTTGCCTTTTTTTTTTTTTTTTTTTTCCTTTCTGTTGGGACCTGAAAAAAAAATAATAATAATTCAATGTTTTTAACCAGACAGAAGAATTGCAATAATACTGACTAGTGTTGTCAATGATTGCCAAAAAACCCCACCCCAATTATTTGTTACTCAAGCATAAACATCCCACTAAAATTTAGATTGATGGCAATTAGAAAACAAAAAATCTCACTGTCAATGTATAAACAGGAAAGAAAATGAGTGCTGCATGTCAGACCACTTTCTTCCGTCACACTCCTTATCCATATTTTCTAATTTCATCCCTGATTTAAGCACGCAATAGGTTCTTTTTATACATTAGTTCATGTGTACTGCAATATTTTACAGATGTGCTTCCGCTGAGCTGTTAACTAGAAAATCAAACTATCTGTCCTTTTTTAGGTCCTCAGTCAACTGATCGTAAGCCTGGAGTACAGTTGGTCATATCCTACGAGAGCACCCGTCTGACAATAATGTTGAAACACATGAGGAACATTGTGAGTATTTTTATCATAATCTATAACTCATAAGTCCTTGTATTTGTGGAGTACTGTGAAAGCATTAATCCTCAAACACCCTTTCTGGAATAACTAATTTTAACTCAAAATAGTGACGAGTCTGTTTTGTCATCATTTAACACTTGCTTTCTTCCTTTGACCTTGCTCAACATGGTTATAGGTATGGGACTGATACAGAAACTGGGTTTCTTTCATGGCTGGTAATGGCCTTTTCCAGGCCACATAGAAAAACAATGTCGATGACTATTTTGGCCCTTTCAGCTGACACATTTTGGTACCAGTCAGACATAAGGCATCATGCAGCGGCATGACTTTTTGTAGGATGTCAGCCTGGGGTTATTGGTTGATTATCCATACATTTCTTTCAAGGCCGGCGTGACTGGTCTATGAACAGGGAAGAGCTCGGTGGAGGGAACGGTGGTGTGTTTTAAGCAATGTTGTTTGGTGGGGTGCCGCTCAGCTCTGTAACACGCTCTCTGTCACCAGGCTAAGCGGTAAATGCTGTGGGTTGCTGGAGCCGGACTACGAGAGGGGGAAGCTGGCAGTGCTCCCGCAGCACAGGACAGGTGAAATTGGCTGATGAGGATATCTTGGGAGATCTAGCTGGTGCCGTGCGGGATCTCTCAGCTGAAGCAGCGTGTCTGCTGTTTCATAATGAATTCGGCCACTTAGATGTGCTCTTGAATTCCCCATTGCTCAAGTCTCAAGTAATGGCTGTGGCAAAGAGATCCTTTGCTACCTTTGTTTAGCTAGGAGATTAAAGTATTTATTAACTGTTGCGGGTTCTCATTGCATATGCTGATGCTGCCTCCATCCCAAACTGAATTGCAATCACTTTCCTTAAATGGGGCCACACAGAGGAGCATATGTGAGCACCAGCCAATAAGAAAATGAGGGTGAATATTTAATTAGTTGTATGACACACATGAGGCTTACGTAGCTCCAACTGTTCTCTGTTGGCCACTCTGGCTTCTGATTTGCAATTCAAGAATGCTCATTTTGGTTTATAATATCCAATAAGTCTCTGTCCTGAAAGACTTGTCTTTTGTTTCCTATGCACCACCTTGACAGGTGAGAGCAGCCTCTGCTGACAGGTCCAATTTATACGAACTTTACCTTCAGGATACAGTATAAGACCCTCTTTATTTTTTCTATTGTGCTTTTTAAAGCTAAGTGATTTTGATAAACTTATGGTAAAGTTCTAGTTGGTGGGAGGGGTATATTTAAGTGATTGCTATGCTGATGCTGTTACTGTGAGTCCAGGCAGGTGATGTGGAGATGCACACAAACAGAGCTATAGATGTCGGAAACAGTCTTTCTCCTTGTTTCCATCATTTAAAGTGTATAGGCTCCTAACAGTGTTCTTAAACTTAGAAAGTTCCGGCTATTTAATTAAAGGAAAATAAATTACAGCATAGATAGCTGGGTATGGCAAACATAACACCCAGGGTTCAGTTCACTTCATTATGTAAAGGAACAATACACCATTAAGTAATCGTCTAGCTTTTGGATGTGGGTAACTTAAATCCATTTTAGTGAGTTTGCAGAGAAGTGGTAGGAGTTAAATTCGGTAAGGCTAACAATGATTCATGACTTGAAAATAAGGTCATTATTTTAGCAGCCTAACTTAGGCAATGAGGTTTTTAAATCCTGGGCTTCGGATTCCTTCCTTCCATCCGGCCATCCATCCATCATCATCTGATCTGAAATATGAAATAGTAGTGCTTTGGGGTACTGTGATGCTGGACTGCCTTCACACTAGTAACATATTACAGAAAGGTTCTTTATCCCATTAGTAATCTTCTCAGCTTTCCAGTCATATAGATCAATCTCTCTGACGTGCTCTCTTTTCTTTTTCCTTCCTTCCCCCTTTTTTTTTTTTGGTTGAGCTGAGCAGGGATTTAAAAGTATGCCAAGATCATATCTTATTCAAGACATGTTAAAGCTATTTCAGGTATATTCAGTCTTTTGCAGAGTCTCACTAATTATATTTTAGTGGTTCATCTGTGCAGAGATTACTTTGCTATCTTGTTTTATTTCATAATTTATAGTAAATAATTTTTGTGCTGCTCTTCCCCATTTAATTTGTCTCTTTATAGAGATTTTATGATGTGTTCAGATGTGAAAATAATTGTAGTGGGTTAAATTAATCCCAAATGTAGCTTCACAGAGCTGACAGGAATTGTGATAGAGACTTTTGATCCATGTAAATAACTTTTATTTACTATATGTGTGGGTTTACTTCTAGGGGTTTTAATAGAAGGTCTAGATCCTGCTGTGCAAATCATATATTAATAAACAACACACAAGGGAATCCATAAGGAGCTGGTGTCACTGATAGCCATTGTCAAGTGCCACATAGATTCTTTAAAGGAGGAAGTCAAAAGAGTGCAATGCTATAGCTTTGCAGGACATTTTCATGACACCAATGCCATTCATGTGGGATGTCATAAACAAAACCTGCGATAGCACTTGAGCAAGAGTTGGTCTGATGCGGACCTGCCAGAGGACTCTCTAATGTGGGTGTATGCATGGACTCCACAGTGCAGGCACTTTTGGTCTGATGCATCCACACGTGCCAGATTTACTGCAGATGTACAACTCAGTCATCCCTCGATCTGCTTCAGAATGTCCTCTCCCTTACCACTGCAACATTTCAGTCATGTGTTAGGAAAGCTAGTCCTGCTTGAAGAAAACTATCAAAAATGCTTCAAAGACCAACAACGGAGAAGAACAACCTTATAGTTTTTTGTGACTGGAAAGGACCATTAACCTAATCCAACCTCCTGTAAAGCAAAAACTATATATATAACTATAAACTATATATATAAAAATATATATATATTTCACTGAGAAAATACTTGCATCTAGACCAGCAACGCAGACAGAGAAACTGTTTGAACAGAGAGGTCTAAGACTGGTTGTAAATGTTTGTCTGTGCTTTAAGACGCCGGATGCACGATGAAGATGAGTTCTGTTCAATAGATATTTATAAGATACTAACAGTGTTTCAGTCTCAAGATTTTCCTCAGCAATTCATAGTTTTATTTGAATGCTGAGGTTCTGTAAGTCAGGTGACTCAGATCAGACTCAGTGCTTCTACTTATGGTTTGGATGGCGTCACTACGGCTGCTGAGGAAAAACACTTTAATTTTCAAAGACACAAAAGCCACACTGCTAATAACATGCAGTTTTCCAAATAGACATAGTATGTAATTTTAAGTCAGCCTTTTGGGGCATTGCTTCTCCACTCAAATTCAGACAGTGCAACACCAGGTACTTTATGTATAGGCAGTACAGGCAATATTGCCTTGATAAAGTGAAGCTGGGCTAGAAGGAAACCTTTGTGGAGGGATGAAAACTGGAGAGGTTATATGGAGAGACCTCTGAGTCATGGAGGATATGGCAGCAGGAGGGAATGAGACAGGGCAGGCTTCTTCAGCAAACAAAACAGTGCAGTACCTGGAAAAGTGCACTAAGTGGTCTTAGAAGGAAGATACAGGAACTGGGGGGAGGGGGTTTTTTGGCACGAGAAAGGATTTATTGTAGCTAAGGGCAAAACCAGTCCAGCTGTGGCAGCACAATACCCAGGAAAATGGCAGCAGACAGGAATAGGAGCACAGGGGGAGTGCTAGGAAGAAAGCCTGAGAGGCCACCTTAAAAACGTAGGGTCCTAGGTCTGCATAGAAGCTGTGGAGGTGGATCTATGAAAGCTGAAAGACACCTAGGTTTTGAACTTGAAATGCTCAAGTCCAGTTCCGTTCATCTGTATTAACCAACACAGACAATGGGGGATATCACGACCATACCAGGTATTGCGTAGAGCGAACTATGGGCTGCACAGCCAGAAATGGCCAAGCTACCTACTGCTGCACTGCTGGGCTTCCTCATCTGTTCAATTCATTCGTACAAAGACACCAGAGGCAAAAGAAGTCGCCATTTCTGAAGTTCAGAAAAGGTTGGCTAATGTATTTCTTTTCCTGCTTCACAGACAACCAGAAGGGAAGAGTGGTTCAGCGTTGGCTCAGAAGGAAGTCTGCTTTGTCTGCCGACTTCATTGCCATGACTTCAGGCATGCCCTGTTTTTCTAGATAAGCAGCTAAACTTTCAATCCTCGCTGCTAAACGTTTTTGCCCGTTACTTCTTGTGGACAGAATAACTCCTCAGGGGTAGTGCGGAGGAGAAACAAAGCCAACTTATCCTGAACCTCATCCCAGTAAATGCAAAATGTTACTAGAATTCAGGAAAGCATGTGTGGGTGATGAATTCAGAACCAATTTTACAGGGGGGAAATTTGCTGGAAGAAAAATAAACTCCTACAGTACTTTCCAAAACTACTTCCAGCTTTCCTTTTATAAAAGCTCTGAAGCTGTCATGTACCACTCTTGGTGATTAATGATTCTGGGATAGCTGATATGTGGGTGACGAATTAGTAATCAGCTTTAGGCTTACGCAGACATCCAGCCTCTTTCCATTTCGTGTCCTACACCATCCGAGTACAAATTGCTTCCAAAAACGTTTGAGAGACGTGGCGGCTTAAATCCTTTTGGAAGAAAGGTGAGAGCCAAGCTTTCCCTAAACCACAGGGATGAAATCTATTTCTCAGCCTGCAGGGGCAGGGCTGGAGGGGAGGGAAGTTCCCACGTACAGTACAGGTAGATGCTCCACTGCCTTTGCTGGGTTTTGTCCCCAGCTTGAGGTGGGTAAACGGTGGGGATTTTTGTTCGGTCTTAGTTGGTTCCCATCGTTCCTCTCATGGGCCCACTAACTTTTACACTTTATGAATATCATTATATAGATTTAAACGGAAAATATATTACCTGCCAGCAACGCGATGCCTGCCAATTAAATAGAAAGCCACATTATCCTTTCAGAATGTTATGAATGTATCCTGCTTTCGTTACTGGGGCCCATGGATCAGCCAACAGGGATTGGGAAGAAGTTGCATAGGTAGGCCAAGCCTGGTCAGTCACCCAGGGATGGAAAACAAGTGGAAAAAAACCTCTTTGAGCTGAAAAAAAGTTACACAAAAAGTATTGGTGATGGAGTGAAATCAGCAGTTTGGCTGATGGCGGGAAGTAACACATTCGGATGGAGTTCTCCACAGACTGGCACAGAAAAACAGAAACAGCCATGGAAGGAAAGCTCTTGTACTGACTCTAGCTTATACAGAATTTGAATTTCATTTTATATTCATAGAAAATGCTTTTACTTTAAAAATGAATGGAAATTAGCTCAGATAGTCTATGTTCTCTTTTGGACTGAAAATTAGCTGAGCACCTATAAACAAAGGGCACTACTATTCAGCAGTAGTTTAAATTGGGAAGAGATGAGGTCCGTTCTTGTGGCACAGGGATTACTGTTGGATTCCAACATATTTGTCATTAAATGTGTTTGACAAATACGTTGTACAGAAAGTTGTGTTATTATTTCTTGTTAAACCCTTTAATCTGTCACAGTTGCAGTACTGCCTCAGCTCTAAATTCTAGCTGCTAATTTTTAAACAAGTAATTCCCTACATAGCTGATATGTGTTGAATAAGAAAAAACCCAACAACAATGAGCTCTGTTTAGTAATATGAGTGATCTGGGAGATGAAGGGGAACATAAATTAAATTTGCCACTGGTTGCAAATGAAGAAAACGTTAAAAATAATAGTGGAGACAGAGCAAGATCAAGAGAATAAAAGTAATTTCCAGAACCCTACAACCAGCTTGGACAAATGAAAAGTATTTCCTCGGGGAGGTATAGATCTGTATCCCACGGTAATGTGAAGATAAAACAAGCAAATGGTGAGACATGAGGTTGCTATGAGAGATGCCAATGAGAAAGGCCAGATCCTGGTGTCATGGTGCAGAAAGAAAGTAGTTCATCTTTATAAGGCTTTGATAGGAAAATATCTCTCTCAGGACGTTTTTTTTTAAACTGGAATACAAGTTCAAAGAACAGTTCTCAGTAGAGTTACTTGGGACTGATTGATTCTCCTGGAGTGATTTATTGTTACTAAAACTTAACTTAGTCAAGAACAGACTAACAAGGACACAAGTCAATTGTGCAAATATTTAAGGGAGAAGACAGCAAAGTTCAAGAGGAATTATTTAGGACGTTGAGCAAAAGCGTAAGTAGAAGTAATGAGAGGTAATTAAGGAGCAGAAATTCCATGCATCATACAATGAAATACTTTCTTACAAAGGGAGATGGCAAGCTGTAGAACAATCTAAAGAAAAGTGGAGGGAGCTCTGTACAGTTTGAGAAATTGAAAATAGTCTGGATCAGGCATATACAGACCTTTTAAACTAATTTAGAAATTGAGAAGTAGTACAGTTCAGGGTGAAGGCACGGATAACAGTGTCACTATTTCTTTATGCATTTTTATATTCACTTACTATCTGTGCCTAGGCAAGGAGAGAAAAGAATACGTATGTGACAAAAAGATAGAAACAGAACAGCATTTGCCTGTGTTCCTTTTCTCAAAGGCTAATTTTCTTTCATGCCTTTTAACAGGCAGCAATGGTGTTAATCCTGAGCGATTTCAAAAGAAAAGAGAAACGGGGGTGTTGTCTTAAGTATTTGTTCTCCCCTATGCTTTATTCAAGACAGAAGAAATTCTGATCTCTAGGTTTCTAAGGGTCCAAACTAGATCAGTCTTATCTCAGCCAGTTTCATAGATTCTGCGACTAAAAAGTTCTCTGAAAATTAAATGTTCCAAGCACAATAATAATACAGGGTTGAAAGCAACGGAATTTAACATTGCTTATCCGTAGAATAATAGAATTTTAAAGCGTGACTGAAGCTTGATTTCTTTCATCTATGCAAAAAAGTGGTGTTTAAATGACTTAAAGATAGTAATACAGCATGTGGTTCAGGAATCTAGAACATATCTTGTCACCTCCTTCTCCTTCGGGGGAAAAAAAAGCTTCTATGTGATTCTTGCTCAAATCTTTTACTGGGAGTTGTACATTTAATACATTCACACTTCTGATTATACAGTTGCCTTCTTTTATACTATTTTTGCAGCCTTGGTAACTTTTTTATACCCATGTGGTGCTATGTGAAGCCCCCAGTAATCTAGTCCTGAGCATTGGTGAAGTATTAGCAGGGTCTCAGAGCTCAGGATTTACACTGAGGGACACAAGCCATTCTAAGACATTTTTCTTTTTTGTTAATTCAGAAGCAGTAAATGCACACAAAGCTGTATCACTTCTGGCTGGAGCTAGATTCCAGCCCTCCTTGTCTGCTACTGCCAATGGTCAGTAAAGACATGAGCCTGTTTTACCTGACAGTTACAGTCATATGTGGTTGTACAGACTCTTCCCCATTTCATTGGGGATTGTGTCTATCCTAACATACGACTCTTTCTGGATCATCAGGACAATAAATTACTCTTTTTAAACAGGGCGTCAGAACTACATCTCAGTTCCTTTCTTCATCTTTCTCAAACTGTTTGATTCTGGATTCAGAGCTGTATAGAAATAAAGGCTTGGAAGGGAAACCCTTATGACCTTCTGCGTATCATAGGCCAGCTTTCATCTTATTTACTTCGTTCTAAGCAGAGTTAGACGGGCTTTTCTCTCAAATGACTGAAGCAGATCAGAAGCATTTTACATAGTTCTTAGGAAGCCCCAAATCTTTTGGGATCCAGCCTGTTTCCCAGAACTGTCTTTCTCCTTACAAGAAAAAAACTGGTTTTGTTGAATATTTAACAAATAATACTTGTTCCTTTTAAAAAATCCTTAACAGCAGAGTGCTTTTTAGTTAGTCTCTGACAGAGAGCAGTAGACAAATTCTACCGTGCTATNCGTGCTATGGGGGTGCCAGGGCTGTGCCAGCTCCCCCAATGCCACTGAATTGCTTATCTCAGTTGTACCCTAGTGTAAGTGAAGGTGGAATTTGTCCCTTTTGAGTTTAGTGGCTGGAAAAAGGTCATGCGTGGGTTTTAGGCAGACACACACTGATGCACCCATACATACTGAGGAAGCTGGCAGAGGTGCTCACCAAGTCACTTTCCATCATTTATCAGCAGTCTTCACTAATCGGGGAGGTTCCAGTAGACTGGAGGTTAGCAAATGTGGCGCGCCCATCTATAAGAAGGGCCAGAAGGAGGATCTGGGGAACTACAGGCCTGTCAGTCTGACCTCGGTGCCGGGGAAGGTTATGGAGCAGATCAGCTTGAGTGCCACCACGTGGCATGTACAGGACAACCAGGTGATGAGGCCCAGCCAGCATGGGTTTATGAAAGGCAAGTCCTGCTTTACTAGCCTGATCTCCTTCTATGACAAAGCGACCCACTTAATGGACAAAGGAAAGGCTGTGGATGTTGTCTACCTAGACTTTAGTATAAGCCTTTGGGACCATTTCCCACAGCATTCTCCTGGAGAAACTGGCTGCTAATAGCTTGGATGTGCGTACCCTTCACTGAGTAAAAAACTGGCTGGATGGCCAGGCCCAAAGAGTGGTGGTGAATGAAGTTAAATCCAGTTGGTGGCCCCAGGGCTCAGTATTGGGGCTGGTTCTGTTTAATACATTTATCAATGACCTGGATGAGGGGATTGAGCGCATCCTCAGTAAGTTTGCAGATGACACCAAGTTAGGGGCAAGTGTCAATCTGCTCGAGGGTAGGATGGCCCTACAGAGGGATCTGGACAGGTTGGATTGATGGGCTGAGGCCAATGGTATGACGTTCAATAAGACCAAGTGCCAGGTCCTGCACTTGGGTCACAACAACCCCATGCGGCACTGCAGGCTTGGGGTAGAGTGGCTGGAAAGCTGCCTGGTGGAAAATGACCTGGGGGTGTTGGTTGACAGCTGGCTGAATATGAGCCGGCAGTGTGCTCAGGTGGCCAAGAAGGCCAATAGCATCCTGGCTTGTATCAGGAATAGTGTGGCCAGCAGGACTAGGGCAGTGATTGTCCCCCTGTACTCAGCACTGGTACGGCTGCACCTCAAGTACTGTGTTCAGCTGTACTGGTTCAACTGGGGTTGTTTAGCCTGGAGAGAAGGAGGCTGAGGGGAGACCTTATTGCTCTCTACAGCTACCTGAAAGGAGGTTGTAGAGAGGTGGGGATTGGTCTCTTCTCCCAAGTAACAGGCGATAGGACAAGAGGAAATGGCCTCAGGTTGTGCCAGGGGAGGTTTAGATTGGATATTAGGAAAAATTTCTTTACAGAAAGGGTTGCCAAGCATTGGAACAGGCTGCCCAGGGAAGTGGTTGAATCACCATCCCTGGAGGTATTTAAAAGACATGTAGATGTCTTAGGGACATGGTTTAGTGGTGGTTTTGGCAGTGTTAGGTTAATGGTTGGACTCGATGATCTTAAAGTTCTTTTCCAACCTAAACAATTCTGTAATTCTATGATCCTATGATTCTACCTCACATATACACCGGGACAGGTCAATACCTCCACATTTTTGCCCAGAACCAGTGTGTTCATTGTAGGGTGTTAACTGTGATGCTTCCCTTCTGTCTCAGTGACTGAGGGCTAGTTTTTCCCATTTGACAGCCAGGAGACCTTGGAGAGTGTTGACTGCTTCACTCGTTAGAGATTTTGTGACTCAGGACAGCTCTTGACCCTATTTTTGCCAGCACTGTTTTCCCTGTTAGGAATGCAGCATATCATCCTTTATTAAGAGATAGACTGCACAAGCCCTTGCTACTCTACTACAAACAAAGCCAAACCAGTAAACCTGCACTTGTTTGGGTTTTTTTTTGCCAAAAAGCCTTATTTCATTTGGGAGAGAAAGGGCTGGAATAAACTATGAGACAAAAGTATGTTTTTTTTCACGAATCAAGAGCACCCACTGTTCACCCATTTGGTGCACTGACAAGCTGCATGCAGAACAGGCAGGTTGATGAGGATGTTGAAGGTATTGGACTGCACAAAGTGAATAAGCTGTATTTGGAGATTAAAATCAATAACACGGAGAGAGCACCTCTGCATTTTTATCATAGTAAATGATAAAGCCATCTGGAGGCTTGCCCCACTGTCACCACCAGATTTCTGGAAGGTAGAAAACGCCTGCTCAAAACTACTTTCCAGGAGTTCCCTGAAACAAAATGTATATGTTGTTCTGAAGCAACATATCTTTTATTTCCCTGCGTTAAATTGCGATAAACTTCACGTCTTTTTTTTTGTTGCTTTGCCATTGACCTCCATGCCAGTGACCTCTGTCACAGTGTGTCTTCTCTGTTTATGTACATACCTGGATGTATGCATGAGATAGGAAAGAAGTTAGGAATAGGAATGAATTTGCTCACAGAGAAGAGGGGGAAAAAATTTGGATCAGAATATATAATAAAATAAAACATACCTTGCAGAGAAGCAGTTAAATGTTTTCAAATTTTAGGTGAAAAAAGCAGTTGTTTGGGAAAAAATACCTTATTTGTGCAGTCACTTTTGGCTGGTTGCTTTTCTGTTTTGTCTTGCCAAGAACAGACAGTGCAGGGTGCACCATAGCGATATAGTGGATTATCTTCTTTTGTAATTATTATTTAATTACTGCAAATGTGATTTTGAGTTTTCTTTGAAGTAATTTGAAAATATTTTGTGACGGGAAAACTAAAAGCTTAGTAGCAGCATAGAAAAGAGGTGTTCAGTGCTTTGGGATATGCAGAGCTCAAAGGAAAAACAAGAAAGGGTCTTCAGTCCCACATTAGGATTTATGAAGTAACAACACAACCACCCGTTCGCACAGCAATCCTGTTTGTCCTAAAGGTTTATATATTTTATTAATCTGTTTTTGAAGGAACCTCTTGCTTTGTAATATCATTGTTTTAGTGCTGATTATATTATCAGCTCTTTAAATTTAGAATTAGCCCAGAGGATGTTATCTTTTTCTAAGGCAGAGGCTGTATTTGTTAATTAAGCTGCCGTTTCCAAAGTCAGGGTTTAGCCTTTCTCTGCTAAGTTACACAGGGTCTCGGAGAAAGTAAAAGACAGTGTAGTAGCAGTGATGGCTTTTCCACATTTCTTACCAGTTTTAATTTAGTCAAGAGGCAGCTAGTAATTTATACAGGTTGCTGGGGTGCAAGGCTGATTTCTTCTGTGGATTTTTTTTTTTTTTAATTCTCCTTTATTGGATAATAAT
>VUYV01000094.1:1006737-1196813 GCA_008711295.1 Anarhynchus alexandrinus | reverse complement strand
GAGGTGGGGATTGGTCTCTTCTCCCAAGTAACAGGCGATAGGACAAGAGGAAATGGCCTCAGGTTGTGCCAGGGGAGGTTTAGATTGGATATTAGGAAAAATTTCTTTACAGAAAGGGTTGCCAAGCATTGGAACAGGCTGCCCAGGGAAGTGGTTGAATCACCATCCCTGGAGGTATTTAAAAGACATGTAGATGTCTTAGGGACATGGTTTAGTGGTGGTTTTGGCAGTGTTAGGTTAATGGTTGGACTCGATGATCTTAAAGTTCTTTTCCAACCTAAACAATTCTGTAATTCTATGATCCTATGATTCTACCTCACATATACACCGGGACAGGTCAATACCTCCACATTTTTGCCCAGAACCAGTGTGTTCATTGTAGGGTGTTAACTGTGATGCTTCCCTTCTGTCTCAGTGACTGAGGGCTAGTTTTTCCCATTTGACAGCCAGGAGACCTTGGAGAGTGTTGACTGCTTCACTCGTTAGAGATTTTGTGACTCAGGACAGCTCTTGACCCTATTTTTGCCAGCACTGTTTTCCCTGTTAGGAATGCAGCATATCATCCTTTATTAAGAGATAGACTGCACAAGCCCTTGCTACTCTACTACAAACAAAGCCAAACCAGTAAACCTGCACTTGTTTGGGTTTTTTTTTGCCAAAAAGCCTTATTTCATTTGGGAGAGAAAGGGCTGGAATAAACTATGAGACAAAAGTATGTTTTTTTTCACGAATCAAGAGCACCCACTGTTCACCCATTTGGTGCACTGACAAGCTGCATGCAGAACAGGCAGGTTGATGAGGATGTTGAAGGTATTGGACTGCACAAAGTGAATAAGCTGTATTTGGAGATTAAAATCAATAACACGGAGAGAGCACCTCTGCATTTTTATCATAGTAAATGATAAAGCCATCTGGAGGCTTGCCCCACTGTCACCACCAGATTTCTGGAAGGTAGAAAACGCCTGCTCAAAACTACTTTCCAGGAGTTCCCTGAAACAAAATGTATATGTTGTTCTGAAGCAACATATCTTTTATTTCCCTGCGTTAAATTGCGATAAACTTCACGTCTTTTTTTTTGTTGCTTTGCCATTGACCTCCATGCCAGTGACCTCTGTCACAGTGTGTCTTCTCTGTTTATGTACATACCTGGATGTATGCACGAGATAGGAAAGAAGTTAGGAATAGGAATGAATTTGCTCACAGAGAAGAGGGGGAAAAAATTTGGATCAGAATATATAATAAAATAAAACATACCTTGCAGAGAAGCAGTTAAATGTTTTCAAATTTTAGGTGAAAAAAGCAGTTGTTTGGGAAAAAATACCTTATTTGTGCAGTCACTTTTGGCTGGTTGCTTTTCTGTTTTGTCTTGCCAAGAACAGACAGTGCAGGGTGCACCATAGCGATATAGTGGATTATCTTCTTTTGTAATTATTATTTAATTACTGCAAATGTGATTTTGAGTTTTCTTTGAAGTAATTTGAAAATATTTTGTGACGGGAAAACTAAAAGCTTAGTAGCAGCATAGAAAAGAGGTGTTCAGTGCTTTGGGATATGCAGAGCTCAAAGGAAAAACAAGAAAGGGTCTTCAGTCCCACATTAGGATTTATGAAGTAACAACACAACCACCCGTTCGCACAGCAATCCTGTTTGTCCTAAAGGTTTATATATTTTATTAATCTGTTTTTGAAGGAACCTCTTGCTTTGTAATATCATTGTTTTAGTGCTGATTATATTATCAGCTCTTTAAATTTAGAATTAGCCCAGAGGATGTTATCTTTTTCTAAGGCAGAGGCTGTATTTGTTAATTAAGCTGCCGTTTCCAAAGTCAGGGTTTAGCCTTTCTCTGCTAAGTTACACAGGGTCTCGGAGAAAGTAAAAGACAGTGTAGTAGCAGTGATGGCTTTTCCACATTTCTTACCAGTTTTAATTTAGTCAAGAGGCAGCTAGTAATTTATACAGGTTGCTGGGGTGCAAGGCTGATTTCTTCTGTGGATTTTTTTTTTTTTTAATTCTCCTTTATTGGATAATAATCAAATCTGCCTCATGTCTACTCTTAATGTATAAACATTTTGCTTTGTCGCTGTGAGGATTTTTTTCTAACCACTTGCTGTAGCGATATGATTTTTAAAGGTGTAAGGATATCTCATTATTAAACATTAAGGAATATTTTGGAGTCCTTTGCTATGTAGAAGAAAAATTCTCACAGCAGTGCATGTAAGAGAAAAACACAAGTTGAAGGTAAAGGATAGGAAAACTGAGAGAGCTACCGGGCAAAGTGAAGGATTTTATTTTTTTATTTGGCAGCAGTAGCTGAAATGGGAGCCCTTTTAAAGCCTGGAATACTTTTTTTCATTGAAGGAGGGGAAGAAAGCAACAGAGATTTGAAGTTGTCCAGGAAATTAATTTTGGGGGAAGAAAGGAAGTTATTTATAGAGGAGAAAAGGTGACATTAGTTAATACAAGTCAGCTTTGATTTTTATTTTTTTTTGTGAAGATGGTTGAAAATGAAAAATGGGAAAAAGAGAACAGCAGCTGGAAGTATCAAATGTTCCGGAGCCATCAATCTGTTTCACTCTAGGACAAAAGGTGGAAAAATATCTGCATGTCTAACACTAAGAGAAACTGATGACATGATTTAAATTCGAGGCAATAGTCACCTAAAAAGAAAATTTGATGTTACTTAGGAAGAAGTGAGTTTTAAAAAACTTTGCAATAAATTATCCTTAAAGTGCATTTTTTAAAAATCATAAAACTTTCCTTAAAATTCATATGAGTAAAGCCCAATATTCATATTGGCTGCTGAATTGCATAGTTTAATATACAGCAAAAAGGAGTTAGTTAGCCCTTCGTAATGCTAACAAAGAATCCATACTTAAGGAGACTTGTGGATGGTTAGTAATGATCAAGGGAGAAAAGTCATTAGGATAATGTAATTCTTGTGGAAAAATTAATTGAATTTCATCCATTATTTCCCAGCTACAGCTACTATATTTAAAATTAAATTACACAGGACATAACCTATCTGCGTGGGTTTCTGTGTGTAAATATCAATAGTTTTTTTGGTTTTGGAAAATAAAATTGGAGTGAAAAATGGAACACAGCCATAACAGATACAGGTTTGTATTAGTTTTAGAGTATTGAATTACAGATGTGGAGAGAAGTAAATCCACAGTATTATTTCCTCTCCTTCACTCACCCTTATTCTTAAATATTTTCATCACCTTCTGCCTGACTTTAGAAGAAAATAACATTTCAAAAATAAACTGCTTCTTTAAACATATATCCAGGCAGTTGCAACTGAGTTCCTTAAAAACATCAGTCATTATCGGGGTCAAGTAGGCAGGTCGTTCTCTGAGAAAGTTGTTCAGTAGTGGCTTGTTTGTGTTTGAAGAAAGTACAGGGAGTCAGCTTCTAAATTAAACTCAATTTTTTTTATTGGAAGATCAAAATCACTGGTGGGAGGTTTTTTGTCCATAGGCATGGCAAGGAGAGCTGTGGCATTTCTGTCAGGAACTTGGGTTTATACCTTTCCAGCCTTGCAGATTTTATAGTTTGAATTTGTTTCCAAGCATACACAATCGAAGATTTAAGACAGTAATTTAAATGGGGAGTAACTTCTTTTAAAGGAAGTAAAATTCCTTTGGTATTGGGTTAATGAAATGACTACAGAATTAAACATAAATAGAATTAAATCTAAAACTTTGGATTTTTCTGTTTGCTTGATCACAAGTACATTCAAGCTGTAAAGGTTTTGGAGAGCAGTTAAAGTGCAAAATGGCATTCCCAAGGTACCCTTTGGTTTTCCTTCTGGCCTGGACTATGGACAGAAGTCAATGATTTTTGATCCATCAATAATAAAAAAAGGGGTTTTCTGCTGGATTTCAGAATTACTCGTATGTCTGCTAGAAATCTTATTCTGTGTTTATAATGGACCCACCAGAACAGATATTCTTTGGTGCAAATGAGATGGGCATTTAGGTCAGATATTCTTCATGTTCACTTAAGTTTATAAATGTGCCAGTGCAGTCTGAGTTAGAAGTGAAAGGATAATCCAGAGGTTTTGCTCACTAAATGCAACACTTTAATATGACAGAAGACATCATCTTTAGAAAGAAAGAAAAAAATATATTCTGATGTTTTCTCCATTCTCCTTTACTCAAAAAAAAAATATGCTCATCTCAAAGGGAAAAGCCTGAGAAAAAGGACTAGTTTGCCCGAAAGCTTGGGATTTTTGCCTGCCATGTCAGTTGTCTTAATAAAACAGTTTACTTTGAATTTCACCTACTTTAGATTTAAAAAAATCTTTCTGCCGTGTTAATCCTGCTCTTGTTTTCGTACTGTGATTCTCAAACTGCCGAGATCCCTCTTTTTCCCTGGTAGGGGAAGGTATAGCAAAGTACAGCTCCTTCCACTTGTCTTGTCCCAAGAAATTCGTTGGTGAAGAAGGCTTTTCACAAGAAAAGATTCAACTATAGTGCCAATCAAAAGAGAAGTCAGCACAAACTCATCAGAGGAGGTACCCAGACTCTGCTCCCGTAAAACCATGGCTGATTTATGCCTGCTCTTCCTCAATAATTTTGAATGATGACTGTGTAGCGGGACAGAGCCTTTTTAACAGTTAGACACCCCTGTTAGATGTTTTGTGTACTATTAGGAGGCAGAGGAGGGCAGCTGGGAAGTGGCAGACGGGATCTGGCTTGAAGAGTGCTCAGCTGAAGCTTTTTGGTCGCTTGATGGCATAACAGTGCCACTGCGGATGGAGAACTGGGACAATTGTGGAATTCGGAGTTGGCCTGTTTGCCTTTCCTCGGCTAGGGAAGGTGCAGTGGCAAAAACATTATCTGTAAAGCGGGGGAGAAAGAAAACCCAACACCCAACAACCAGAACTAAGATCTCTAGTTGGAATTCAGGTGGCTGCGGTTTAAATTACCTCTAACGGTCTGGCTGCTGATTGCTACTGTTCATGAAAAGTGGCTTTGTTTTAGTTCTGAAAGATCCCGGAGCAACCGCTCTGCCTTGAGTTTTCTTCTCTGAATGCCTAAAATATTTTTTTTTATTTTCTCTCTTGACCCTCTCCTCCCACTCGCCTCTTTCAGCATGTATTTAGCTGCGTTCGAAGGGATAGGGAGGAAGTAGTTTTCTGTCCGTGTTTCATATGGCCACAGCACTACTGCAGAGTGCCTTTCTTAGAATTTGGGAGGAGTCGGCTGATGGAGGAAGGTTAGTTGGCTGAAGGCTAGATAACACGCCAGCATTGCCAGCAGGGTACAAGGAGCAACTCACAGGCGTAGTGACAATTTTATCTGACTTTTTCCCAATTCATCGCATGCGCTTCGGCATGCCCGGGTCCTGTTAAACAAGCACACGGTAATCAGCTCGGATTCTTTCCCTGGCAGGTGAATGTCAGACTGAGCCTGTTTCAAATGCAAACGATGCTGCCGTGATCTGTGCCTTTGTTGTCCTGAGGTGTGCAGTGGGGCGCAGCACAAGTGAGGACGCCCTGTCCTATCTGGGCAGCTCAAAGGCGGGCGGAACAGGATGGATGCAGCCCATCCTCTCTGTTACCTTTGTAGCCCATTACCTGCCAGGGGGGCTCCTCAGCCAGGTGCCCTTTGCAGCTGCTGCTGACCTCGGCTTTCGAAATTAGCTCTGGCATGGTCCCTGGTTAGGCAATACGCTGCTCAGGTGATTTATAAAGCCTGACGTTTTACAAGACTGTCCCTGTGCTGTATTTCCATGCTTGAGGTAGTGAAGATCGTTGTGCTGGGCCTCAGCAGTTGAGCTGATAAGGTCTTCTTCAAGATCGACCCCCCCTTTTCTTTTTTTTTTTTTTTAATCATGTTCCCTTTTTTGTCTGAAACAACGAAAATCTGTTGACCTTCTAGTTACAGTGATGCTTATCTACTCATTGAGAAGGGAAGAGCATGATTACAGTTAGGATCCTGTTCCTTGGACTGGCATTTAAGGCTACATTTCTTTGTCCTTCCCGATTTTTAAGAGACTGTTCAATTTACTGTTATTTGTAACCCTTGACTGAAGTTTTAGTATAGTCCTAGATCAACAGAGATGGGCTTTCAAATGGACAGTGTAAATTATAAATCCTGCATTAACAATATGGTACTCTGTCCTAGAAAATACCTATTAGTTTCACTGCCATTTAATGGCATTCTTATTTTGTCCGTTGAATCCCATCTATCTAGATCCCATGTATATTTTAAATCAGATGTACTTTGGGGAGCTCAGCAATAGTAACATTAATCGTTCACATAGTGCTGACAATATGTAATGATTTGAGTAGTGCATCCGTTGATGCTGTGTACTGTTAACGATAGCAATAACAAGCTTTGCAGTTGACCACATCATTTGCCTTGAAGGATCGTTTCAGATAACAAAAAAGAGAGACTGGTTGTGCAAGAACTGGTTGCTCACACACACATAAGCACTGTTTTCCTTCCCAATAGAGAAGCTATTTATTGCTAGGACACCGGCGGGTTTCTCCTGTCACAAGGATGTGTTGTTGATAATGCCTGTAGAAAGCCCTATATTTCTAGACACATACTGTGAATAATCAAAATCTGAAAAACTACTTTATTCTGAGCCAGGTGAAATTACAATGGGAAATATAAATGCAACTGCCCGTGTAATGCTCTGGGCTCATCGGTTGCAAACATTTTAAGATTTCTTCTTTTTGCCTGCATTTTCATTTCCATCTTGTCACTGGATGAGCTGTCAGGTAACTTGCTGCCTAAAATGTTGGTAATACAATTAAAATTATTGGTATTTTTATATGACCCATTTTGTGCTTTCTGATTGTATACTGTGTTACCAACACGAAGGTTACTGCTTAATTATGAGCTGAGCTCGAAGCGACACATGCTGGCAAGATACCTGTGCCATAGTTTTTCATTACTATGTTTCTTGTGTGTTCTTTTAAAGCCTCTCATACTACCAGTGTGTTTTCTGAGTAGCTGTAATGTTGCTTTAGGAATAACCTCACAGCTGCTCAGAAGTTATCAAAAAAACTCTCCACCCACCAGCGCTAGCTTATGACTGAGCCTGGCTAATAGATTGGCTCTGATCTTGAGTAGCTACCATAAGATGGAATATCTGGGATATCGTTCAGTAATCTGAACTGGAAAATTAAAGAGAGTTTGCAGCTGTGTGATGGGAGAGATCGGAAAGACTGTTATTATAAGAATCCTGTTCTGCCCATATTGCTGCAGGAAATGCTCCTGGCTCTTCTATAGTAATACGCTTTATGAAACACCCTTAGAAACAATCAGTTCTCCCCAGCACCAGCACTGCTACTTAGGGGTTAAAATCAATAGGAGCTTACTGGCTAGAATCCAGTTCCTATGCATTGCTCTGGAAAGTGGAAGGGCTAGACTTTGTATCAGATTAAGCTGAGTTAAAGTAGATTGAGGCTTAAGGGTTTTCCATCAGAACGTAAAATATTAAAGCTAGGCAATTTTATCTTGTGCTTGTATTATTTCATTTCTATTTTCCTGATTCAATATTAAGCTGAATTCTAAGAATTCCTGTTGTTTACTGCACTAGCACTCCAATTTAGCCAAGAGAATACCGAGAATGTAACATGTTTCTGTGTCTGCTTAAAGTACAGATTTCGTTTGGTACTTTTTATTTGTTTTCGTTGCTAGAACATGGGCATTCATATTTATGACCGTTTTGTTTTTCAGCGCCTCCCAGATGGCTCTGCCCCAAGTGCACACGCTGAATTTTATCTTCTGCCAGATCCTTATGAGGTCAGTCGAAGGAAAACAAGAACAGCTCCAAAAAGCTCTGACCCTACTTACAATGAAATTGTGAGTACCATTCACTTTCATCCACCGTTTCTTACTTGTTTGATTTTCTTTGCCCACTCTTGAAACAAAATAACAATACAGCATTTAGCGCTGTTGCAATGAGTACGATCAAAAAGAAGGAGCATATCATAAGCTGAACCACAAGTGGGGACAATGTGCTTCGCGTCTTTCTCAGAAGTATAACGGTCTCTTTATGTCTCTCTCTTCAGGAAAGCAGTTGCGTTATTCCCACTGCTCTGTCTTACACCGTAGCCACAGTTACATGTCAGCCAAACGAGACCAAGCATCATTGCACCAAAACCTAACCTGTTTTGAATGCAGATTTGTACAATAACATAAAAATTACTAATAGAATGGATGTCGTTACTCAAATTCACGTTTGAAAATAGGCAACCAAATTTATAACATAATAATAAATAGCCCAGTTCTTTTTATGTCAAAATGCTAGCAGTTCACAGCCATATATAATTATTTCACACACCACTGAAGTGCTCATGCCTCTGGGGTGAAAAGAAATATTTGTGTGGAGAAACATTTACGACAGAATGGGAAGTGGCATAAAGTATGTTCTTTTGTAAAGGCAGATGAGATTCAAATAGTAGGTGGAATTGGAGATAATAATTATTACGTATAGCAAATCTCCTAAAGATCTCAAAGCAATTTACAAATGCACTTTTGAGCAGGCTTTAAAGTATAAGGCATGGAAAATATTACCACTCCACCCTGTTTCATAGATAAGATATGATGAAGCTTAAGTTAGTCAGCTGAGACTAAGAGTCCTTATCTCCTAGTTTCCCAGTCCTGGAGTTTTAATATTTTTCTTTTCCCTTTCCCACATCTCTTTGATTACAAAAGTTACCTGCTTACACTGATGACTTGCAGCGCTTCTGTTAGTAGGCTCCTCGAGCAGTATTGCTGCTAACAGCTGAGACAGATTTCCCTCCCTGCGGTACTGCAGTGGAATAACGGGGAACTGGGCTTTATTTTTTTGTTATGTTCTTTCCTTTTCTTGCAATCAAAGAGACAGTGGAATGAGTCTAATTGACCCATCTAAAGAAATTCCTTTACATTTGGAGGATATTTAAAGCAAAGAAATATAATATGATTATATACTAACATTCACTGTAAAGTATCCAAAATGGACTACAGACAAGAACCAGCCAGCAGCACTGGAAGACAATTATCTTTCAAGTCATTATGACATCGAGTTGAATGTGAGAAAATCCAAAATCCTGCCTGCAGTCAGACAGTAGTCACTGGGAGGAGACTGAGTTGCGGTTAAGGAGCATCTCACTGCTGTTAAGAGAAATTCCGTGAAAACTTTAATATCTTTTACTCAAAACTCCTTCTTCACAGATGCTCAGTCTTTTTCACCAGGAACGCTAATCGCGGTGGGGACATATGGTTCCATTGAACTCGGACATTTCAAACGCATTGCTTGTGCTGTTAGAAGCTCTCTTCTTCCATATGTGATATCATTCTGTATGCATTTTCTGTCCAAGGCTGGTAGACTGAGGCAGGAGCCACCCCAGGGAAGAAAAACTACTAAAAATATAAGTCAGCTGTCTTTTAAGTTAGTTACTGTCCAAAACGCTGTGTACAGAAATGTACTAGCCTTTTTTTATGAGTTCATAAGTTTTTATTAAAGCCAAATGGCTGGAAGGAAGCTGTATATTAATTTCTCTCTGTGTTCAAGACTGAGAAAATTCTGAAATGTGCTTCTCTTGGGTATTTTTGGTTTTAGTTTTGTACTTTTATTGCTTATGACTGCCTACAGCAAATTATCAGCCTTGCAAAAGTGCATTTTATTTCTGATTTTTACTCATGTGTGTGAGAGTAGAGATGTGAAAGTCCAGGAGGGCTGACAATAGAATGAACTATGCCAAATGTTTGGAGTTGTTTTTAACGAGCACTCCTTTTTTGTCTTGTTCCTTCATTTGCATTTTGGAGTTTGTTGCATTCACACTGGTATAACTTTGCATTAAAACATGATGGTTGAGAAGAAGAGGAGAAAGAACACAGAAAAAATGGAACCACTGTTAGGAATAAATAGACCAGTGTTAGGAGTAAATAAGAGTTACTCCACAGGTTCCAGAGTAGTTTAGTGAAAACTAAGAAAGTAAAAAAAATGGAAGATATATCTGAACAATTTAAGTTTAAACCCTTGCTGAGAAAAATCGCAATGACCAGAACCAACTGCAGTGGGGTCTTGCTCATATGTATGGCGTTTCCACTGAGACATACTTCATGGTCTCAGTTGTCCTCAGTTTGTCTCTTGAGTGCCTGCACGTACGCGCACCCACGAAATGAGCAAACATCCAAGACAAAGCAGAGTGTGCATTGCCATAACGAAGCCAGAACGAGAGGGAATTTTCTCCATCCTGCCCTTGGGTGCAGCCAAAGGTGAGCAAATATGCCTGGGCCATATCAGTCTGTTGGCGTTATCGCAGTTGCCCCTGGGCGCAGAGGGGACACTGGCCTGCAACAAGCAGAATAGCCCCAGCAGGCCTCATGGAGGGGGAGCAGGGGGAGGAGGGGAGCTACGCCAGGAGCCACGGCCGCCCTCTCCAGCACCGTGCATCAAAGGCTAATTTGGACAATGAAGAGCAAACCTAGGAACTGTGCCACGGCTACCTAAGGAGAAGCAACTGTCCTGCATTTGCGATTAAAAAGTCATTAGACCCCCGTAGGTCAACAGCGCGTCTCTTTTTGGAGCCAGGAATTCTTGAATTCCAGCTCTAACAGTCCCACTGATTTGCTGCATGGCCATGTAGAACTCGCCTCCGTTCGATCTAGCTGTATAAATAGGAGGCAAATATTCTTACTACACAATCATTTCAGGATTTAACTGTTCTGATTGTGAAATTCTGGCAGGTGGCATTTGTTTTATCCACATCCTAATTCAGCTATCGCCAGACATTTCTTCTGTCCCTACATCCTGATGATATATACCTTGCTCCAGCGGAATTTGCAGTACCGTTTTAGAAACCGTTTATTGGGATCATTTGAAAACCACCCACCCTGCACTGTAAGGTCTGTCATTGCTCAAGGCTTAAAGCCTCTTTTTGTCCAAAGATTGAAAGTTGTTCATTACTCCAGTTCACGCCTGTTGTAATCTACTGTACTGAAGATTTCTTAGCTCTTACAGCTTACGTGTAAACTTCTTGGTGATTTAAAGCAACAGATGAAGGTGATATCTTTAATATATTGACAAAGAAACAAGGCACCTTTCTACGGTAACATTAGTATCACTTTAGTAATCAAACCATAGATTTATTCTAAACTATATTACCACCTACTGTACCTGTCCTTGTTTTTTTTGGATTTTCTTCGTCATTTCACTTTGATTTTGGTGCGGAGATGCCACTGGGGGACAGCAAAGCTGGAATTTTTAATTCACATAAAGTTTGGTGAAATAGGCGCAGTAAACTTCAAAACTGAAAAGCACTAGGCACAACTTTCATGAGAGCTGTTCCATACTATGAATTCCAAAGGTTTGTAAATGGAAAAGGAAATGTTGCTCCCTGGTAAGACCTTTCTAGTAAAAGCCAGGTAAAAAGAATGAGTGGGACAGTTTGTCTTTGCCCCACAACCTGTGGCAGTGGACATTCATCCCCACAGCACCGATTATCCCCCTACACCGGAGAGCTCGGTGTCCTGTCCGTTGGTGCTTGCTGCCGGAGTAGCCTGATGTCCTGCCTGACTGGCGCTCGCTGCAACGTCCCTGCAGCTTCCAGTGCAGACAAAATCACTCGGGTCCCACAGGGGTGTCCCGGGGCCAGAGAGAGTTCTCTGGGACAACCAATAATTTTGAGCCTCTGGGGTCCACCCATGAAGTCCAGAACCACCTTGCTGTTGCCGCTCAGTGCGAGGAACATTGCTGGGGCTGAGCCTTTCTAAACTCTATCCCTGTCTGAAGGACGTCTCCCATGGCCATTTCTGCTTCTTAGCAGGTACAGAGTCTGCACAGAGGGGGCTCAGCAGTCCAGCCGGCAGGCATCCATGCTAGAGGGGGCTCGGTCTGACTTTTCTTTTCCTCAGCAGTTCTGTACATATAAACTGCATTCAGGTTGCACAGCAAATCCAAAACACAGCACTATACCAGTTATTAGGAAGAAAATTAGCTGTATCCCAGCCATGAGCCAGGACTCATAGCAAACTCCTTTTTGGCAGTTTCACTTTCTCAGTCTCCTGAAGTGACAGTACATCACTGCGTTTGCTTTTTAAACTGCACAGAGGTATTAAAATTTAAAGCATTTTCCATTGCAACTAAAATAGCAAAAACATTTCCAGCCATACAAATTTTAGATTAAATGTACTTCTCTTAACAAAGCTTACCTTTCAGGCCTGAAACTAGCTGAGAGCATTCTTGCACATTTTGTCAACCCACATGCGGTTCACTCAGCAGTTTTTGATTAATGCAGAGACTGAAACATAGGAATCTGCTCTGAATGCAGCTCATTCTTGTTAGTCTATCACTCCAGATTGTTTTTTTCAAAATTCAGAAAATAGACCATTAACATTTCCTAATTAACCTTGGTGTGTTCTCGTAGTATTAAGGTAATTTCCAGGATATTTTAAAAACTATAGGCCTTAGTAATTTTCTAAAGAGATGCTAAGCAAGCTGTCACATTTAATTTGAGAAGTATTAACAGCACTTCTTGAGTAACAAAAAACCATCCAAATTTAGTAAGTTCCACTTGCTAAATTGGGTCCAATCTCAGAGGTGTTCCACATGTACAGCTTCTACTGAGTGGGCTGAGCTTTCTGTCCTCTTTAATATTTGATGATTCCATTAAAAAATGCAAGCATTTTTACAGTGGGCACATTTGGATACAGTTAGCATCCAGAATCATGCATAAAGATATTTGTATTGAAATAGTAAAGTTTATACAGACAATTTTCAAAGGAAGATTATTATCTCTTTTATGATGTGGGTTTGTTGGATCTAGAACAGTTATGAACTTTTATAGAATTCTTGGTTAGAAGAAAATTTGGTTTTGCTTCGGCTTGATCTTTTTTAATTCTGGTATGTAGCACAAGATTTAATCACAAGAGAATCACTGAGAAAAAATTCTGAGGTACTGTGCATTGATGTGATACACCTTTGTAAGACATATCAATGCAACATAAAGTTGCTTTAAGGCACTACTAGGGAACATGTAACAAATGCTATATACATAGGTTAAGAAAAGTTGACATCAAAACTGTTTTCCTTTTTTTTTTTCCTGAGTTTTGCAGAAGAACAATACCATTTATTGAAGCATCTGCTATGGAAAGACATTTAAAAATTATAATAATCTACACTTTTACAGAATTGTCTATCTTATGTTTTCATGCCTCTGTCCATGATAAGTACCTTCCATCTGAATCTTTTCTCTAGAAAATCCACCATATTATCATTCCCTGCTGAACATCATGGACGATCTGATATTCCTTCACATTTGAGCTCAAATCTCTGCTTAAGTTAGAGTTTCAGTTTTCACGGGGAAAATTATGTATACCTATTTTTTTTTTTTCTCAAGCATTGCACACCACAGGTTTCAAATTTATTTACAAATGCTTGGTA
Source organism: Anarhynchus alexandrinus (assembly GCA_008711295.1). Classification (NCBI taxonomy): domain Eukaryota; kingdom Metazoa; phylum Chordata; class Aves; order Charadriiformes; family Charadriidae; genus Anarhynchus; species Anarhynchus alexandrinus. The sequence continues at coordinate 1,183,421 of VUYV01000094.1, read as the reverse complement.
ATCAGATTTCACAAGCCTAAGCTGGCAGAATCTCTTGGATGTAAACTACATAAGGTCAAATATATTTCTGAGGTAAATTCACTAAGTTGAGTGAATTTGGCTCATGGTTAGTAGTTTATGATTCTGGAGGGCAGTTAAAAGCAATTATTACAAAGTTGTAATCATCGTCCTGAATGCTCTATTGAAGTAAGTGTTTTGCCTGTCAAATATATTCACAAATCCGTATGTTTTTTGCTGTTTCACTATATATTATTTCAGGTTGTGTATGACAGAGTCACAGAGCTCAAAGGCCGTATACTGAAGCTTGTTGTGAAAAGCAAAGGAACATTTGTGGGAGCTGTTAACATTCAACTGAGCAGTGTCCATTTAAATGAAGAAAAGTGGTATCCACTGGGAAACAGTGTAATTTAAATGTTGTCTAAGATAATTCAATTATTTATCTCCTAATGTTTCTTCATCCCATTTCCCATGGTACATTTTGTCTCCGTTGCCCTTGAGAATATGCAGTCATCTGCTGATCACATACCTTAACATTTCTAATCATAAGGCTATTGTCTTAAAATTGCTACCATCTTCCTGCAGCAGATTCCTGTCAGTGTGAGTTTGAGAAATCACAGTCTAAGAACTTGTAGCAGCATGCGGGAAATTCTTATGACAGCAATAAAGATTTTTGGGTTGTTCATATGAAATAGTACTGTAAAAATACTGAATTCTGTACACATCAAAGTGTGGGGCCTAATTCGTTGCTCATTAATTCCACTGACTCTGTTGAAACAATGCTGATAATGGTGTACTTCATCAGCATCTGCTATGACCCCACTGCATATGATGATTTCACCAGAGAACCACGGGATGATTCACTGGGTGCCAATACATTTCAGATGTGTACCATATTTCATGTTAAATCTTATACAATCAATGCATTATTTAAAAAAAAAAACAAACAACCAAACTTAAAACTTTAAACATTTTATGCGGTATTTGTTGGTGTGCTTTTAACTTTTGATATAACATAACGTTCAATTTGGGATATTCATTTGTCAGTAAGATATGTCATTGTTTCTTTTATTCTGACATCCGAGAACCAGATATAACTGGTCATTTGTGTGAAGAAAGGAGGAGGGAGAAGCTAATACTCACCAATAAATAAAACATATTGAATGCATGCAAGCTTTCAGTGTGGTATTTATTTAAGATCACCCTATAAGGAATCTTTGTTCACCAGTCCTACCACATTGCATTCTCATGCTGCGTAAGGGAATCAAGTCAATACATGCATTGACCTCAGGGCTATAAAAGGTATATATACATATTAAACAATGAACGTGAGTGGTTCCTTTGAGTTCACTGAGGCTAATTATGGGCTCTCTTCTTCAAAGCATTTTTACCTAAATTGAGGAAGCACTTAAGCACATCTTTAAACATTTAGCATGTGAGCAGCCATAATGAACTGTCCGTTATTGCCAGCCTCTTACACATACATAGCTGACCGTGTATATATACTTTTCCGTGACTAATGCCACATTTTTAAGGCACAGGTGACAGTGACATGTTGATTTGTGATCTGATCTGCTGTAAAATTTTAATTGGACAATCTCAAATTGGACGAAGTCTTTGTCCTACCAGCTGGAAAAGTGGTCAAAAGAGGGATGATAATGCCAGAAGCTGAAGATAATTGCCACCTTCTCCCAAAGGACACTCTCACAAATCAGTCTTCAGAAGTTAATGTTGTATAAAACTCTTGAAGTGGGACTATGAGTGTTATTTAGGATACTAAATAAGCTGGAGTTTTTCTCAGCATCAAACCAATTGACTATGTCACTTGGTCAGTTTGTATCTGAGAATAGATACACCCGATTGCCTGGGGAAATTAAACTCCTCCTCAGAAAGGGGAGGTGGGGGGAACTCTGCTTGAATATTAATATTATTAGTATTCTCCAGAGCTGAAAAAATGCTATAAAATATTTACTACATGAAAGGGATATTGGCTAGCATACAGATAGGTATGATCACTACAAAGATCAGTAAGTCTGACATTTTAGATTATAGGCTCTCCTGGGTAAAGAATCAAGTGACTTGTCACTCAAGCACAGAAAACACATTGAGGCCAGCTTACAATGTTATCAAATTACCTGACCTTACAGTTCAATATTGATTTTAGATTCTTCTTAGTCTACTGTCTTGGTTTCCTTATTATAACTATAATGCAATTTTCTAATAGCGTTATTTCCTGTGACATTTCCTAATCATTGTTTACCTCATGCCCTGATTTTCCATCTTTGAGCAACATTAAATAAAATAGCATTAAAATGGCATTAAATAAAAAGAGCATTAAAATATGTTATCAGAACAGTCTGCAAACATGAGCAATACTATTTGGTATATAAAGAAAGAAATCTATCAATATAACATCCTCCTGTTTGTTTTTTTTTTTTTTTTAAAAAAAAAACCAAAAAAGCGCTGTGTTTGAGTAACAAATCTGCAATTAACTGGATAAATATAGTACTGTGGAAGCTCAACAATACTTCAGTTTTGTAAGGAAGATGGGAAAATTGCATCTTATGTGCAAGATCTACACAGATAGCTATGTCAGGCAAGAAGCTGTCCTCAGAGATCTTAAATCACACAATCAACCCTTGCCTTTTCTAAAATTCTTCTAGTCCGCGCAAAGCATTGTGCTTCCTATTTCCTGAGTTCACAGTAAGATGTATCCTGAGCTCCCTGCTGCTGTGAGGAACATAGCCCTTTACAAATCAGTCCATGAATTATCTGTCTTTCTTTAGCAGCAGGAGGTTCAAGACTAAGCTAAAAAAAGGTACTGATATTAGCATCTGAGTTTTTATCATTTTAAGAGCTGGGTTTTTTCCTCAAAAACTTTTTTTCCAGGTAGCAAAATTACCGTGGACGTTAAAGAGGTATAGCCCAATCAGCAACTGCTGTTATTATAAACTTATAGGGTACATTGCAAGTGTAATTTTTCCTGTCCCCGTAGAAAGATACAATAGTAAGAAATTTTGTTCAATATGAACAAAAATGTCAATGTAACATGCTCATAATTTTACGGTCTCAGACCATAAATATTAGAATATTATTCTCAATCAGTAATTAATCATAATTTTGAAATTGGCTGCAAATGCAATTATTAACTGAATTTTTAAAATGTCCAAAAAAGTTCAGTCTTTATGAATTAGTTCTAAATAATGGTAGGGCCAACGTCAGTAGCCATTACTTATTCAGGATACCATATAGCATTTACTCACACCAGAAGTCCCATTATCTTAATAAAATCATTGTGAAAGTGCCACTCTGGAAATCAGACCAGTGGGTTGTTGCAAGCCTAGTGATGTTGCTTTATTGAGCAGGGTGTGATCCTCCAGAACAACTGTTACTGCAGAGCATCATTAATAGTACCAGATGTGAACAAACAGTGATGCAGGTTTGAGATTGTCACCATCTTTGGACAACAGGGGAACGTTACAGTAACCTGTAAATATAAGGACACTTTATTAGTGTATTAACAGCAAACACAAAGATTATGATGGAGTGTTTTTATGATCTACTATGCAAATAAGGCTTAATTTATGATTCTCTAAAAAACTCTTTAAAGAAACTGAAATGATACAGAACCCAAATCCCATTTCTACTGATTTTCTTTTCTACATATACAGTATTTCAATTCTGGTATTTTTAGACACAAAACGAAAAACTCCAGCGTCTTTCAAGATGTGGTGTTTTTTCAAACTGAAGACTTTTAGTCCAGTGATATTTAAACAATGGGAAAACATACATTTTAACATCCAAAGATGTTACATGCTGCATGCATTGTTCTGATAGCAAATTATATAACTTGTGAATCAACAGTGATAGTGCCTTAGAGAAGAATGGTGTTGCATCAGTAATGCACTACCCAGCTGAGGCACGAAAAAAAAGTGTAGTTTAAGATCTTCTACCATAACATCTTAAGTCTGTTAAGGATCTCCTTTTACATATGAGTGATTCCCAGTATCAGAAATAAGGCATGCCTCAGAAACTACATGTTCATCTGGCTGTTGAAGCATTTGGAGAAGGTATAGTTCTCACTTTCAAACTTAATTAATTTACCTGCTTGGAAAACAAAACAATCCCCTCTCCAGAACCTAAACGTGCATTGCTTTATATGACTGTAAATGTCCATTATTTCATAATAATAAACAATGTCACTATTGATTAAAAAGAGATGTTCTGTGTTTTATCTACGTATATATAACTGCAGTTATTTAAGTAAGTATCTGTTACGAATAAGTGTCAACATTCAGAACTGCAGTTTTCAAAATCCTTCTTTAGATGTGCCTGTATGTGTGTGTAGTCTTTGGGACCCTCATTTATTTGGGTTTGGATTTTCTCGATTCTTTTATACAACATGAAAGTTCACCTGACACCTAAGGTTCAGCTTCTGAGCAGCACATATTAAAGCCGAGTCCAGGCAACAGCATTTGAGATCAGCTTTTAGAGCATGCACGCGGTATGTGGAAGACTTGCTTTATTTCCTATCCAAAGATACACTTCAAGGACTAAGAGTCATTTCTAACGACTGTGTTCTAGCCCCTACCTACAGAATATGCTACAAAGCGTCCCGAGAGAAGTAAAAATTTTTATTGAAATTGTTCCAATTTATCTGAAATAATTAACTACTCTTGATCTAGTGATAATAGCAGTAATAATCGAATTCCTGTCCTGTCTTAGTTTTCTACATGGCAGACTCACTGGGACAGGGATTGTAACCCAGGACCTTCCTCCTCTTGCCTTTAACCATCCAGCTAGAGAATTATTCTCACCTTCAGCCCTTCTGAGTATACCTACTTAATCATTGCATGAAAACTCAAATACTGCTACATGTGGGCAGCAAGCATTCTTCCCCAGTGTCATCTACAACTGAGTTGGGAGGCTGCTACTGCTGGGGAAAGCAGGGATGATATACATTTCAATCCTTTCAAGAGAAAATGCAGGGAAGGGTGGCAATGACACAACTTTGTCCCACTCTCTGTCAAAGAGAAAAAAAGATGTAAGCACTGCTCGGCTTTTGGAAGCAACTTGCCCTCAGGGGACACCTCAGGGGTATGAATCCTAGGGAAGGAGGGACAGTCCTGTAGTGCAGATTAAAGCAATCAGAGCTGTGAAGAGTAAAATGTAAATCCTAACTCACTCTTCACCATGGTTTAGACAGTTCTTTCCGAAGAATTCTGGAGCGTACTGACTCCCTCTGTAAGACACATTATTTCTCTGTTTAGGGAGCTTACGTACCTAAATCAAAGCTATGGTTCCAGACCAGGAATCCAGAGGTGTCAGTGTCAAGCATTGCAATAAATTTTGAAATTATCTATCAGTTCATCTCTTATAAGCATTTTATTTATGCCCCCGGGCATCTTGATGGTATCTTACATTATTTTTTTTTTACCTTGTGTTAAGTAGGGGTTGGGGAAATTTGTTTGTCACTATTTATAATAGTTATTGCACCTACACTCATTTCCTAGCATTTTCAATTACTCCACTCAAAATCTTTCCTGCAGAATCTGCATGCTCTTACTTTTCCAAAATACAAATCCCCAATTTGTGACCAAAATTAATACAGGCACATTACAGAGACACTGAAAAATTATACAAAAAAACCCAAAACAAAACAAAAACCAAATCAATGGTTTTACAAGCATATGTATGCTTTAGTGTACGCTATTTAAATTTGTCTCAGACATCATGAGTTGGCAGGTTTGGGTTTTTTTTCATTAGCCTGAAATATATAAATAAAAGGAAAGTAAAAGGTGAGCACAGTAAAAATTTATGCTGGAGAAAAGCAAGTGTGTTCTAAGAGTAATGTCTTTGTTCTTGTGTAGCTCCTCAACCTCAACTAAGAATCACAAACAGCTTTATGACTTCAGAACCTGGAAAGAAAAAGCCATTAAATATCCTGTTAAGCTTAATAAAAAAGGCACAGTGCCCATTGCCAGCTCCAATGTTTTGCCTTCACATCTTCATTCACTAATAAAAGTTGGTTGGTTGTTTTGTCACAAATAGCTTTGGAAATTCAATGTAGTAAACAGCCATTTTACATAAGCCTTTCTCCTTGGCCTACTGACTTCTGTGTCTGCTCTTTATGTGCAGCCAATTAATCACATAAGATTCCAGAAGGTATACTGGTACAATAAAAGAAACACTATCAAGAAAAATACTATACATATGTTGCTTAATCTATATTCTTTGTTCTCCACTCTGAAAAGTTGCAGATAGGTTACCTGAGGGCTTTGGGGTTTTTTTGTTTTGTTTTAATTTGGCTTGTACTGGGTTTTGAGCCTAACTGAATAGAAAGTGCATGAAACTGTTGCCTTTATAGCAGTTTTGACTAATCTCTCTTCCTGTTTCCTCCTTTAATGAGTTAAAGTACTGTCTGATCAGTTTCTATCCAGAATGGAATACTGCAGTAGGAATAATTAACTGTCATTGATATTCTTTTGTTTTCTACACCATGGATTTGCATTCAGAGACTACAATATCTTAAAAAACCAAAGAGTGCAATTTTTACCAATGGTTATACAATTCTTCTTTAGGAAATAAACATAATGCTATACTCTATCAATACTACAGTAATGATAAAAGCCTGGAATGTTGTAGGTTTATTTGAGATGTTATAGGTGGCCCACATAAAAATGTTACCTTTACTCAGACTCAGCAGTGGCAAAGTGTATTGACCAAGGAAATTGTTTGCAAACAGATTTATTTCATCCTCCACACAGAAGCGTATCAATGCCAGTTCTGGAACTTGAACAATAAATGAGAAAGTTTCATCCCATCTAGGGCTCAAAGCTAATAAAGAGAGAAAATACACAGTATCAAAATACCATTTCATTTTTTCTACTTAATATCTGAATTATTGTATCTGCTATCACTAGTCTGAACTGGTAAAGATTCATTCTTCTTCCCTAGATTTCTGTGCCCGTTTAAATAAATGGTGATACTCCCGCTGACTGCAGTGGTATATATGTCCCACCTTTTTTATAGATTATGGAGTTAAAACTGTCAGAGGGAAGCTCTCAGAATGAAGCAAACCTAGAGAGCCTGGGACTTGCCTACAGTACACAGGCCAGCCCCTTCTAAGGATTTGTTGTGTATTAGCTACGCGATACTGTAAATCTAAAGCCTAAGAATGTTGGTGTCATCTCTTAGATAACAGCAAAATGGGACAGCGAAAGCCAAGTTAAAAACCTCTGCTCAACTTAAATTTTCCGATAGCCCTACCAGTTTCATGTTTTTGCCTAAGTTTCTCTATTTACAGTGTTGGAAATGAGGCAGGAGCTAAATAAATACAAAAATACAAAAAGAGGATGTGGAACAGAAGCAGGTGCTTTGTCTTGAGCAATGTTCATACAGAGAGAAAAAGAAATTCAGAGGTCAATTTAAAATAGCTGCCATCTACAAAAAGAAAAAAGGAAAAATAGAAGACAGAGGCACAGAAGAAGGGAGATCACAGGGAACTTTCAGTCTGACATATCAAGAAGATCTATATGATAAAGGTAAGGGAGTGCTCAAAGACAACTAGAAAGAGTACACACTTCACCTGTCAAGCAATTAAGCGACCAGTCAGTCCTGCTAGAAACTTCATAAGAGCTAAGCGATGAAGTCACAGAATTTTCTTCAGAAAAAAATGTCTTTGAATTTACCAATTGGTGTACTGGTTTTGGCTGGGGTAGGGTTAATTTTCTTCATCTCAAGCTGTATGGTGCTATGTTTTGGATTTGTGCCTAAAACAGTGCTGATAACACACCAATGTTTTAGCTATCGCAGAGCAGTGCTTACAGTGTCAAGGACTTTTCTCTTTCTCAGGATGCATCACCCCCTCCCCATCCCAGCGAGTAGCCTGGGGGTGCACAGGAAGCTGGGAGGAGACACAGCTGGGACAGCTGATCCCAACTGACCAAAGGGGTACCCCAAGCCATATAACATCACGCCCAGGATAAAAAAAACTGGGGCAAAGAAGGAGGAAGGGAAGACCTTCATAGTTACAGTGTCTGTCTTCCCAAGTAACCACAAAACATGATGAAGCCCTGCTTTCCTGGAAATGGCTAAACACCAGCCTGCCAATGGGAAATGGTGAAAGAATTCTTTATTTTTCTCTGCTTGCTCACGCAGCTTTTGCATTACCTATTAATCTGTCTTTATCTCAACCCAAGAGTTCTCTCACTTTTGCCCTTCCGACTCACTCCCCCATCCTACTGAGGGAGAGTGAGCAAGTGGCTGTGTGGGGCTGAGCTGCCATCTGGGTGAGCCCACAATAGTGACTAAAGGCAATACATTCCATCTTCCTTCAGGAGAGTGCTACTAAGAGAGTTTGCCCTTCCTTAACCTACTAGTCTGCAAAAATGGCACATAGCATGAACTTTTTGTGCCAGAAGGTCCTAATCCAGAGAGAAATAGTTGCAGTCTCTGTAAGTACATGAGAGCTTCTTGGGATGCAAAAATGGTAATTCTTTATAAAATATTGTTGTGCTTTGTTCACAGTCAAGATAATAAGACTGATGCTCACCATTGCTTTTTACAACACTAGATTTTTTTTTCACTTGATCTTCCGGCACACCGTAAATTTCTATGTGCACTAAAGGGTCAGCTTTGTTAGTCTTCGACAGGTTACTGGGTGGTAGCTGATGACCACTGATGAGCTGGAAAATTAAAGTTGTAATGTACTAAAATAACTGTATGAATGAACTTTACATAGTAGCCATACAGTAGCCATAGTAGCAAAAACTGTTCCATAAGAAACTACTATAAGAAGCATATACCAGCCATAAACTGTTATAAAAATACATATTAAACACAATAAAATTAAGAATATGGTGCTTCCTATTTAATTTAATTCTTGGCTAATTTCACAGAATCATGTAACAGTTTGAGTTGGAAGGGACATTTAAAGGTCATCTAGTTCAACCCCCCTGCAATAAGCAGGAACAACCTCAACTTGATCAGGTTGCTCAGAGCCCAATCCAACCTGGCCTTGAATGTTTCCATGGATGGGGCTGGGGCATCTGCCACCTCTCTAGGCAGCCTGTTCCAGTCTCTCACCACCCTCATGGTAAAAAAAAATCTGATATCATGCTTTAAATAATAATTTTCAGATATAAGTTTTTATTCAATAACTAGCTGTAAAAATTATATTTAGTTACCATGTGAAATAATAATGTTGTAGAAATCAGTCTCATGATTTTCCCACTTTCTGAGATGAAATTCTTGAGTTTCTATTAAAGCTGTGGCTAGTGGACCAGCACAAACACCCACAGTGACATCAGCATTGTGTTATAGGGTATGTAGCAGACTGTCTCACCTGTATTCCTTCTCTTTCACAGTAATACGTAAAAACTCTGCATTTAGTGGGCTCCCTGATGTTTTTGTCCTTAATTTAGTTAGCTACCTGGAAATTTTGCCTTAGACTGCCCTGTAATCTGGCACCCAGCCTAAGAAAGGATTTATGAAAGTCACAACTTTGTCTGCTTTCTATCTATATTTCAGGACACCTAGGAGAGAATAACCATCTGTACAGTAATCTGCTTTTTAGAAGTCATTGTATGGCATGTATCAAGAGAGACAGACAAGCCTGCAAGCCTAGGTGAAAGATAGGACTTTTATGATCCAGATCTCAGGACTAAGCATCAAAACTCATGATACAGATTCTTATTCCCCTATTAACCGCCAAAATAATCAAACCCCACAAATTCCAGCTCTTGCTTAGATATTTTCTGTAACGCTTGGCTCCAAAAAGAGTTCTAGCCTGAAACATTGAAAAATAGTGGCTTAGCAAACCTTGATGCTGTCCTCCTTTTTCCTAGAAAATAGATACTACCTTCACGAGAAAGTTTTGCAAGATGCAAGCACTGATGGACTGCCCACTTAGAACCAGGGAAGCTTCCTTCACATTCCCTGAATGTCATGACTAAAATTCAGCCACGTTGGCCAAGTCCTGCTTCCCACTCTTACCCCATTGCTAGACCCAGTTTAACTCTCTCACAGGATGGGAAAAGAGTGAGCTGTTTTCAGCACACTATTACCCGAATTCCTAAATCAAATGATTTTTTGAGACCCAAGGTGAAGCAGACATACAGAAAGAATACTAAATAACATGGTAGGCTCAGAGGTTTCCATATGCAATACCTTGAATATTTCTTCTTCAAAGGCTAAATGGCTCTTGTTGATGGGAATTGTGGTACATCAGGTTAAGAAGGTTATTGAATTCAGTAAAACTGGGCCCTGTGTGATCTTTCTGTTCACTTATGTTCTCTTCATTCATTGGCAGTCTGACAGATTCGACCCCTAGATGCTTTATATCGTTGCCTTCTAACTGATAAGTAATTTCTCCATTCATCAAGTTAGTAACTCTTCTTTAGCAGAAACTGGTTTTCCTTTGCCTCCTGCTCCTTCCCCTGCCCCTTTTTGTCTTCAACTTCCATTTTCTGGTTTTTGCTGCTGACTCTATGAATGAGGCTCTCTGAGCCCTACAGTCACTCAGCTGATGGGATGCCATTGCTTCTTTGTATCCTGCGCTACTGTCGTGTTTTAGGCAAACCAGTTGACCTCAAACCAGGACAACTACCCAGCCTGTTGTCTCAACCTGTGTCCTCAGTCTAAAAAGCTGCCTTTCTCTTTTCAAACTTCTTCCATACTCAGACATTTCCTTTCCATTGTCAGTGATCTTGTCAGTCTCCTGCATTGCAATTGGGGATTTTTCCTCATCTTAATTAACTCCAGCTTTATACAAAGAAGGGCTAAAATAACTGATGTATATGCATGGGTGCTTGAAATCATCCAGTGATGTCTATTCATAATTGGTATGCTCACTGTTAGGACACTAAAATGTTCTTGATTAGGTGAATGCATTATGTAAGTATTTTATAATTGTTATTATCTAGTGTTTTATCTCCACTATTTATTTCTCTGAAAGAAACAAAATAGCAATTATACACTAATTTTATGCTAATTAAATTGCATTTATGCAAGTAGTGTACTGTGTAATCAGAAATAGCACTTTTTCATTGGGATGGGGTAGTTTTCTAACTAGTGAACAATTATAAAACATTTACTTGACCTTGAAAGAAGGGGTTTTCTAACCCATTAGATTTAAATGGCATGTATTTCTAATATTTTTAAGAAGTAAATCAGATTTGAATTTGAGAGAAGTAGAAATAATTCATAGGCTTATTGATTCATCCCCTTTTAGAATGATAAATAGTCTTTTATGTATGCATAGGAAGATAATGAAACTTAAGAGAAGTATGAAGCTTCCTATCGTATCTTTAAAAGTTTCCATTTGTCAATTAGCATTATAACAGTACATGTAGTATTACTAATACCTATAGAAAGTAACACCAAAAGTACACATTTTATTTCTGAGTTTTCAGAGTTCAGTCCCCACAACTGTAACCAACAAGTGCTTCTGTCAGCTACACTTGTGACACAATGCAAGGTATATTTATCTTTCTCTACACAACACCATGAAAAATCATGTATTTTTACAAACTCTTATAACTTCTGTACACCTACTAACATATGTTTTATGTTTTAACAAACAGGAGTGAACTATAGATGGGAAAACATCCAAGCAGCAGTAGATACTATATGAGAGTTTTAAGATGTTATTAAAATCAGTATTAAACTTCCCAACAACAAAGAAAGGGGATAAAATGAGAAACCAATAATAGATAACAAATAAGCCTGAACTACATAACTTTTGTTTTCATATTTTATGGAAAAAAACAACAATTAACTAAGCTTACCCTAATTGTCAGAGACATTGGTTTACTGTATCTTCCCACATTGTGTGGGGTAAATGTTGAATTGTGATTTCTCAAGAATTCTGGTTTCAGAACATAGCCACAACCACCATTGTCTAGGAATTTTCCATTCTGCAATTCCATTTGTACTCCCGGTGTCTGGAAGTTTAAGGCCACTATGAAAATAAATAAATATTGATTTTAGTGAATTAAAGTTGATACCATTTTACAAAACAACTCTCTGAAAATAATTGTAAAACCAAAAGAAAATGATATTAAAATATCAGCTCATATGTAAGATCCTGTAACTTCTCTTAAACTTAGCAGAATTGAAGAATGAATGACTCATGAGCAAAAGAAGTGCACTGTTTAAAACTGCACCACATTTTCAGAATTACCCTATAGATCTTTTTCACACTGCAGTGTGTTTTCCATTTTATTTCTAAATTAGACCTTGAAGACTATGAAAAGAGAGAACTTTTTTTCTCTATGAAGACTAAATTCACATACTAGTTTCCCTGCAGTGGCAAGACCCTGCACCCTGAACCTGCTTACAAAATTCTGGTGCAGAAGGCAAAAATATAGGATTGTAACTAACCTTAGTTATGATGCAGAATTCGTCACAAAATCATGTCACTCAGAAGATAAAGAAGCTTTAGTTTAGAGTTAGAATATTCAGTGCAAATACCTATAAGTTTATAGAAGCAGAAGCATTTTTTAAAGTGTTCTTATATTTATGTGAGCAAACTCTCTTCAAGCTTAGTCTTCCAGTATTGGTGTTTACTGTTAGTATACACCTGACAGATTTTCCTTTCCTTGGAAGCTCAAAACATTTTTGGTTTGCTGCAGCAGCAATAATAAAATAACACACTTCTCATCAACAGGATATTGTAATTCATGAGATAAAGCCAACATTGAAATAGACCTGTTTAATGAAATTTTCCCCTATTGCAGTACATTGGAGCTTCCTGTCACATTCAAAACAGAAAATGCACAAGTCAAATCAGTGAAGTGATAACATGACATGTGTTAAATAGAAAATGATAAAAAGTCATGTACTTGATGGCTTGGCAGAAAAAAAAATGAAGACTTTAAGCAGTAAAAGTGACGACTCATAATAATTTAGGAAGTGGACCTTAATACATGTTCCTATGAGATAATATAAATGCATTCAATGAACATTTGGCAGAATTCAGAAACCCTTATCTCATGTGGAAAATGCAAGAAATTTGGATCTGTTTCACTGCAAAAATTATTTGTTTCTTCACTGCTTTGATGACCCTTTAAAAAAAATCTGTATTAAATGACACAAATAGGAACAGATCTGTAGAGTGAAGCAGCTGGTACTATGGACCTAATGTTTGCACTACATATGTTTTCGGTGGGGTTACTTCAGAAGAGCTCTAGCCTGGTCCCATAACCTCAATACCAATTAATGGCTGGAATACATCAAGTGCTCCCAGAGTGCATCCTCTATTTCATCTGAAAGGAATCCCATCTGGGCTAGCTAAGATTGCTCTGCAACACAAACCAACGTGCAGTAAATAGGAACAATTGGAAACCTTGCCTAAAAAAAAACAAAACCAAACAAACAAAACCCCAAAACCAACAGCAACAAAACACAACATACACTCCTGCTTTGAACTAAATGCTAATGTAGGCATGGGCATAGATTCTGTGTCAATATGCAAGGGAACTTTAAGCTTATTTTACCTTTGACAACAGAATTTAAACTTCAAAATGTTCATATTGCCCATTGCACACCATTGCTTGTTTTTAAGAGGGTAATTACTCTCTTGGTATAGTTTTGGCAGTGGTTCACAATTTGGATTTTATGACTGAACGGATCATCCAAAAACAGACTCAAATGTGGTGCTATATGACCCTTGTTGTATCTTAATACATTGATTCAAGCAGTGTAATGAACACTACAGAGCTGCGACAGAGACCCCTTGAAGCCTAGATCCTGGCATGATCTACAGATAACCCAAGATCTCTCAGCACATAGGTAATTCTTAGGCCATAGTTTCAGAATAAGTGGTTTAAAAAGTGTAACTGAAATTAGCAAATCGAACAACCATAGCTTCAAATAGCAGCTTACACATGATGAAACAAATTACATGATTGCACATAATGATACTGTTGCTAAATTTGCCAAGCTTCATAGGCTACTAAGCAGGAAAATCTGATTTAACAACAAAAACAAGCAAAAGAGAATACTTTACATTTTAACATATTAGGAAAATTACTTTTGCAATAGAAGTGAAGAGCAATGTTATTATGGCTTGATATCTTCAAACATCAACACTATATTTTTACATAATTTAATTTTACCTTAGAATAAGTTAAAAACACACCGAACAGTAGTTTTAATTTACTTACTGATTTCCTGGTATTGCAAGTTGTAACCCGATAAAGGTAAATGAAAGTGAAATTTTGTATTATATTCTCTGAGACGCATACCTCTACTACAACTGTTTGCAAGGTTCATAGCTGCTTGGGGCTTCCTAGGGCAATGCTTCATGGTGTACTGTTGATGCACAGTTTTTCTTTTTAATCAGATGCAGTTATAACCCTTACACTTCCTGAGAAATGGCAATGTTCATAAATTCAAACCTATTTTCCATTGTCTACCAGTGTGGTCTTAGCAACATCTTTCTTGCAAGAAAGACTGAATTTCTACCCAATGTTTCATCTCAGTTTTGCTGAATTCAAGAACAGAACTGTCAGTAACATGCTTTGTACTGTGGTTTTATGAAACAGTAGAAATTTAATGCATGTACAAAGAGAGCTTTAAACTGCTGTTTTCTTGTGGAAAGAAGTCCCAATATGCTTACTATGAAACTATCTGAACAGTACATAATCCTAATGTATGGTTTTCATGGGAAAGTACAGGCACCTGAAGTTTAGCACTATGCAAGTTAAACTTTCTTCTCAGTCCTTCCATTAAGCACAAAAAGCCTGTTAATATTGGCATCAAAATCAAAACGGCAGAGCAAAACATGGGCTTGGAGGACAACCCGACCAAAGGAATTCCTCAGCGTGGTTCCTGCATCTGAAGCAGAACCAAATCTTTCTGGGACCATGAGGCCGAATCTCCTTCAGATAAGAGTATTTAATAGTCAAGTCTTCTTGCAAAGTACCAAAGCTGCCATGGCTGTCCCTGTTGGCCCTAGATGTAAATAACTTCATATAGCACATGCAAGTTATGAAATAGCCTATCTCCGAAAAGGTGAAACAATCCATAATGCACAGAAGAATACAAAGGGTATATTTCATCCCAAACTGCTGTATCACAACCAGTTGACTGAAGTCAGTCCCACAACTAATTGCAGAACTAACCACAATCTAAGTATTCAAATACAGCATCTTCCATAAACACTACCATTCAAGACATAATTGATTTTTAGACTGAAAAAAAAAAAGCTTTTGAAAACCAAAGTGAGCACCGGGGTTCTTAGATTTCTAAGTGACTATGATTTGAAGACAGTTGAGGAAAACCACTTATCTTTTGTCTGTGATGCTGGCTCTCAATTAATATTCCTATTGGGACTTTTAAACTGTCACTTTTTTTTTTTATTATTATTCTTTGCTTCCTGGTTCTATTAGCTATATTACAACCATAAGGTTTAATATATTTTCTGCATTTAAAAGCGAAGATTTTAAAATGGATAAGAACACATTTCTCACCAATTTTCCTTAAAATTAGTTACTTAATTGCATTTTATGCCATTTAAAAATCCATCTCAAAATGTCTGAATTTTATGCAATCTTCAAAAATATCATTGCAATCTCCAAAAATATATGCAAATCACTCAGTGCTAATGTTCCTATCTTCACGATTTACTTCACTCATTTGAGTCTAAAGAGCTAGAATAGATCACGCTTCCAACCATTCGATGGGTCTTGTTGCCATCCTCTCAGCTCTTTCCAATTGTCTATGTTCTTAAAATGGGCAGCTGACAATGAATGCAACGCATCTCCTGTGCCTTAGATATCAAAAATTTGAACTGAATTCCACATAGACTGGGAAACACTACAAAAACAGGACCATATCCTAATGATCTGGCATATTTTGTCTTTGGTTATGAGATGATCTATGTGATTGGATTTGAAGACACTGCACTCATTCCACATCAGCACTTCCAGCTAGGCCTTGACTGTCTATCCTTTCTTCTCCCATGCAGGTCACAGCTGCACTCAATCCATCACTGCCCAAATTTACAGAAATATTTTCAGAAGTCCTTACATGACTGGGTAGTCCATATTGCTTTTTTCAAAGTGATGTAGGTGGCTTTTAAAAAAATTCATCCATACCCTGAATAAAGGGCATGCTAACTGAGTACGAGTTGACTCAAACTGTAGATGTAAAGGCGGGATATTCAGTCATCAGATTATGTTGTAACCAACTGAAGACATCTGAAGGAAGGATAAACTGTGACATGATGACAAATTGTCACCTGTTACATGTATTAGAAAGCAAGCATTCAGCATTCATTTAACAGAAGCAGCATACACAGCAGGAGGTTCTCTTATCACTAGTAAACAAATTCTATCAAACTAAAATATGATAATACCGTCATCATCTGAATGATAAATATAACACTAATTTCTAAGCCCTGTGAAAATATTAACTATCACAATATCCTCAAGTACAAATAATATTTCCCTTTCAGTATATTGAAAATATTCTTGAATCTAATATGCAGTCTGGTGGAATTCGCATGAGGGAAATGTAATGCATACTATAGTTCCCTGTAAACCCTTCTCACTAACAGCAGATATAAGGAAGATAACGTGCTCTATCACCAAGTAGTCAGAACATGTAACCTGGGAAAATGGTGGAACACAATTGTTTTAAAACACCTTTTTCACCTGAATCTATCTGAGAAATTAGAAAGACTTCCAACATAATTAAGACTCTGCCAAATTATAGCAGCCGCCTCAGATTGCTCTGAGCCTGAGCATTACTTGATATTCTGGTCTTGTCTTAACATGTCACTCTCATCCCCACTGCCATCTCTAGGTGCTTGTAAATTCAGGCTTGTGGACATACTGTCCAAAGTCAGTCTAAGTGTCCCCAGCATCCCCTTTGCCTTGGACTTCATGAGTTTTTAAAATCTTTACACAGATTTAGCCCTCTTGCCAAGCCAGTGAATAGGTGAGATCCTACCCAAACTTTATGAGCAAGGACTTATATCTAAAAAAAAAAAAAAGAAAAAAAAAGAGTACAGAGTGATTGGTTCCCTTACAACACACTAACATAGTTAGTACAAATTTTGGCATACAAACTGTCTCTCATCTCTTTTTCTAACTAAAAAATTTGGTCAATCTGTACGTATTTTTTTTCCTTTCCTTGCAGAATAAAATGGGGCTTTAGCTATTCAGACTCCAAATTTTATTAAGCTTAATAGTAATTTCTGGCTTTGCTTATCACTGACGCATTTTGAAATGGATGTTCTTATTCTACAGAAACTTAATTTATGAATGACTCACAACATGAGGTACAGTGTTCTACTAAGAGGGACTACTCTTCTGAGAGCTGCGTAACATGCATAACTGCCTGACACATCATGCTCAGCATGTGCAGTCAGTCTGTCATTGTTTTGGGGCCAATTCAATACTGTTGCTTTAAAGACACTCGCATTAGAAATGTTAAGAATTCAGCGATTCTAGTGTTCACGGTTGCTGACATTGTTCCTACTCAATTACAGGTAGCTCTACTGGAAAAAAGATGTCAGGTGATTAAAAGTCATCCATTGTCCAAGTATATCTGCAACTGGTTTCAATTAGGGATCCTCTCTTGTGAGGTTCTCATGGGAAAAGTACCTAAAGCATTTCTGATAAACTATCAAATCTAAAATCTAAATTGATTTTTGCTATTTAATTAATGTGTCAGTCTGAAAGTTACACTTCCGTGTAAGTCTGAGGATCTTTTCACTTATTTCACACCTGAAACATACTTTTCCAAAGTAATGTTTAGAATTTGTTTGCCTTGTGCTTCTTGGCAGAACAGTATATATTATCAACTTCCCTTTCCTGTTTTAGTCTGGGTCTCTAACACAGGGTTTAGAATCAGGTCAGCAAGGAGTTCAGAGACAATTGTGTCCCTGTCATTCTTTTAAATTAACTAGATTTCAGATAAATTATTGAACATTCTATTAGTTGTCTGCAGTTGTGGATTTAGTGAAGATAGCTGGGAAAATTATATTTCATTATTACTGTCAACAAAATGCTGACGAAATGAAATGTCTGTGTTTCTTTGCTTTTAAGTGAACTTCCAGTATCTATTACACACACCAAGAAAAAAACCTCCCCAAAAAGAAGCAGGCTCCAAAGTAACCCAAGTGCTTTGTCATAAACCTGGCAGTTAGAGAGCTTCCTGCAAGAGAAACATGAAACCTTTACTCAAAACACCTTCCAGCCCTTGGGGCTATTCCAAAGGAAAGGTGAGTATATTTAGGTAGCTTAATATGTCAGGGTGATATTGTCCCACCTAGCTTGTAGGTGTCTAGACATGAGATAGCTGCCCCACTACAGCTAGTGAGGGTCTGGTCAGTGAAGCTTAAGGGACAGTGTAATCAAAAACAGATCCATACTTTAAGTATGAGATTAATCATAACCCTGGAGCCTGCAATTCTAATAGCTGTCCTATTGGGCTGGGGACTTCTGAGAGCAAACAGTAAGAGGTGAAACAACATTTTTGGGGTTCCATAAATCATGATGGCCATGTGGCCTATTACAGCTGTGGATTTTTTCCTAACTATATGACTTTTTTTAATAATAAACACACTTTCTTTGGCATCTTGGTATTATCTTTCCACAACACGCTATTCAACAGTATTTAGTAAGATTTATGTCCATTGTGCAAGATCTAGTTTTCACTTCCAAAACATGACTTTTTGGACTGTTAAAATCACATTAGAAAGAAAGTAATAATATAGGTATTGACCCCCCCCCTCCCCACCGTCTTTCAGCAAGCCAGGAACTGATCTATAATGACTGTCCTTGAAATCTCATTTGAGAGGGAGTAGGCAACCAAGCAATGCTTTTCTATGCCTTCTCATTTCAATCTTCCAGGGCATTGCTTGGCTTGGGAGCTAGCAGGAAATCTTTCATGTCTTTCTCATAGCATATTCTCCATGAGTCAGTTGTGGGATAAGGCCACAGCAAGCCCAAACAAAGAATAAGCTCCAGACTGGAAGGATAGTTGTACAGAACAGCCTGGGCACGTCTTTGCCATGAGGTGTATGTCATGTTAGGCTCATCCTCGGCCTTTGAGCAGAAAAAGTGTTTTATTTTGGGACAAAATCTGGAGCCCATTTTGGAGAGACAGCTAAAGCTCGGTTTAGTGGCTGGAGACTGTTAGGCTTTTAGATGCAGAATGAACAAAGATGAAATGCTGTGATGTATCTGTCTTTTACATGTTTAGAGTTAAGTCATCTGCAAGGTTTTAAGGATCACAATCCTAGATTAAGAGTGCTCACTTAGTATATTACTGCAGTAACATACACTGCAAAGAGCTTTGAGGTATTCTAATAACCTAAACAGACATAAAAATGAAAACATTAAAGCATGTCACAAATTTCACCAGAAATCCAAGCAACAATTCAAAGCTATAAGGTAATGAATAGTCTCAGCTTCTTTCAGATGTCGCATTAGCTGTTGAAAAAAAAAATCTTATAGAAAATGCTTGCTTTATACTTTTGCTCTGTTACAAAAAAATATTCCAGTAAAAATAATATCCAAGATTATAAAATTATCATGCTGTAAAACTAATTAAATCTGTAAGAAAAAGTAGCATTCCACCAACTTTTAATAGAAGAACCTGTGTTTTTCCTTAAATTCAATTTCATTATTTCATAAATTCCTTTACTAAATTTGACACTCCATCACATATTCTAAAATGTATAGTGTTTAGGAAGATTACGAGAATGTCTAAACTTCTCATGATCAAACATAATCTGTTTATTTGGAAAAAAAAAATAATCCATCCTGTTTTCACTAGTTTTGCCATTTGTCCACTGAGAATACAGTTTCACAAAAAACATACAACAACTGAAAATTCCAAAGTAAATTAATGATCCTGTGCCCTCTGTTTTCTTTATGAGGCTTTCCAAAGTCTGCCTCTTCTTTAAGTTTTCACTCACTTAGAGCCCAAGTAAGGTCAGATTGACAGTCATTTAAAGTTGCACAGGTAAGGCATACCAACATCTGAATTAGTGGGTTTCTTTTTCTCTTCAGAGGTTAAAATCAGAACTCATTAGAGAACTCTTTATGCATTTTTTATGCATTATTTTTTGTCATATTATTGCACACAAGATTTAGCCGCAAAACAGATGTGACAAAATTGCCAAGATGCATTTCAATCTCACGGGCTAAAACAAAACTTATGATAAGAAAAAATCCATCATACAAGTAGTGAGACCTTCACAGTAGCATATAAATTTTTATGAGTGCTCCAGAAAACATATGCACTACATAGCCTCTTCTAAAACAAAATTCTGTACCTGCCATAGCATGACTTTCTCATATAACTTATGACATGTTTTGGTCATTCCTGTAAATTGTTTTGATACATGGACAATGTTTTCTATTGCACACAAAGGACATTTTCAAAAGGATAGTCTTTTTATTTTTATTTTCGCTGAGGTTTTCTTTTGGGTTTGTTTTGTTTTGTTATTGTTTTCTCTGTTTTTCTCAACCAATATAATACAATTGATATCTGCTTATTTAAATAACTGTCCTGAATTTTCTTCCTCTGCATAAATCTTTACTTCCCATTTTATTTACTAAATAAAAAGGAAATATGGATATGCCAAACCAGTTCTTTCCAGTGCTACACTGCAGTTGTATGCAGGAGGCATACTAATTTTCCCAGACTATAAAAAGTTATTGTAGGTATTTTTTCTCCATAAGACCTCTTTGTTCACAAAACCTATCCTGTTCTTACGAGTCTCAATTTTCAGCGAATGGACACTGAGTGCACAGTGATATCCAAAAACGATTTTGTGGAAACTGTATTTTTTACTGTGGTTTTTAACTTGCCTTCCTCTGGAAATTAGGTTTACACAATTACATAATTCTTGTCCTCAACCCCAACAAATCTTGAGCCTGTTGGACCATTTCATCCTGCTTTAGCAGAGTGCCAGGTTGCTCTGAGTTAATATGTTCCAACCAATTTAGAGAAAATTGCTGGCAAGGTACAGAAGAAAACACTGTTTTGGGCCTATCACTAAGGGAAGTGAAGGAATAACTCAGCTCTCATCATTTACATGATGCAGCGGCCTGGCAGGCAGTATTATATATAGGTTTGAACAAAACCTAATATATTTTCTTTGCGCCGTCAGAACAGTTATGGACGTTAGAGGAAGTGAAGTGAGAAGGGTAAGCTAGCAGGTGTGGGGGAGGGTTAGAGCAGCTGAGGAAGGGGATTAGGTGACGTAGGAGAAGTCTGAGAGTCCCATGAACAGTTTTAGGAAAATGGTAGAAACGATCTAGAGGGATTACTTCTGTGCATGGGATGCAAAGTGCAACGGTAGGGAGACAGGGAAGGTACATGGGCTTTATGGACACAGGACTGACACAAAAATTAAAAAATCTATGTTAAATCTGTGGAAGGACATCAGCAGAACATTCACTGAGTGGAGCTTTTGGAGTCGCTTTGTGAAGCGCAGTCATGTTTCTCCCAAACTTATCTAAAACAGATTAGGGAATCAAGAATAGATCTGACAGACATGGCTTGGAAATGATATATGTGGAGAATTGCTTATAATCAGCCTATTCCCATGAGAAAAATATTTCTTTAAATGAAGATGCAAATGATGTGACCAAGAGGGCAGATCTAACCACTTCCTGCATATTTTTAATTCTTCCAGGAAGAGGCCCAAAGCCCCTATACAGCAAAATCATGTTTTGTATACTAGTTTTTAGAATGACTTTTCATTAAAATCTACACTGAGTCAACAAGCAATGTAGTAATTTTGAAAGATTTCAGTCCTATTTGAGATCTAACAAATGGGTATTCTTTGCACAGATCAGTGTGGAGTTTTACAGGCTAGAAAGAAAAGTAGTAAACTGCAGTATGATAAGCCTGAGAGATGAATTCAATTTTAAATTAGGACCTCTGGCCAGAGCTTCCTCTAAGCATGAAACAAACTTACTAGTTTTTAATAGCAATGTAGATAGTATACAAACAGTGCACCACCCCAGGTAAATAATCTAGCAATAGCATGACATCAAGCTAAGAGAGGATCAACCACAAGGACAGAATATAATCAAACTGTTTCCAAAGGGTATGGTAATAGCGAGATACTTCCAGCAATAGCCTAGCCCAAGTCCAAAGCTGTACTATATAAAAGCATTTATAATGGCACAGACACAAACAAAATTTATACTACACAAACAAAATTTATACTAACTAGTAATTTTTTTACTCCTACTGTAGTTGTAAAACTCTACCTCAGTACACCACTCAAGATGAGAAGCAGAATTTGTAACAATGAGAGAGTTATGGGGGGGCTGAGTACATTTCAGTTCTTTCACTGAACAGCCAGCACTGAGTGGCCAAATTCACACAATCTCCCTAGTCATTGTTTCCCACATTACCTCGACAGTGTGGCACCGACAGTATGGTGTAGCTCAGGGTGGGGACAGCAAATGGTAAGAAATTTAGGCTTGGGGATATTCTCCACCACTTGTGGTCAGGGCCACAGATGTGGGAACAGCAATCTCTCAGTGAAAGCTGAGGCATGAAGCTCCTTCTAACTTCTGTAACTGCAGAAGAGTATCTGAGCATGCGTTAGGAGGTTAAACAATAAATAATATTAATGGGCATGATTGATTGGAAATAGCACACTGTTAAAAACAGTTCTGAGAAGGTAACGTGAAACAGAAGGTATTTTAGGAGCTGAGAAAGGGAACAAGTGAAAAGGAAGCCTGGACCAAGGATGCACATAAGCTACAGGGCCCTACAGGCAAAGTGAAATCTGTGCCTATCTTTGGATGAGTGGGTATTGTAAAATAACAAAGTGAGACTGTACATTTCACTTACCATATATTTGCCTACAGCAAACTGCCCTGCTCACCCCACAGTCTCCCTCAGGTGGCCTTGGTATAGAATCAGAATAAAATAGAATATGTATATGGATGCAAAAAATATTGTTCTCTACTTTACCTAAGGCTGAAGAAGGTGTAGCAGACTGACGTAACAGGTATGCTGTAACCAAGAATCTTTTAAACTGAAGAACAGAAAAGATGAAGGCAAGATTGCCTCTAAAGCCATCAAAAAGGGGAAAGTGGTTACAGGTGTGAGGTCTGTCAAAGCCTGCTGAGTAGAAAAGTCATGCTTGTCTTTGACAATTTCAAATTAAAAACTAACTTGAAATGAAGAGAAACAGGAGTTACTGTTATTTCATTGCTCAGAAACAAATATGTTTTATACTGGAAATTAAGATGCTAAACTTACATTCCATCTATACAGTCACCGGAGACTCCCAGCAGCTCCCAGCTGTACCTGGCTATTCTGCTCACCAGGAGCATTTGAGTGCTTCTTTGCAGTAGCATACAATAATATGGGAATCCTTGGCATCAATATTAATTGTTGTGCCCACATCTCCTGCATCTGTGCCACTGCAGTCACAGAAAACCCACAGATCCTTCAGACCAGGCTTTCACTGCTGTGTAAACTTTCCTAAATCACACATATATATCTTTTCATTGCCTCTTCTAGGTCAATGCTACAGGGCAAACTTAGGAAAAAGCAAATGCAATTGCATTCCAATACTTCACAGCTTTAGCTAAACAGTCAGCTGCTTCTATTCCCGTGCTAACTACAAAGTACCTATAAAGAGTGTTAGACCTCAGCTGAAAAAAAAATTTTTTTTTTTAAAAAGAGAAATAACAAAAAAAAGGAAAGAAGGAAAAAAAAGTAACATCAGCAGCTACCATCCCCATTTTCTCTTATAAATGTGCTCTATTTATACCTTAGCCACAGCTGACAAATAAACATGGAGGTTATGGAATTTGATTAATACAGCATGCAAAAGAAAGTAATCTATTTTCATTTTTTTGAAAGGTATATTGCAATTATTTTTTTTTTGGCAGTACAACGCTTAATGCATAGCACGCTTGTTTTTACCTCAAAACCTAAAGTAACATAGTTAATGTAATAATTTCAGCCCAAACAGACAGGCAGTAAAATATAAATTACCATTTAAACTCTCCTTACAGACACCCACAGATAAATATCATAGATTTATTAATAAAAAAGGAGATCATATATGAATAAACCCAAGAAATTTCTGGTTTAGTTGTTGAAAGTTGTTTATGTATGAGCTTTTGCTAAACTATTCCATAAGATAAAATCATGCTTTGTTTAGTTTTAGGGCTAGGAGCAATACAAAATAAGGTTCAAAACTTAAAATTTTTGTATTGTTCTTACTACTGTTTTTCTTATTATCAAATAGCAAAAAAAAGGTAGTTTAAAGGAATTAATGAATTATAATAAATTGGGATATTTGAGATAAGATATAACTATTTAACAGAAAGTGATATTTATAATTAGTTAGGGCCTAATTGTAGCTAATTACAAAAGTGAATAGATGAAAATAATATTTCCCTTAGTTATTCTATATAAAAATTCCTGCATTCCAGGGTGTAAAATTACTAGGATATATAGACTGAATGAGAAGGTTAGATAACACAAAATGAAAGCGATGCCACTGAGGGAAAATATGTGACTACAAAAAAATACTATGGGAAGGAATATCTGTATAGTATATCTGTATCTGTATAGTCTCTGCAAAGCCTGGGATGCAACACTCTCTGCAAATGCACATACCCATTTGACACCCCACATTCCAGAACTCTTGAGGATTATAATTTGAAGAGGTTGCTCTTGTTCCTTTGGGGTAGATTCTTGTAATGAATCTTGAAGTATGTGAAACAAACTCTTTAGCTGAAAAACAGGATGATAAAACCTTGGTAAGAAAAACTTTATTAATAAAGAGATCCTATTTGAATAAATAATAATAAAATAGAATAATCAGATCCAGAAATTTATTTTCTTTTTTTTTTACACATTCAGTATATCATGTCAATGTATTTATTATCATTTCAATGTATTTATATTTTAGGACATTTCTATGCATGTTAACTTTAGTATATGGGCTACTCTGTGATATGGCTGAAATCCTATTTTAAAACCTTAAAATATAATAGTATTTCTGTTTATAGTGCAGACTGTTGCTAAAGGTTCAATAACCAAGAGTCATTCCTTCACAGAAATATTCTGTTTCATCACCTCTTTGTTAGGTAAATAAATGATTTTTATACTAAAGCCCACTGTGTTCTCATGCAAAATTGGACAGACACAAAACAAGAAATTTATCAAAACACCCACTCATTCTTTTGTAGTTCAATAGGAAAAAAAAATCATCCCAAGATGATCTTAGCTTGATTGCTGTTTTGAAGTTTAAATAAAATGACTGAAGAATCTCAAGACAAGAGAACAGCACATTTCTAAAAGACACTTAATTGGTTCCTTTATAATCTCCAGAAGATGTTAACTATTCAAGTGAGTTGATTTTCCTCCTTCTAGCAGTGTTCCCTCTGACAAAGGCATAAACTAAACAGATGTGGAAAACTTCAAATTACTTCTATCTACACTTTTCCTGTTTAGTAATTAAATGGAAAGCTTTACATTTCCAGGATCATCACTCTGATCCTTAACATCCTCCCCATTCCCCCCTTGTTTTTTTAATAAAACTATTTCTATGTTCACTAGATTGCTAGAGAGAGCAGAAAGGACTCTGACTATGGACAGCTGGCAAAAGCCTATTTGTTCTGATGCCTTTCAGCACCATTCACCTAACCAATCATTGAATCATCTCCACAACATGGTGGATGGCAGCTGGGCTGGTCCTGAATGAATGGGCCTCTGGCAGACTTCATTCCCATGGTCAGTTACCTCTCTTCTTAACACTCCCTTAAGGCTGTTGGCAGACAGCTGGAGTTAGAACAGCAAAGACTGCACTGTATTGGCTGCACCAAATGGAGACGCTCCAACACAGAATGAGTTTTGAATAATCCAACTTGGCTGGTACGAAAGATCTGGTCCAATGGAGCAAACTGCCTGCTATGGGGTTTATTTGATTCATCAATTCTCTCATCTGCAGTTATCATCAAAGCCAGGGGTACTACGTGCCCAACTTCAGTGGGTACTACAGATCACACATGGGAGGGGTGAAATCTATTCTGCGCATTTTCAAGTATTGACTGTAACTTCTAAATTATGACGCAGAAAACAATAAATCAAAGACTATTCATACATTTTGTGTACTGTGTTAATGTTTGTTCTTATAAAACTATGTGGAGTTAAAACAAAGCTGGGTTTCAATTTTCCTCGCAAAACCAACTGAAATATAACAGTGCAGTGCAAATGACAAGATAGCTCTAAAATAATGTTACAAATAGAACTAAATGAAATTGGACATGTGTTTCATAAAATTTTAACTCTTCCAATGCCTAAACAGTGAACCATAGCAACACTGTAACTTTTATATAATTAAATCAAAAGAAATTACCTGAATGTTTTACAAATTTTCGTGCTTGAACCTCTCCAATTGAATTATTTTCATAGCACTTCTGATTAGCTAGGGAATGCTCAAAGCTCACAAATTTCTGAGATTTGGTATAAATCACAAGGTCTGACAATGCAATGGCAATTTTTATCTTCTTCATCTAATAATAATAATATAAAATAATGGAAGGATAAAAAAATCACAATAACACATATTTCATTATTATTATTAACAATTCAGAAGAAACTACCATTTTGGATGCAAGCATGGTAAAATATGTCACAGTTAATGAATATTTGAGCTTAAGGTATGACTTTTGATAGTGAGAGTTGATCCAGTCAGAGACATTTAAGGTTACCATCTCTAGGTTCATCGTAGCAATTGTGGAATAAGTGGAGAGATGCTTCCAATGCTTCCTAGTGCAGTGTTCTGTTGGACAGCTTTATCATTTCCCTGCTTCTGAGACTGGTATGTAAATTAACATAATTTTTCATGGCTCTTAACATTACTCACTTAAAACATATGTCCAACTTTATATTCCTAAACAGATAAAGTATTAGAAAAAGTATACTGATAAGAAGTACTTGAAGGAAAAAAAAAAATGAGCAGGAGAATCTAGACATCAATAGCACAAACTCAACTACAAAATGTAGAATAACAGAATATTTCACCCTGCCAAGCAAATCAATCATCGTTATATCCCTCCAAGCATTGCTCTGAAGTTAGGAAAACTCTGTTCTTCTTAATTAAGATGGAAAGTTCTTTGGCCAAAGTCTTTGTTTAATCTTGCTCCATAACAAAGCAAGCAAAAGCAAAGGCTGCTGTACATTGAAGTGGACAAAATTTTATCTTATCTCTTAAACTGAGGTGTTATGTGACTTCTTCATTTTACTTAGCATGAACTTGTGAGCTAATCAGTGGTAGTAGTCAGCAAAGAACTGACAGTATTAATAATGTTTACATTCTATTAAAACTTTTGAAGGCAAATCCTCATCTGATAAAATAATAGGGATTGCCTGCTCATGGCTCTTAAACTACGCGAAGTTCAAGTGCATTAGTTGTTCTGGAGCTATGTCCCATGAAGAACAATAGGAGTCTGCTGGCACAGAATTCCTGAATAATATAGCTCTCTGGATGCGGAAGGCAGTGACACAACCAAAGCCAACAGCACCACTAGTGTATCTTGGGCGTGAATTCAAATGTTCTTCCCTCCAATAGAGCAATAGAATGGAGCCTCAGAATAAATACTCCCACTCCAATAGAGTGGGACCACAGAAACCATTTTCTTTTCTGCCTGTGAAACATGACCAGACATCTATTGTTGCTGCTGTTGATCAAGATGTATCTGGTATATGTTCTGGTGTGTAACATGATGTTATAAATATATGTGACCCTATTATCTGGAAATTTGGCGTTCTCTGTTCAAAGAGGACTCCATTCTTCCTCAGAATTTTTCCTTGCTATCTGTCTATATCAAATGGAAAGAAAAAGAAGCAAAGATCTTGACCTTGAAATCACTTAGAGAAAAAAAACACAGAGGAAGAGGCATTGTCTCTCAGGAAAAACACTGAGCACTGAGGAGCATTGCCAGTCTATCTGCATTCAAATAATCAGAGCATGATGTGCAAAAGTGACTGGATACTGGGTGCTTTCTGCTTGCTGAAAAAACTTGAGCAAAGCAGTCTGAACCCTGATGGAGCAAAAGATTTCCATGGCAGAGAATCATTAATTGGTTAAAAAAATGAGTAAGTTTAATTTGACTATTAAAAAGAAAATGACGTCCAATTTTTACACTTTCTTTCAGAAATAGTATTTAATGTTAAGTTTCTATATGATAAATGTAAAATACCTTTTCTACTATAACTGCTTGAAAATGTTTTAGTGCAGCCAGAACTCTACACCTAAGTTCATGCATAAATCCAGAAGAAAAGAAAATAGGGGAATAGCAGCTCCTCAAAATTTCCATGATAGACTGGTGGACTGTGGAAAGAAATAGATAGTTAACTCTGTCCTTCATCATCAGGAACTGCTATGAGTTGTGCATAGCTCCAGGAGGGCCTTGAGACCAACAAAGTAGTTGGGCAACTTTGTCTTAGATCTATTGTGGTATTGAGCACCTGGGAGAAGCACAAGAATAGAAAGTGAAAAATATGAGTGGAGTTTAGGATGGGAGCACAGGGATGGGCTGATTTTAGTTGGATACTAAAATATGCTTCAGCTTGGAGTGTCTTGTAAGAATCTGGAAAAATATGAAACTTTGAGTTAAAAAATATTTTTTCAAAATACATTGCTCTAAGTAATTTCAAAGCCTACCTTTAAAATTTAGCCTCTATTTTAAGATAATATATTCCTTCTTTTCTAAAAAAAAAAAAAAAAGCTGGCATAGATCTATGTGTTTTCTAAATTCAATTGAGACAAAAGTTACCTTTGCTTTTTTTCGAGGTGGGGCTGAAGGTCTTTGTTCACTTTTTCTTTTTGGGGTATCATTCTTTGGGTAAAGAGGGGCTTTGTCATCAGTCTCATCTTCATCAGACACATTTTCAAGATCAGAAATTTCCCCTGTCTCACCATGACTGTCAAGATCTCTCCTGAGCATACCTTCCTCAATTGTTCCAACTTTTTTATTTTTTACAAGAATTTTGAATTTTAATGCCTGTAAAAAAGAAGTTAAACAGTAGTAACTAGAATTATGTGTGGTCTAATTATAGGTTTTCAAATCTAGATATTGTTTAACCCACGTTCAAAGCTGTTTCTTAAGTATAATGAAATGAGGTACCACAATGAAGTGAAGCTAGATATTGGTGAGACAGAAGTCAAAAGCAAGTAACACAAACAGAAACTGGAGATCAAAGCACACAATAGAATGTGAATATCTATTAAAAAAAACCTCTCCACCATACAGATACACAGATGCTGAAACCATAAACAAGATGAAGGTAGAAAGTTAAGTAAGTGTCAGCGGTGATGGCCAGGTAAGTCATAGGAGGTATATTTTTTTTCTATGCATGAATTCATTTTTATATATAGACTTACAGACATCTATCTTATATTAATCTGAAATTTTCTTTAGCTATCACTGCAGCTGCTGGAAATTTGTTACCCTATTTGATTAGTTCATTTGTGCACGACTGTCTAGCGTATGTACAAAATTAAAAGTTTTGTTATGTCATTATACAGTGGATCCTCATGCTGATCTTACCTGGTCAGAGAAACTAACGGAGTTTGGTAATTTGTTGCCTAAGCAGTTTCTCTATTTTTAAATGGGTATGTTTAAACTTACATAATAAAAAATGTAGGAAATAATTCATTAAAGTTTATCATTTCTAATAAGATGGCTTTCATATATGTGCCTGAATCCTATAAATTTCACTTAGATTTATGAAATAATATTCACAGTAAAACAGCTATTATGTAGCAGACGTTCATCTCTACCTCTGTACGCACAAACTGCCAGTGAGTAACAGGACTTACTTAGGTTCTTGGATAAAGTAATCCACAAAAATATTCCTTAAGTTTCATATGCATTAGTGAAAAGGAAGACTATACTGCTAGGAAGGTTACAGAAACAACGATCAAATAGTTATACATTAAATAAGAGATAACTGAAATATTGTATTCTAAGGTATCTATTCATTAAATATGAAAAGCATGGATGATAGAAACATATATAAAACCAAAGCATTATAATAGAAACTAGAGCCATAGGCAAAGAAACAGACATTCCATTTATTTACATTGCAACTTCCATTGCTGATAGTGTCCTTATCACTTCGGATCTTGTGTTAGTAGTTTGTCAGTGTGCCAGTGGAATGAGATACCCTATGTTTAATATCTATCCATGCCATGCTACTGTAAGATTTGATTAGTCTCTCTGCACTGGTGATTCAGAATAAGGAAGTCCTTTAACATTTCCTTCATTTCTTATTGATGCACTCATTTTTTTTCCTGTGATATTTTTAGAAGAGTTTTAATATGAGTAGCTCATATTTTAGAGCTCTGAATTTTTCTTTGCATCTTCGTATTTTCCAATACTGAAAAGCAATTCTGTCCACCTTTGGTCTTGTATTTATGTGGTATTTCAGTCTTGCGTTTTATTCATAGGGAAAATTTAGTTCTACAAATTAAAAAATAAGACCTGGTATACAAGGGAAGGAAAACCTTTCTACAGATATATTACTGCCTCCTATATGTAAACTTGCCTTAAGTAAAAAAGACCATAGTCTATATCACCGTATAAAAAAAGGGCCATGATGTTTTAAGTCAGGTAGTTTCTAGATTTCTGTTTATGAACTGTTGGCAAAGATGTAAATACCGTGAGGTAGGACAAACTTTTTTTTTCTATAAAGATAACATTTTAAAATCACAGCTCTCTTTTCAAAAACAATTACAGAAAATACTCTAGCAAGAAGAAATTTTGCTATTTTTTGGCCAGAGGCAGATTACGAGAATAGTTAACCCAAATCACTGAAAGTTAAACATGAACTGAAAAAGACATACCATAGATTTTTAAGTCTGAGCTTCAAACAGATCTTCAAAAAAAGTATGACAAATATGGTTACAAAATCAGTGACTATGTGAAATTTGAGTTCTTTAATTAGTAATCCACAGTGCTAAACACACAGCATATTTCTCTACAAATGCCTAAATCTTTTAAGCAGATAATGAGCTGAAAGTCTGAACATTCACTGTAACTTCTTTTTTCTAGTTTAAATATAAAATACAAAATGTTTAAAAAAGTACATGGTTACTATGTACTTATATATAAACTGTAAGCATATTAAAAAATTTAAATATGTAAAACATAATAGATCTTCCCTAGAGCATAATGGGACTTCAAGGCTGGCAAAAGCAAAAGCCTGCGAGTGCAATCAATTGGAACAAATATTTAAATAATTAAATGAATAAAACTTAGTTATTGTACTAAATAGCCATTCTGGTTAATGTCACCTACAACACAAATAAGAACAGCTGAAGTAATGCGAGACTCCAAGACAAAATCACAAGCACTGTGGAAAGGATCAGAGAAACCCAACTACTGAACAATTAAGGTAAAAAGGGACAAAATTTGGTCCTCAGAAATTTAGAGAACAAACCCTGGATTTGGGTCATGAGTATTAAAAAGAGAAGAATATCTTCCCATATTTAAATTGAGCATGTTCTTCTCTCTTCTCCTCCTCTGACCAGCTGTAGGTGCTTAGTAAGAGGAATATCTAATCTTGAAAATCTTGCTAAGTAACAAGGTTAAAATCAGTTTAAAGTTTTACATAATTTTCTGTTCCAAGAATTATATTATCATCTTAAATGCTGATATAGGGTAAAGATGTGACACCTTCCATGAAATCTAACAAGGGAGGAAGCTTTTGAGGCACTGGCAAAATTTATCTTAAATGATGTAACAGGGCACTAATCTTAAGTACAACTGTTAAAAAAAACCCCACCACCAGCATTCTTCAATGGTTCAAGAAGAGAATCACGCTTAGTGAAAGTGTGAATAGATGTCTTTATGGCAGCCTTATAAATCACAGTTATTGAGATATTTCAAGTCAATAATACCAGTAATGTCTTAGCTCTAGTTAAATAGATGTTAATTATATCAGAAGCACCTTTTTAGCTATCCCATAAAAAGCTTTCATATGACACAGTTATCTAATGAGAAGTCCCCTACGTTGAAAATTCTAGTTCTGTGTTGTGCTCTGTAGTAGACACAAAGTACATGAGAGAATCTTTGTAAATGTCCTTTTACTAAAGATACAAAAAAGGAAAACATGCCTAAAGAAGGAAATTGAGAAGGGTGGCACTGGCAGACTAATTTTCTCAATGAAGTGAAAACCTGGCACAATCCTGGGTAAAAGTATGTGTGTTCTAAGAAACACTCCTTAAAAACAATTTTGCAAGGTAATATTTCTCACTCGTCTACCAGAAAGAGTCCCACTCAGAAACCAAACTTCAAAGATAAAGGCAGGATCAATTTGCCAATGGCTCAGAGGCTTGACCAATTATAACTGTTGGCAGTAAAGTTAGATCCCATTGAAAACCAGGACCCAGGACCCTTAGATGGCAATACCTTGTCCCGTTTTACCTGAGGACTCCATCAGAGGTAAGAGAACTATGAAAACACACATAGACTTTCCCAACCATGCAATCAAAAAGGCATCTGACAGTAGTGTTGGAGAAAGTTCTAGTGCAGATGATTTTGCATTTCTTAGAGACTTTTAAGGCTAAAAATGGGGTGGAACTGATCCACAATTATGTTGTAAATAACACTATTAACTAACATGCTGCTCATGGTTCAAGAATTTGCAACAACGCAGAACCAGAAATCAGCAAGGGCCAGCAGCTGTGCAAGGTTGAGGGTGACAGTAGGGTAGGCATGGGGCAATGATCTCACCAACTAGGGCAACAGTAAAACAATTAGAGCAGGTCTGGCAGTGGTAAGCAAGTTCAGGAAGCAGTCCAGTGACCACCAGACAAGTCATGTGGCAGGTCCAAGGTCAAACCAGGAAGCCATCATATAAGTACAGAATGGTTGAATTTGGAAGGGACCCATGGAGACCATCTAGTCCAACCGCCTTGTTCAAAGCAGGGTCAGTAAGAGTTAGAGCTGTGTCTGGTCAGGTTTTGAGTATCTCCAAGATGGAGACTCCATAATCTCTTGAAGCAACCTGCTCCAGTGCCTGACTGCCATCACAATAAAAAATTATTTTTCTCATGTTAAATGGAATTTCTTATATTTCAGCTTGTTCCCACTGCCTATAGCCATTTCACTGTGCACCACCGAGAAAAGTCTGAGCCCCACCTAGAGAATCCAGTATGACAAGCAATACTGATTTTCTTATTTTTGAGGTCATCACCAGGGCATGCCACATTTTCAACATCTTTCTTCTCACTTTTGTAAAGAATAGAAGCCATAGACAGCCTGAAAAGCAAAACAATGGACTGGAAATGTTTTTGGCTTTCTAAGAAGCAAAGATATTTCTGATGCAAAGACTTGGTCAAGACATTTGCATGTGTGACTTCTAGGTCAAAAAAATAGGAGTGAATCTCATCACTGAAGCAACAGAAATAGATATGATAAACCAGTCTTGATCTTGAATTTCTGAGTGAAAATCTTCATGTCCTACTTTTTCAATAACAAGAAAATAAGACTATAAAACCCTATAAAGATATGGAAGAGGAAGATTTTGAGATGTTTAGACTGAAAATTGAATCATATAGCCACAGCGTAATCAGACTGTTACCCTTTTGTCAGACATTATAATCAGTAAGAAGCTATTTGTCAGAGGCTATAGACAGCCAGGTGCAACAAAGTTTTGAAAGTTTCTCAGTGAGACACATCTTTACAGAGAAAGGAAGAAAGTGCAGTAGCAATAAGAATCTCTTAGACATACACTCAAATGTTTTATCTAGATGACAAAGACTGTGGTACCTGGTTCACCCAGACTGGTGCATTCTGGAAAACAGTGACTGTGTATAGAAAGCTCCTTTGTATGTTGAGTAGACACAGGTGAAGAGAAAGGTGAACAAGGACTCCTGGCTATGGGGTTGGTTGGTTTTCCCCCTAATAGTAGGGTTTAAATTGCCCAGAGAGCATGAAGGTGTACTGTAGACCTTCTATGAATCTTTCTCAAGGAGATTATTAAATATGTCCTTTTATTTAGATAGCATGGCTTTAATAACTGTGGCAAAACCTTGGAGATTGTGGCCAGAAATGCTTCTGAACCACCACAACATAGTAATTGATCTTGCAGCTGTGTAGTAAACATTGAAGATGACTTGTAAAATAACAAGTTGCCACTTCACTTACAGTTAACAATGCATCAATATCTCTTTCCAATTTTGTGATAAGAAACCTTCAAATAATGAAAAATTCCTAAGTAATTCATGTATATATCATGCCAGCAGTGTAAGGTAGTTTGATGTACTACAATGCAAAATAATTGAGAAACAAACCTTCATCAAAAGCATCAATGCATTTACATTCTTTTTTGTGTGTTACATTTGAGGCTTACTTGTTTCTTTCAGTAGCTGTCAAACCCATTAGAAAGGAAGGATTCAGGGTAAGAAAATATTGATCTTACTTCTAGGATTCTAATATTTTCTAAGTTCATCTACAAA
The DNA here is from genome assembly GCA_008711295.1 of Anarhynchus alexandrinus. Lineage (NCBI taxonomy): Eukaryota > Metazoa > Chordata > Aves > Charadriiformes > Charadriidae > Anarhynchus > Anarhynchus alexandrinus. Next base: position 1,148,941 of record VUYV01000094.1, on the reverse strand, counting down.
TTGCTGCACAAGACACCACATTCTGTCACTTTATATCAGCATAATCCAGGAGTGTTGGTGCAATTGGCAGAGTTCTCTGGCACCAGTCAGTGATGCCAAATATAATTTAATTTGGGAGCTGACTCAAAGGACCTGATATTCCAGTGAATATTAAAGGAAGTTCATGAAGGCTCTTTAGAAGCACCATAGTGGCCAAGACTGCAAGGAAAGGATTGTAGTGGGTCTGTTGTTTTGAGTGGCAAAATATTTGCATGGGAAAGAGGTAAGAGGACAGATATGGTAGAAGAGATTGGTGAAGCTCAAGAGTGGCCCCAGTTTATCTCAGTGGATAAGGGGTATGTGAAAGAATGAAACAGTGAAAAAGCCTTCTCTTTCCTCTACTCCACATGTAGAGGAAGAATTATCTGTTGAGATGCTACAGAATACCGTAATATTCCAGGGAATTAACAGTACTAGTATAGTCAGCTGCAGGGTGAACTGAGGCCAAAGAACTAAAAAACCTCCTTTCCTGAAATTTGCTGGGTTTTGTGTTTCAGAGCAAGCTGGTGTTGAGAAAAAGCAGAGAGCAATAGCTTTCAGTAACCATCCAATTTTCTTTTCTGTACTACCTTGTGATTTTCACTTAGACCTAACAATGATAGGAAGCATCATGCATGAGCTGTGGTCCAAGAAAGCACCTAAGACTGGGTTTGCTCTGCGTTTTAATCCTTCTTCCAGACACACAATCATCTCAGCTGACAAAGTTGTAGCTCAAAACTTACTTAGAAAGGGAAGTAGGAGGTTGATCAGACAACAGAGGAGAAAATAATTTCCATGGAGATTTCCACATCTCGAAGACCTAGGCAAGAACCTGTAATTGGCAAATGTTTCTATGGAGAGTTTGGAGGAATTACGTGGTATTCCGCTTCATGTGCAGACAAGGGCACCATTTGATTCAAATCTTGAAGAAAATTGAGAAGTGGGTATTGAAAGGAAGCCTTGCATAAGCTGCATGTATGCCCTCATAGGAAGAGCAAAACTAGGAACAACAGCAGTAGCTGTCAGATAAGGAGAATTTCCTACCCAAGAAATATAATGTTTTGGTCTAATGTGACAGGGAGAAGCTGGATGTTGGTGGTCCTTGCCAAAGAAATCTGAGAGAAAAGGGAAGGAGGACTGAACTGGTTAGTCCACAGCCAAATCTTTGAGGGATCCTACAAGCAGTTTGTTAAAAAAAGCCTAGCAAAGAAGGCAGTAGCACAGGTCATGAACACAAGAGATGACAACTAAGTGGTCAATAACCTGTTGTGACACAGGCAATCAGAGGACTTGAGGAATAGAAGTATGTCCATTGCATTTATAGGCATGTGAGGCACACATGGAAGTAAAGAGGTTTGTGCCATGTCCCTAGGGATATTATTAGACTGGAATACTCTTTAACAGAACGTATTATAAAAAATGTCTCTGTGGTTATTGGTAATTTCAATGAAGAGTGAAAGATTCTCTACCCTTTCAATCCCTCCCATCTTTCTTGCTAAGATCCAGTCAGAAGGAAGGAGAGTGGAGCTCAACTCAAGGAAGGTGAAAATGACAAACGAAGGTAAACAAGATTATACAGAAAATGGAGGTAAAGCACTGTAACTCTGACCCGAATACCTGAATTTTTAAACTCAGAGTAATTCAATTTCTATATATATACACACACACATAGTAAAGTGACTTGAAGTATACTCACCCAAATACTGAGCTACTTTAGTATGACATTCATGTTCATTTATAATCAAGTAAATATTTTAGCATATAAATAATTTACCACCTATTTGTATTGTTCTTTAATATAAGACAGTGTAACAGTCTAAAAAAAGAAGCAACACTGAAGAAATCATCATTTTAAATTAATATTTGTAACAGACTTTAAAAGCATATCCAATAAAGCACGCTAAGGAAAAAGCTAATAATCTAGGTGAAAGGAATGTATGTTGGCCACAGAACATGCTGAACAGGACTCTACAAAGAAAACTTAAGACTTGTTAGCAGGCTAAATTAGAGTGTGTAACGATTCCTTTTTTAAAATGTTGCTTTTTGCTATATTTTCCATTTCTTTTTCTTTAATTTCAATATTCAATGAAAGACAGGTTCACATATAAATACAGATGAATTACATAGGGTAGTTTCAAAAGAGGAAACTGATTTTAAAGCTTTCCCTCTTTGCTGCATATGAATATAATATAAATAGATATAGTAATCTGATAAGATTTTTGCTAGAGAAAGCACTCATGTAGGCAAGTACACCAATTCCCTTGAGTGCATTATTCATAGTAATTTTTTTTCAAAATGAGTTATCAGGCTACTGGTTGTATCAGCCTCTAAGCAAATTTATTTGCTGCGCTTGAGCCATGCCAATGAACACATCATTCTGTTGAACCAATCTCATATCTGAGCAATTACAATGAACTTTAATCATCCTGACACTTACGACATTTTATTAGACTTATATTAGAAATCAGAAAACTGTCATGCTTAAAGAACAGTGCCCTTACTCTGTTACTGATGTTAACACTTCTGATACAATTTTCTTCCTGGGATGGCTTTAGCAATTGTGTTCCTATAGAATCATATCAGATGCCATAGCTTCTTCCCTATTCTTGCCAACGCTCCACCTTGAAAAAGGTGGAACAGTAAATGATGTAGGTGACAACTGTGTATTTTTATACACTAACTGAGAATCTTTCTCATGAACAGCATTTTAAATTCATCATTTATGGTTCTGTAACATCTTTTTTGCACTGCTTAAGTAAAGCAGGCTTAAGACAGAGTTCAGTATCAGGCTCACTTAAATGATAATTAATTTACCCAGGCCCTGGATATGAACAGGGTCCCAAGCTTTAAGGATATGATGCCACTAAACTCCTTTTGAACATGAACCAAAAAGTGGTTCTTCAAAAAGTGCTAGCCAGAAGTCAAGCTTACTACTCTATTTGCAAATTCAGTCATAACTAAATATTTCCTTTTTTCTGATGTGCTTGATCAGACCAGCTAAGAGAAATGGAGATGATCCTAATCCCTGTTCATTCTCAACATAATGATTTATTAAATTCAGACTTTTATAAATCATCTGAGGACAGTGGTATTATCTTACGTAGATGTGGAATACATCTCACATAACTTTAAAAGATTAAAAGTTCAATAGAATGAACCTCATCTGAACAGCATATATTTAAGTGAGGAATAAGTATGGAACCCAGCAATGGATTTTCAGGCAAAAAAATCTACAGAGCTGATTTATGAAAACCCTAAGCTATGGAAATACAAAGTATGAACTTCCTATATCATAGTAAACATGGTAAGGGACATATTTCATAGAAAGCAATATTTTAAAGTATGTCATTCAGTGACTCCACGATTCAGATGCAGTACACTGGTTTTGTGTTTGCTACAGAGGACATATGATCCTTGGACATCTATTAGACTGAATGCAGCTATACCTTGAAAGGCTTTAAAACTAACTGTCATGTTTAGTATGGTTTTTTGGTTTGGTTGGTTTGTTTACCTTACAGAACAGTTTTCAAGGTTGCAAAGTGATACTGGACAGTGTGATATAAAAATATAATGCTACAATCTAAAAAACTATGTTGGTTTATTGAGAAATTTGTTAATGTATTAAATATATTTACAACATCATTGCTATGAAAATATAACAGTATGGTAATACTTTAGCAAGTCTTTCAGACCCATCACTTCAAAAATATTTTTTCCATGACAAATTCTTTACAAAAATACATCTCTGTGTATGTTGTCTTTCCTTATTACAGTGTTTCCTCACCACGTTTTCATTTGCATTATTCCTTTTTCAGTTATTGTTAAAAAAAGGTATAAAATGTATCTTATACATCACTGATAACAGCAACAAGCCTAAATAACTATTTTGTATGTATGCATGTATTTGTGTTACAAGAGATTAAAAAAAGTCTTTTGTCCTTGAAAGAAAATTATGTGCAAAGACTGGAACAATGGGAATTTATTTGTTTTGGTTTGCAATAAAATTTTCAACACCCATCTAATTGCCTTTTCTGACTTCATATCCCAGGGGTCTCAAGCCACCAGCTGAGAAACACTGCCTTAGGGAGAAACACGCTGAGAAAGAGAGAATGTTCTTGCAGTAACAGAACTCAATGTAGCTCCATCAACATCGTTATTGGAAAAAATTGAGATTAAGTTTTCTATTTCAATAATATGATTAAATTTTAGCAAATTCATTCAATCTAAGGAACAAAAAATAAATCAGCAGAAAACAGATACACTAACATGTTTAAAGTGAAGATTTTTTAATTTTGGTTCAAAGCATAATGCTGTTTAAAAATGTATACTTTCTTTCCTCTTTTCAAATTAAAAAACTGGAAGCCTCATTTCAAAGAAAAGGAAGAAAGAGAGGAGAGGAGAGGAGAGGAGAGGAGAGGATTGTTCAGTTTATGCTCAAAATGTTGACTTTACAGGTCACCAGAAACTTTGAAGCTGTTCATTATAACACAGTGTTTCAATAACTTAAAGTTTCCAAAATTAAATTAACCAGGTGTTTGCATAGCTCACAGATTCAGAGTTCACATTCAGTAGTACTTAGTTCTACAATCTTTGCCCTGTCATTCCCTGTGTATAAATCTGCCCTCTTTAAACGCAGGTGCTCTTTTCTGTGTTTAGACTACCAGATCTCCAACATAGGATTACTGTAGACGAACCACACTATGATAACTTAATTCATGTTAAGTAATAGTTTAACAAAGTCAGAGTAATTTCAGTATTGCTACTCAGTTTTTGATATGTAGGTTTATTCCGTGTTAGTAAGCATGGTTCAAAATAACAAGACACATTACTACAGCTGTCATGTTTCCATATAAAATAAACTGCAACCCACAAACTTCACTTAACTTTATTTGTATATAAAATAAAACTTTTAATGCATCGAAAGCACCGGAATTTGGATGTATGTGAACTGCAAGATGCAAAGCTTTGCAAAAATGTTAGTACATTAGCTTTTAACAAATGCATGCTTCAGCATTGTACTGAAAACAGTTTTCCGTTAAATAAAAAATTTCTGTATCAATCCACATGATTAATTTTCGCTTTTTCTGTCTTCTTTATCTTTTCATGCAGTTTTTATTGTGTTGGTTAATTAATTTTTTGTTACCACCTGAAGTCTCTTTCAGACACCAGATGAGCAGTTTCATAAATTGTTTCAGAAGACTGAAAAAAACCAAACCAAACTATTTTTTTTCCTGCCTATCTTTCACAGAGAGAAATGCAATATTATTACCTCAGGAGAAGGTAGTTTAGTCACCACTGTATCACCAATTGTTGAAGTAAGAAGTTTGTCACCTAGAATACTTTCTAAATATTCTACCATTACTTCCTGTTGCTTAGGGCTGCAGTGGTTCTCCAAAGACAGTACAACTGGATAGTCAGATGCCTGGAAATATAATTCAAAGGCTTTTATTATTAATAAGTAAAAAAAGGACTACTTGATTTCCCAAAATATCTTACAAAACTCCCCTTGGTAATCTGTATTTTCCTTTTATTTTCAAAACTTTCAGAATACAGATCAGTTGTTTCAGGTTAATAACACAATAAAAAAGCTCACAATGTTTATGGAAAAGAGAAAGCACAATCGTAGAAGAGAAAAAAGGCATCCTCGGGAAGTTAAGGGAGGTTAAAAGAGGACTAGACCGATACAGAATTAAAAAAAAAACAAAACCATCACTAGGGAAATAAAATGAAGATCAGTTAGGAGGGACACAATACTTCATTAGAGAAATCAGGTAATGACAGAATCACAGAATGATAGGGGTTGGAAGGGACCTCTGGAGGTCATCTAGTCCAACCCCCCTGCCAGAGCAGGGTCACCCACAGCAGGTTGCACAGGACAGCGTCCAGGTGGGTTTTGAATGTCTCCAGTGTGGGAGACTCCACCACCTCTCTGGGCAGCCTGTTCCAGTGCTCTGCCACCCTCAAAGTAAAGAAGTTCCTCCTCATGTTTAGATGGAACTTCCTATGCTCAGGTTTGTGCCTGTTACCTGTTGTTCTATCACTGGGCACCACTGAAAAAAGACTGTTCCCATCCACCTGGCACTCTCCCTTTAAGTATTTATAAGTATTGATAAGATGGGCTAAAACCTCCCAGACACATTAAGGCATAAAAAAATTATTTAGATTAGTTTCAAAGGAGACTTAAAACATTCCAAATTCTAAAAACATCAATGTTGACCATTTTGGTGTTTTTCAAAATTAAAGAAATCTTAATCTCTTCAAATCTGATATCCGCTATTCCCAAGAAGCTCTTCCTTTTGCACCTAAAGGTTATAACACAACTGCTCTGAAATTCTATTGACTAAATCATCACAATAGGGAATTAACACATTGGGTAGATGAACGATGTGTATGTATTCACACACATAATGCTGGCCTGAATACAGGAGTTATCAATAGTCATTCAGGACTTCATTTGAGTGGGACTTTTGCCAGAAACCTATACAAAAGACTGAGGCAGTGCCAAAACCTCTCCAGGGTTCGCTGCTTTGCCAGAGATAGGCAGAAGCGACATTGCCCTAATGAGTCATCTGACAAAAAAAACCAGCAGTAGGTGGTAACCTTTATCAGATGTTGAATTCAAAATAAAAAGGGAGGGAATGGAAAACAGAACAAGTCTCAAACCCAGCTTTCATCTAATATTTTTCTCTATTTTGTAAATTCAAGCATAATATATGACAGTCTGATAGCAACAAGAGAACAAGTGAAGTAAAAAAAATCAAAAAATATAAAGGAGTAAAACATCAGATTGATTCTGAGGTAATTTTTTACTTCATGTTCAGTCCTTGCTTAAATGACCTCAAGTGAGAATTTGACCTAACAAGCTGAGTAAGACCTTCTGAATTCCTTGCACCAAGTTTGGTTTATAATCATTATCAGCAAAATATGTTTACTGTTCCTTAAATAAAATTTTTAAAAAAAGATATTAAGAACAGATAGCACAATTTTCCTATAATTTATTTCAACAATGTCCACTGCCACAGCACTGTCTCTGTTTCATATGGAGAATCACTGACAATAACCATGTTCATGGGCTTTGTTAAAGCCACCATCACATTTTAATCAAGATATATATATATATATACACACGCATACCTCAAATGCATATTTGTCTATCACTTGAATTACAGAACGAAATGGAATTTTGCTTGTTAAGGTGTGACCGTGATACACAACAGGTTCATTGTTTGAGCCATCCCAACAGTCAATTTCCAGGCAACGACATCCTTTTAAGAGAGCACTTCAAAAGAAAAAGAGAAACAATTTTACCATCAAAAGAAAGATACCACACTTTCTTATACAAGTTGCTGTATTTCTGATTAGAAGCACATTGAATAATTACAAAAAACTCTACTTTTTCATCACAAAAGAAAATAAATCCTATAGAATTACACAGCTATGAGACAGAGCTATATTTTCTGTTATTTATCGTAGGCATGTTAGGTAAAAAACTTTATTAGAACATTAAGAAGTAATCTGGATTATCTGAATAACCTTCATTAACAGACTAAAAATGAGGGTCAAAGATTTAAATAAAAGAATTTTAGAATGATGGCAAATTGTTGCTTAAAATAGAAGAAGAAATGTTTGAAAGGGCCTTTTTTATTACTATTCCAGGATTTGTCTGCAAATTTGAGAATCATTATACTTAAAAATTACAGCATCGCACTTAGAGAATCAGGTTGTGCTTGGTCTTTACATAATTCAGTTGTTCTCCCCCCACCTTATTTCTAAGAGGGAGTGCTGAAGTTTTTCGGATGCCTTAAATATACTTTGTTTTAATTTTTAATATGTTAATGGCACCCCTTAAAGGTCTTAGGCTTCTAATATTTGGCTTGTTGCTAATTTAAACACTTCTTATAGGCTATTTTATTTAATTACCAATCTGTCTTTTACACGCTGCCCTTTACATGCTAACAATATCTCAAAGATGCTTCTAGATTATTTTAGCATTTTATATTTTCCCTACACAAAGAGTAGATACAGAGAAATTGCAATTTGCAGGCAGTATTAATGTCGTATCATTTTAAATACTGTTAGAAATAAATTCACTAGTGTTTCTGATGATTGCAAGCCATTATAGAATATACAGAGATCAACCAAAACAAAAAAAGTTCAGATAGATGATGGTTTCAACTGCTTTCACTTCACTAAAGTAGTACAAAGTAATAGGAATGCTGGACACCTGTCTTCCAAATTCTTCATACTTTCTGTCCCCCTCTGTACTGCCTTTATTACATAACCCATCTTCTCCCTCTCTGATCATTTCTTCTAAATGTGTCTGGGCAATGAGGCATCCTGGTTTCCTTCCCTTGAAGTCAGATGCTGCACATTCAAAGGCAAAATTTATTCTCCATCCTGGCTACTATACTGAAGACTTTTTTGGTTGTTTTTTGTTGTTTCTAAATTGACCACACTGGAACATACATTGATCACAGATATCCTTGACATACTATACTGTACTGTGCCCTTATGTCCTATATATTGATCAGATCAGAGTTTTCCTAGGAATTTTACATTTATTTCAGGTAGTTAGTTATTTTTTCATGGCATGTTGAGATTAAAAACTGTTTTAATCATATACTGTGCAGCACACTATAGATTTCATTTGCTGTGAGGTAGATTTTTTTAGACGGAAGTGAAAAAATAGATTGTTTCTGGACTATGAACAGATGGTTTGGCAAATAGATTGAAGCATACGAAATAGAACACCACTCTCACATTTTCTTCTTGTATCTGTGATGGTTTTGTTCCTTATTGTCAAACAGGATTATTTTGACTTATTATTCATTTAAAAAAAAAAAAGAAAGAAAGCTTAAAATAATAAAAATCAGTATCTAAATACCTGGTATATCCCCATAAATCACTGGGCCCTATTAGTTGATCAGATATCAAGTAAGTGTTGTGAGAAGATGAAATAAAATAGTCACATAATGGGTGGTTCATATCTTGGTAGACGGTCCTGTGATCATTTTTAAATATCGAACAGTCTTCTGAGCTCATGTACCTTATAAATCCTTCAAATGACATCTGCCTTCTTTTCCTCACTGAGCAAAAAAGAAAGCAAAAAATTTCTGGTGTGAAGATAAACTGATGGTTATGTCTGTGTATATCCATAATTTTTCATAGCCAATTCTGAACATTGCTAAAGGTTATACAGCATAACACTTTCCTGCAATTTTAAAATTCATAACAAACAATATAAACACAAACATCAGATGTGTGCAGTTCTGGAGATGAATTCCTGTGGTTCAAAATTATGTGATAGTTTTATTCTTCTATGGACCCCAGTAAGAAGAGTTTGCAGTAGTCCTAATTAAATACAAAGGAAAATATTTTTTGTTGTTTAGTTTTAGAAAGTAATATGCCAGTCAATGTACAAAGAGAATCTTCTCTTCTCTGTAGCAAGAACAGGAATTGTTCTCCAAAATATCAGTTGGAGACTGTCAAAATAAGATTGCAGAAACTATGACTCCTAGCACCAAATGTCTTCCTCAGTGGTGGAAAATTCTGAATAATTAGTAATGAAATAATGTCTAAATTAGAAGTATTTGAAATAAAAATAGCATCTTAACAAAATAAATGACTGCCCACAAAAATGAGTTGCAAATCAAGCTTATTATATTACTTCATCTATAACAAAATGTGCTAATTGCCTCCATACCAGTGATAGTCATCCCATTTGTTTTGGTTTTAACTGATTTGATGGCAAACAGACCCATTATACTGCCAACTGCTGCTCTAATGTCATGCTTCAAATGAAATAATTTTGCAAATTATATAATCTCAGAAGTCAACTTTGCTTCAAAACATAACCTAGTTTTAGTTAGTCAGGGATCTTGCCCAGTTCTGGCTACAAAATAATCTTATTTTTGATATCATAATAGGCTACTGATAATTAAGGAGTAAGTCATTCAAGATTGCTTTCTGTTAACATTAAAGAAGTCAATTAATACAAACTTTTGACAAAAAAAAACCAAACAACAAAACAAAACCAGAACCCAAAACACTTATCTGACCTGTTAATTCTCAATACAGCTATAAGAATCATGATTTACAAGTTAGAGTTGCAATCATCAGTCTTCAGTAGGTGTACAGACTGAAAGTTTTATATCTAAATGAGGATTTATTAAAATCATTCTGATGATGGTAACACAAAGAAAATAATTATTTCTAAGTTATACAGTTTTTTGAACTAGAAAACTTCGCAATGTTTTAAAATGCTAAACACAAATAGAAAATAAGGTTGAAAGTTCTCCAGAGATCATACATACACTGTTGTCTTTAACTATAAAAATGTTACTCCTACCAGAAGTCTGTTGAAGACTTCTATTGATGAAGAATCCACAGATATCCTAGTAATCCCATTTCAGCACTATGTAACCTTAACATTAGAAATTTTTCCATAATGTTTACCCTGAAACTTCCTTGATATTAAAAATATTTGCTGTGTTTTGTATTATTCGTCTCCTTTTTTTTATGTCTTATACATATATGAAGACTGCTATTATACTTCCCCTCATTCCACTGTTTTCCAGAAGAAACAAATTCCATTCCCAGTATCTTTCTGTTTAGGTTAGGTTTTCTTAGACTTCTGATAATTTTCATTGTTTTTCTACAACTCTTTCCATCTGGTGAACTTCCTTCTTGATGTTTGATGCCCTAAATGGAGTGCAGTGCTTCTCCTTACTGAACTCCATCCTTCTTTTTTATATCATCAATTTGCCAAGATAATTTTGACTCCTAATCTTGTTCCCTGTTATAGCTGAAGTATACAGCACTACAGTGTAAATAATACTGGGATGTACCTTCTTATCCTCACTGTGCCTCTAAACCTATCCATGCAAATACTGAATAATGAGCCTTTTTTTTAAATAGATATATACCAAGTTTTAAAAAATAAAGTGCATTTGGTTGGCATAAAATCATAGAATGACAGAATGGTTATAGTTGGAAGGGAGCTTAAAGATCATTTAGTTCCAACTCCCCTGCCATGTGCAGGGGACACCTTCCACTAGACCAGGTTGCTCAAAGCACCATCCAATCTGGCCTTGAACACCTCCATGGATGGGGCATCCACAGCTTCTCTGCCAGCGTCTCACCACTCTCAGAGTAAAGAATTTCTTCCTAAAATCTTATCTAAATCTACCCTCTTCTAGTTTAAACCATTACCCCTTGTCATATCGCTACACTGCCTGATAAAGAGTCCCTTCCAATCTTTCCTGTAGGCCCCCTTTAAGTACTGGAAGGCTGCTATAACATCTCCCTGGAGCCTTCTCTTCTCCAGGCTGAACAACCCCAACTCTCTCAGCCTGTCTTCATAGGAGAGGTGCTCCAGCCCTCGGATCATCTTTGTGGCCCTCCTCTGGACTCACTTCAACAGGTCCATGTCCTTCTTATGTTAGGGGCTCCAGAGCTGGATGCAGTACTCCAGGTGGGGTCTCACAAGAGCAGAGTAGAGGGGCAGAATCATCTCCCTCAACCTGCTGGTCACACTTCTTTTGATGCAGCCCAGGGTACACTTGGCTTTCTGAGCTGCAAGCACACATTGCCAGCTCATGTTGAGTTTCTCATCAACTCCTGAGTCCTTCTCCTCAGGGCTGTTGTGAATCTGTTCTCCGCCCAAACTGTATTTGTGCTTGGGATTTGCCCCAACCCAGGTGTAGGAGCTTGCACCTGGCCTTGTTAAACTTCATGAGGTTCGCATGGGCCCACCTCTCAAGCCTGTCCAGGTCCCTCTGGATGGCATCCCTTCCCTCCAGCATGTTGACTGCACCATACAGCTTGGTGTCATCAGCAAACTTGCTGAGGGTGCACTCAATCCCCCTGTCCATGTCACCAACAAAGATGTTAAACAGCACCGGTCCCAGAACCAACCCCTGAGGAACACCACTTGTCACTGCTCACCACTTGGACATGGAGCTGTTGACTGCAACTCTTTGAGTGCAGCCATCCAGCCAATTCCTCATCCATCAAGTGGTCCATCGGTCAAATCCATGTGTCTCCAATTTAGAGACAAGGATGTTGTGCAAGACACTGTCAAATACTCAGTTGCTCTTCCCTCATCCATCAACACTGTAACACCATTGTTGAAGGCCACCAAATTTCAGGCACGATTTACCCTTAGTGAAGCCATGTTGGCTGTCACCAACCACCTTTTTATTTTCTTTGTGCCTTAGCAAAGATTCCAGGAGGATCTGCTCCATGATTTTACAGGGCAAAGAGGTGAGACTGACTGGCCTGTAGTTCCCTGGGTCTTCCTTTTTACCCCTTTTAAAAATGAGGGCTATGTTTCCCCTTTTCAAGTCAGCTGGAACTTCACCGGACTGCCACAACTTCTCAAATATGATGGCTAGTGGCTTAGCAACTTCATCCACCAGTTCCCTCAGGACCTTCGGTTAAATCTCATCAGGTACCATGGACTTGTGCAACTTCTGGTTCCTCAGATGGTCTCAAACCTGGTCTTCTCCTGCAGTGGTCAGTTCCTCATTCTCCCAGTCCTTGCCTTTGCCTTCTGTGACTTGGGCAGCGTGGCTAGAGCCCTTGCCAGTGAAGACCAAGGCAAAAAAGTCATTGAGCACCTCAGCTTTTTCCATATCCCAAGTGGCCAGGTCTCCCATTTCCTTTTGGAGAGGGCACACATTTTCCTTAGTGTTTTCTTTAATCTCATTTAATGATTCAAAACTTCTATTCAAAATTAATAATAAAATGGAGAGATAATAAAATGTTTTTGTAGAACAAAATTGACATTTGGATGTTAGTAAGACAAAACTGTCAGGTGTGAATCACATATTCACTACTTTTATGATCAATTCCATAAAATAGTTCCTTCAGCCAAAAATGCAAGCTTTAACACATAGAAAAAATCTGTTAATGCAGCATTTTGCTATTAAAAGTTTAAATTGTACAATAAAAATGGAAGAGTATTGTATTCCATACTGTTCCTGAACAAACTACATCACCCTCAGAGGGTTAATTCAGAGTTATCTGGATCAATAGCATTGAAAATTCTTCTCTCTCTGCACACAAATGTTAGGGCTGCACTAAATGTTATGGACGGACTTATCAACATTGTATATGAAATCTAGTCACTGTTTTCATCTTAATCTTGACATACCAGTGCTATCAAGTTCATCAGATAATGGTTGTTACTGTTAGCAAACCAGTCAATCAAGTGTCAATATCTGCCCTTTTCCTTTTCTGCAATACACAGGACAAGGATGGCAGATGAGTCCAACAGATCATCCTGATGAAGAATATTCTATAGCAAATTCAGAATGGCAGTTACACAAAATGGTCTATTACAACACCATATGAATCAACTATCATGTCAATCATATCTGGAACTTTCCAATAAATAGGTTTGAGTGGGAGTATTAGTTCACTCAAAGAAGCATGAACAATACAGCTATTATTTCCTTCAGTAAGATTATTTCCAATTACAAAACAAACAATTTTATTTCAGATGAAGAAACAAAAAAGAATTTGGCTCAGCACCTGAAATTTAAACCAGACATTAAATTAAAACTATAGAAACTCCATTTGATATTTACAAATGTGTTTTCTAACTGACTAAAGATTCTTCATTGTTTAACTGCTTTATAGCTATTAACTTTTCCATCAAAATAGATAACTCAAAACAAAAGGAACCTTTTAAACTAGTAGCTTATTATAAAATTAATTAGTAAATATATTAGTTCTCAAAAACAGTAGAATATACTCAATAAAATATGTTCTAATTTACAAGGCAAACTCAGAAATTAATGGCATAAGGAATCAAAGATTTTAGCATAAACTATGCATACCTTCTTCAATAGGTTCATACTTCAAAATTATTTCTAAGGCAGTCGCTTCACAAGCTTCAGTTTCATATTGTTCATTTCTGAGAAATTCAATCAACTCGGTGTCAGCTAAAATTTTGCAGTTTGAAGAGTAAGCACGGAAAAGTTCATGAAATTCAGGTCTGTGCACAATAGCTCGATAAATTGCCCTGAAGTCTTCTATGTCAATTGTATGTGTCTTCCGTTTGTCAACTATTTTCTGAAAAAAAAAAGGCAAAACAATCAATACAAAGATACACACAAAACACTCTAACTGATCATAACAGCGAGAACAATAGAGAAAAGCCCAGGCAACAGTGACTGCAATGCATTATCAAATTATATTCTTCTACTTCTATATGCAACTTTTAGATTTGATTTTGTGTGTTGAAAATATTTTACACAAATTAAAATGTACCATATGATATAATTAGCATCTAATAATTACAATAAATTTCTATATAAAGTATATGCAATATTAAAACACATTATATAAAACCTCTAAAATGCTATGCAGTAAAATAAATCTGCAGCATAAACATTATTGAGTGGAAAATATATTTAATCTAATACCTCTCTAAAAGAGATTTAAACCTTATTGTAAATACCGTCAGTTAAATTTACATAAAACATACAGCAAACAGTAATCTAGAAAATGAAAGAAGGATGACCAAATTGTGATGAGATCCAAGCTTTTCAATACATCAAATAAGAAACACTATTAAAGTTTGGAGACAAGATACTTTATAATAACCTATGATATCGTGTTCTATTCTTAACAAGCCAGAATGTTTAACTCAGATTAATTATTCACACTTTCAGAATTCTTTAACTGTAAACTTGTTTTCATAGAGCTTGCAAAATGTTAGCACATTAATTAATTTTGGTGTTGCAGTATAAAATCCACTAGAAAAATTAAAAGGGCAAAAGAATTGGAGTAGAATAATACTGTTTTACTATTTCTGCCATTTACTTTTTTCTCAGGCTTAACAATTTTTTTATCCTTTAAAAGTTTCTACATGAAATATGTAATTGTGTGTATGAAATATAGATGTTTCTAACAGTTTAGCTTGCATTATTCTTAAAAGTTGCCAAATTAAGAGAAACTTTGGAAATTTAGTGACAAAATTACTCATAAAAATAATAAATAAATGGCAAGTCATCACCTTATTGATTATCATTGTAAGCTGAGCAAAATTCATAATTTTTGCCTTCTGAAACTGAGACTACCAAACTATTTTATATATAAATTTTAATATATTTATATATTTAAATATAAATTTATATATAAATATGCTATTCAACATCTAATAACATGGCACCTACTATGGTTACTAAAGCTTCCCCAAAAAAGTCCACAAACATAAAGTGGGGCTTACTTAAGCTTTGGCTGCTCTTTGATTACTACTAAACTAGGTTAGTTTTGAAGAGACACCATAAAAACTAAAAGCCTAATGATACATTACCAGCTTTTTCCTATGCAGTACAATTCCTACTAAGAGATATCTGAATAAGTACAACAATAAAAGTAAAAATACATTAGATAATCAAAACAAGCACAGAGGTAAATTTCATGAGGAGTTCCAGCCAAAAATTTACAAATCAGTACTTAAGTATTTGCTTTGAGTTTGTCAAAGAGAATTGTAACAATCATTTTTAAAAAAAAATCACCGGCAAGAAAATAATTCAATACAAATTCTAATAATAGGCATTTCATTACTGCTTGAGAAATCCCACATGTACGGCTGATATCCTCAATCTAATTTTTAACACCTTTAAGAAAACTGCAAATTTACTCATAACTGTTAAATAGAAAAAGAAAATACCGACTTATTTTGGAATGAAACAATCTATCAGGACTTGGGAAACGTTCACTTAGGTATCGTCACAAAGTGAAGCTTGGCAAAAAAATTAAATTTTCTATCTCAGTCTCCTCTTGATGAAATACAGGCAATAATATTACACAGGAGGGCTTTTCAAATTAAAGTTAAGAAAATGATGCCAATATAAAAAAATATTGTTACAAAATTTTTGTTGGTAAATTTTTATTATTTTTATTAATGCACATCAAATCTTTGCTATTTAGAAAAATAAATATCTTAACAAAGACTTAGTCTTGAGATGAGTTATATGAAAAAGTAATATTCCTTAAAAATCTTAATGTTTGTAATGCTGACATTGCTCAAAGAAACATTACAGTAAAATAAATTCAAAGAGAATAGAAAAGAAAAAAGCAGATTATTCTTTAAAAACTATGTTTTCTGTAAAATTGATTTTTACATGTATAACCATTCGATTAACTGTTGACATATAGTTACTCACAATGATGCCAGTAAGATTTCCTTCCAGACTGCTTTGCATTTTTAGGTGTATTATACTGATGAACAATTTGAGCCCCAAAACTATAGAAAATACTCAAATCTCTATCAAATAGTAAAGACTACCTAACAGTCCTGCTACAAATAACTAGATCAGACTGTTGAGTATATTATACTGCTAAATATAACTAGATCAGACTTGTTCTATGCACGTCACTTCCTCTAACAATTACTCTTCTCCACCCACAGTTGATCATCTCTCTCAAATTTCTGTCAGAAAGAAAAGTAGGTGGAAAATAAAGGAAACAATGAGAAATAGTTTCAAGTTCTCATGAGGTTCTCAAGGTTGGCAACTCTCTCAATGCAGCACAAGTTCAAAAACCACAGGCAGCCTCTTTAGCAAGGGTTGAGTTCACGCTGCCGATTTTACCTTGGCTCAATAAGGCAGAGAACAAAGAGAGAGGAACAAGAGAGTGAGGACATTCTAATGCCTTTCCTCTGCCTGTCTGCCTGTCAGCATGATGTGACCTAAAAGTTTATAACTTGCCATAGTTAATTCTCCTCTGTTGAATCTGGACAGAATCAGCCAGCTGGTTACAAAATTCTCAAAGAATTCACATATATATATATAGCCACTTGGCTTCATTCCCTTAGGAAAACAGCATTACCAAATAGATCTTTTTGGTAAAAAAGACAGCTAAAAAGAAAAAGCATACATCTTTTGAGTAATTACTAGAGCGAGCCTGAAGAACATGAAATCCTAATATGTCCAAAGGCACTCAATTTTACAGTATTTGCTCACTAGGACTGCATGCACTTGATGGTAGTTTGCTTACCTACATTAAATTATTAGTAAGTCCAATTTCTAGCTGTATCATGTGACCTTCATGTCTTAAATGTTGCTGTATCTCAAGGCCACATCCTCCCCAAGGGGTTAGAGTGCAATTCCCATCCATTCGGGCACACCTCTTAAAAACTTGAAAGGAGAGGTATAGTGGAAAACTGAAAGAACAGGTGCGCTGGATCTATGTTGACCTGAAGTCTGAGCAGATCAGACAACTCCATATTGTCCTCCTGGCAAAAGGATTTTTAGGAAGTCACTCTAATGGCTCTGCCCAGCATCAGATAGGCATGCCCGGGCTCGTTCGCTTGACCACAGCAGCAGCTGGATGGGATGAAACCAGAATATTTTAATTTTTCTCAAATGAGGCCTTGTTAGAAAAAAGTTGGGAATCAAGACCTACAAGTTTTCCATCACCCTACACTATTTTGGTATGGTGAAGAGATGATGGTTGCAATCACTCAGTTATCTATTTTACACAGAAACAAAAGATCTGAACAAGGCAAATTATTTGCTGATTTAGCACACTCTATTACCATGAAATCCACTTCGCAAAACATTAATTTTAAAAAGTCAGCAAATACAAGGCACGTATGTAACTGGACTACTAAACATATTTAATTGCTTAATCTACATATTCCTCACCTTGAAAACATGTTTTACATGTGCGAAATCAAAAGACATTTGCAGTGTTTCAAGCAGCTTCATCGTGCTGTTTAAATCAATCTTCCCAGTCCTGAACTCATTCTGAATGATGGACAAAAACCACGTATGAGAGATCAGGTTAAGGAAACTTGTGGCCCGTGTCATTGCCTTTTAATAGGTGAGGAGGGGGAGAAGTTTAATTTTCTTAAACCTAACAAGCTTGCACTTTGCCTTTCTCATCCTCTCGAACGTCCTTGTCTTCTGATTTCTGATGATGAAGCAGGCTCTGAGGCACACAGGAAGACATTTTTGCTCCATGCCCAGAGACTCTGAGGGCAAACGTGACAAAAAGGGCTGGAGAAGGAGAAGGGGAAGGTGTGGAGGAAAACAAGGGTTGGCGAGGGTCAACGAAAGGGGTGCAGTGAGAGGAGGGAAATGTGGGGAGGCCTAGGGGATTCAGCGGCTGTGGGGAATGGCGGGAAGACGAGTACCGACAAAAGGCAGCAACGAGGTGAGGGTGCCCAGCATTGCGCCCACCCAACCAGCCTCAACCAGCCAGGCCCAGGCCAGACTGGACCGCCTGCCCCAGGCCCTCCCCTGCCACCCATCTGGGGGGTCCCGGGTGTGCACAGGCCAGGCCCGGGCCTGAAGGGGGAAAGAGGCACGCAGGGGGAGGTCACACAGCAGCAGTTGCCGCAGGGCAGGAAGAGGAGAGGAGAGGAGGAGGAGGAGGAGGAGGTAGAGCAGGAGGAGGATATCTGTTCTCCTCCATGGCAGCTCTGCGTCGCCTGCTCCGGTCTCTTCACTGCGGTGACGTTGGCAGCCTTTGGCAGGACATCACCTCGGCTTGCTCCAGTTCCCGGCGGGGCCCTTTCCCTTCCCTCACACCCCCGCACCCCTGCCGGGGATGCCCAGCACCTTCTCAGCACAGCCCCCACCCTCGGTCCCCCCACCGGCGCTGCCCTGGGTGCCGCTGTGAGGTCACAAACTGCGGGCCCCCAGCGCAGGCTGCTCCCCCCCTGCCTCCGCCGCCATCTTGTGCCTTTTCCCTCCAGCACGACACGGTCCACGTGCCCTCCCCTGGCCTGCGGTCTCCCACCCTTTGGATAGCCCTCACCCCCAGCGTGTGTGCAAGGAAGGAGCTGTGTGAGATGGAGAAGGTGTCTCTTATTTGCGGCCTGCTGCGCCACTCCCCTCCGGGGGAGTTCGGCCAAGTTGTCTGAGATGTCTCTGCTCCGGTCCAAGATGACAAGCTGGTGAGGCTGGAGGCTGCCCGCGCAGGGGTCTGTCACAACGAGAATGACTTCACCCCCATCCAAATAAACAAGTGCACTGCGCTACTGACCCACTACAACGACTTAGGGGGAAACCGCTTCTTTGACCCTCAGGACAAATTCTCTTTTGTGTTCAATCACCTGTGTGGGATAACCAGCAAATGCCATCCGCAAGGTGTGATGCTAGATGAGGGGCAGCTGTGGTGAGAGGCCCTCCATGAGCTGCCATTTTCCTTTGGGAAACTGCTGTGTGTTCAAAAAAAGCCTGGGGAAGAGGCAGGTGTTTGTGGCCTGCACTGAGGCTCAGCAGTACCAACCTTCAAATCACTGGAACGGCCTTTGGAAGTCAGACTGGGCTTTTGCCCCGACTCCATTTACCACTCAGGTTACAGGGATCTTTCTCCTCCAGATACACAGCTTCAAAGATGCCAGCCTCCATGTTACTGTCAGCAAGTCTGTGAGTGAGACTCTAAATGTGATAGACCAAAGTCAGTTTGCCACAGATTTTGTGAAATTTGTGAAAGCTGAGGACACCAAGTTTCATGTTGCCATTCTGGAAAACATTCAGACTTTGTCAGGAGATATATGGGGGAAAAGTCTGTGGAGGACCCTGTTACTCACACTTTTGTGAATTGGAATAAACTATTGAATGATCAGTATCTGAACATCAATGTCTCCAATATAGAAGTGCCTCCATGCACACTANAAAAAAAAAAAGACAAAATGAGGGTGTTTAATTGATTTATTTCTGGATTACTCAGGACAGTGGAGAAACTGTCATCAGCCAATCACAACTTTGAAAATAACTCAGGTCTGAAGTGACTGAAAATAATATGCTGGGGTTTTTTATTTTCTTCATGTACATTTCAGCTGCTGGTAGAGGTACTAGTAATAGTCACTGTCAAATGCAGTACAGTGCCACAGATGAACCAGCAACCTCCTTTCCTTTGTAATTTTACCCATTATTATATTTACTTACATAACTTCATACTACATGTAGCATTAGTTATATGGAAATCGGTAAGGTAGCTTGGCAAAGATATTGAGGCATAATTTCTAGATCTTTTCATTGATACTGAAACCCAGGAAATTCAGCCTTCAGGCTTTGCTTGCTCATACCTCTCTGTATGCACAAGAGACATCCCTAAGAGTCACATGAACAAAGGGAGATCAGTACACAGGAGGAATAAATTTCTTATAGCTAGTGCAGAAGACATTTCAGGACTGACCAGGGATGTATGCTGGGTGTTGCAGCATTACAGAATAAAGCAATGCTACTTCCCTTCTCCCAGTGTTTATTACAAATGCCAAACGAATGTATGTGATTTTGTTTTACTTTCAAACTATTACAGTGATGCTTTGCTAACATGTTTATCACAATAAATGTAATGCCTACTACACTTGTTTTCTCTAAACACAACTTTTAATTAGAGTTTTATTAGAAACAAACTATAATTTCAAGCAGTAATGTAACCTCTAAACTTTCTAAAAATATTGATGGAAACATTTAAACATTATTCTTATAAATATTAGATGTTTTTAATGTAAGCATAAGATTTTGCTTTTGTTCATCACTGCTGGTGGCAATTACGATGTCACATGGGTTGAACATGCCCTTTTGTAAATCATGATCAGAGGATTTATGGCTTCAGTGCTCAGACTGGCGATGATTGCTTTCATTGTCTTTGTTTTAAAATGCAGGAAAGAACTATGCATTGTTATGGTTTTGGGGATAACCAACATTGTGCAAGAATGCCATCTTCAGATTATTCTTCTGACGCAAAATGAAGATTTTGCATCTGCACTTATACGTGATTTGGGAGGTCCCTTACTATATACATCTGGATACGATAATTAATTACCCAGAGAAACCGATAATGAAAAGGTGTCTAGTATAAAAGCCATCATTCTATATCATTCTATATTGTTGATGACAAAGTCATATGCTCAATTTTTATTTATAAGCATACTAATTTACAAAGCCTTATTGCAGAAGACGAGGTTGTAGTGTTGCCAATATTTGAATGAAACTGAAATAAATGAGGTAGTTCCTTTGATATATACTGATTTTCTTCAGATTTGCATTCACTAGAGCACATTTTTCATCTGGTTGTTCATCTTTATGGTCACTCAGCACAAAGATTCTGGAAGTGTACTAATTTATGTGCAGAAAGGCGCTCATCACACAGGGTTTCCTTCCCACAAACAGAAAGCAGACTGCTGTGCTTGTTACAATGTCCCTTGACAATGCCTTTTACAGATGCCCATTTGCTAAAGAATCTGCACCATGCACTTGAAGAGGAAGAAGTATGGAGCATGGAGAGCATTTTCTGTGCTCCTTTGGTTCTTCACAGAAAGCTGCATTACCTATGGGTCATTCTCTTTTCACCCCACAGCTGCTACTGAGATCTGTCCAATACAGCCCTTTTAGTGCCTATGTTGCTGCTGGAGACTATTCAATGAGCAAGCAGCTGTCTTTATGTGGTATTTATTTGAATATGTGATTATTTCTTTATTGAAAATCAGAGTAATTTTATTAAAAACGTTATGCAACCCAGAGCTGCTATAATGAAGATGGCCTCTTGTGAGTGTAGTTCATGTCTGCAGTACAGAATAATAGATGAAATTTTGGACACAAATTTAAGTGCTAACAGAAACAGGGACATAGCACTAGAAATTTTGGAATATCAAAAAAGCACTTTGTTAAAACACAGATATTGAACATGAACTAAGAGTAAGAAACAGTAGGGATCAATGGAAAAGACTAAGCAGTTAGATGCCTTTCAGTTTCAACATTTATTCCACCAGATCAATCCCTTACGAGATGCAAACATATGACATTTTGCAATATACTGTTCTGTTCTGTAGAATTAAATTCTCTCTTCTTTAAAATGCAGTTTCTATACGGCAAAACTGTAGCAAGGAGTGCAATAAAAAAAACATTTAATATTGTAAGATTAGATAGTTTTCCTATCTTCCCTATCAGTCTACCTTTATGAACATTCCATTTTCCTTCAATTTCCTTTCTCTATAAAAGAGGCAACCTGTGATACCAGAATCTGCGCTGCTCAGAGGGATGGAGTTTGGGCAAAGTAAATGTTCTGATCTGGCTAAAAACGCTTATTTATTTTTTGCAAGGCCTATGAAATTAATCTAGAAAAGGTAATTTCAATACAGGTTTTGTCAATGTTCCCTCTACGTTCTCTGTTATGGGACTGGAATCTTTTTTTTTCTTTTGGAAAGTTGAAACTCGAGGAGGAAGAAACATTATGAGAAGAAAGCAAAGGTGTACAGCTCCATTGAAAACTTTACTGACCTTTTACATATACGCTTTTGTGACTCTGAATATGTTTGAGATTTAGTTGCATTTTCTTACTCTTTGCCTATACCAGCATTTCTTGTTGTATAGGGAATACATTCCAACTCATGTTACTTTTATTCCTAAAATCCCCCTCCTTTTCTGTCTACTGCTTTGAAAATCATTCACATTCTTATAGCTTCTTGTGAATCCGTATCTTTTTATTGGCATCAGTAGCCTGTATTTTAAGAAAAGAAATGAAGAATAGGTATATATAACTAAAACAAAAAATAAGTTGTCAAACTGTCTCTTACAATAGGTTTCTCCTACAGCCAGGAGTATAGCATACCTAGAATTGAAGCTATATCTACCTATTTACAATCACAACTATCTACTGTTAAAGACTTGCTTTGCGCCTGCAAAAACACATTATCGTCGAGTATATTTCTGTAATATGCTTCTAATAGTGCTTTCTCCTTTTTCTTAACTTTGGTTGTTACTGAGTGGCCATGATTATTTATCTCAAGGAGAAGATCACCTACTCTATCAGTTCAGAACATTTATGTGATGACATGTAATTTTCTTTCAAAATAAAATGTGGATTTTGTTGAAACTCTGCTCCTCCATTTACAGGCTTGCAGACTCATTGGAATCATAAAGTTGGTACAAATGCACCTGAACCAAATTGGCTCAAATTTTTGATTTCTGAAAATAATTTTCTATCTACCATTAATTGTTGGTGCAAAGAAAATTATCATTTTTATTACACCAGTAACATTAAAGCTTAGCTTGGACTTCATTGTCAGCTTCCAGCTGCATTACAATTGGAAGAAAATCAACACTTAGTATTTGGATTGAATATTTAATGTTCACATTATAAAGTTTGCTTCATGTTTTGCTAGTACTGCAGAAGGTGGAAAACCTATCAAAATGAGGACGCAGCAAAAAAAGTTTCCTCATTTCATTTTCAAATATATGTGGTGAATTAAAAGCAACTTTCTTTGTAGTTTCAGAACAGATAGACAAGTCTTTAACAGGCACTAAAGACTCAAGTTATCTCTTTGCAGAAGCCAAGGTCTGTCAACACTCCTAGTCATTGGAAGAAACTCATCTTTTCCCCCTTACATTCTCCAGAAATGGTACTAATTCTTTCTTTGCTTCATTCATGGGATGAAAAAGACAATATTGTGAAAATAAAGCACCTCTACTTGTATGTTATCCAGGCTGTAGTCTGTATTAAAATCTCTACCATATTCCTTACTCCCTACTCCTTATCAAGAGTAGAGTAGAAAGAAAGGAAAACATGATTTTGAAACAGGGTAAATAAAAGGGAAGGAAATACAAAGAATGTTCTGTCAAGTGTATACCTCTCACTGGTTTCAAATAATCAATGCATTAATGCTCCGGTTATAGTAAGACCAAATTCAAGGATTATTTTCCCTTCTACAGTAAAATCATTTAAGATGTTCAACAAATCTGAAAAAGCAGATTTATTACATTCCAAGTGCAACATATTTTCTAAGTCTATATGCCAGTATGCCACTCTTACACAAATAGTGTATTTTAGAATTCTTTTTAATGAAAGCTTTGGAGTTATTAAAATGTGCAGTGGTTTCAAAAGTCACTATTTCAAAAACCAACCATTATGAACCATTCAAAGCAGAGTATCCTGGGTTTCTCCAAAGTTAGAAGAGCTTTTTTGTTGCAGTAAGACTTAGGAATTGTCACCATACAAAACTGAGGGAATAAGAGACCTAATAATAATAAAAACAAATGCCCATGTTATATTAAGTAATTTATGTAGCAGATTATCTTTGAATGGAACAGGAACTACTACACATTGTTAAATTCACACCCAATGTCTAGTATGACATTAGAGGAGGACTAGTAACCTGGAACAGGAGAGATAAGGGAAAGGGCATAAGCAGGGGGATGCTGAAGAAAAATGTGAATAAGGCACATTCACAATTGGAGAAAGGAAGAAAAAAGAGACCAATATTATAATTCAACTGTTCTGGAACTTAAAGAGACTGTCCAGAAGAGCAGGACTGAAATCTCAGCTCCTCCACTGTCTTTCCTTCCTTAACTTTTGGGCAAGTTTCATGGATCTAGATTCCTAGAGATTTCAAATCAATACTCTGGTATATGCTATCTTCAGTCTTTCTGTGCCCAGGAAAGCTAACAGTTCTTCCTGATCTCATAGGTGTCCTATGAGAATGCATGAAAATGATTAATAAATAACACAATATTTGGCTCTCAATAACTAAGATAGAGAATAATTTAATTATATGTGATACGTGTGCAAAGTAACCATGATCCCAAATGAAACTCTCCATAGTTAATACAAGTTTGCTTGACAAAACGAAAAATCATTAAGAAACAGGAAATTTTCTGTCCTGCTTGAAACCTAGAATTACAAACCTACATCCTCAAGCATAGTGCTGTGTTCGCATGTATGGCATCTTTCTTTACCAGCAAAGCTTCACGATCTACCTTCACAGATCACGGATCCATGCACCAGCCTACAGCTACTTAGGTATGCTCATCTCAAGATTCACTGGCAGGGAGCTCATGTTTCAGCTAGGAATAGCCCTCAGGGGCAGACTGGTGGTACAGCAAGGGATCAAAAGTCTTTGCTTATTCACTTACTCGCTGTTTATTCTTAAACACAAGAAGTTTAGAGGCCTGGGAAAGACAAGAAGACATTGGGTACACTGCTGCTCATGTAATTTCAGTGTTATCTGACTTCTGAGACATAGCCTGTCCACCAAGGATTTAGACTTTATCCCAAATGCATGGTGCAGGCTGTGCTAAGTCCTGTACACACAAAGAAGATGAAAATATGAGTTTGTGCATGTTCATGACTGGAGATTGTCACAGTGGCTCATTCTGACATTAGTCCTCCAGGCATTTTGCCTGGGCACATGGTGGACTGCTCATTTCCTATGGCTCATTTTTTGCCCACATGCCCACATTTCTTTCCCTTGGAAGTGAATATGTAGTTTGGAGTTCTGTGCTGTTGTTCTGAGGTTCTGAGGTTTGGAATGACTGGGGAATGTATTCAGATCTGGGAATTCACTGGCTGAGAGAGTCTGAGTTCCTTAAAGGATTAAGAAAAATATATATTCACCACGCAAGCCACTTTCTTTGAGTGGGGAATTGACAGCTAAGCCTCCTAGAGAGTGGTTTCAGTGGATAAAACTAGGTTTCACTAAATGTTTTGGGTTTCAGATAGAAATACCTTCTGTCTGGAATGAGATAATTAAAAGGAAGGTGAAGATATATGAATTATTCGACCTTTTCTTTTTTATGTTGTAGTTTGGGTTTGTTTTTTTTTTTACCTTGAACTGAAGCCACTATTACAAGAAGATACCCTTTGAGAAGCTCACCACTCAGAAGTCAGACTGAGTGAGGAATAAAAACTCTTATGTATGCCTTTAACAGCTGTGTTGTCCTGTATGTATCATGAAGTAATTAGGACTCCATTGATCTTGAAGCAAGTGCCATAGATAACTTAACTTTAAAACCGGGTGTATTCCAAGTCATAAAGTTTCCTTATGTTATCTTTCTTGCTTTATAGCATTCCACAGATGAGAAAAAGCATTGTTTGTTTCTAATGCACATGAGTTCATTAGTAAATATCTTCTACAAATCCCTGTGATTATTTCTAAGAAAAACATTTTTTGCCAGTTCACTGAAGATATTATTAATTTTACTTAAGAACTTTATTTCACAGAAGACTTCCCATTTGCAACTTACTTTTAATTACATCCTCATTAGAGACAGATATGAGAAGCATAGCTTATTTCAAGTATTTATTATTTGTTCTTGTATTGTTAATGAATTAATGCCTGAAGTGCATCTGCAGTAAAAAGTCACCTTCTTGTTCATCAGTTTTGCATGTCCATAAAATAAACGTGATTGCTTCAGGTACTGTATTACATAGATTCAGTGCCATTACTTTCCATATATAACATCTACATGTAAATTTATTCTGTTGTTCTTTCTTAAATAATTAACATTATCGGCTAATATATTCTTGCTCAGACCAGTTCCTCTAGTAATTATGATCGAGTGTGCAGTATGTATTCACAGAGCATCTATAGTTCCATTCTTTCTCTTCCCATCTAAAGGTCATTTTGAAGACACGTCGACAACACGTTTTCTATGATCTGGAAGCCCTGCAAAAAGCAAGCTGTTATTTCAGCCTCTGGGCTGTAGTTCTGTATCCCTAAATCCATTACAAAACATGGATTTAGCTGAAGCCAATGAAAAGCATAATTAACATTTTGGTATTCTGTGTGCGACAATTTATTTTCCATTATCAAAGTTACATAGGCTGCCAAAAGTGTGATACAGATTACGGGACAAACTGTGCTTAAAATGCAGGTTTTTTCAATGCAACGTGTTATGTCCTGTGAAGTATTCATGGGGAGAAAGAGAAGATTAAAATGCATAGACTCTGTTTTGCCTTCAGCTGTTTTCTGGCTTCGCTGCTAAATTTTCAGTTCAACAAAGTACTTAATTGTTTGATTGATTATAATCATTTGACTATTTCCACTGGGAGGAATAGTATGATATAGGTACCGTCATGCTACAGCTGGTTAAACTGAATCATACAAAGCTGAAGGACCTGATACAAAAGGTACAGATAGCAGCAGAAAGATTCCCTTCTTTTGACCATGAACTTTACACAGGCGTGGAGAAAGTTCCTGTAGACCAATTGCCAAGCCTTTGCTCCAATCTGTCTTCACAGAATCATAGAATACCAGGTTGGAAGGGACCTTAAGGATCATCTGGTCCAACCTTTCTTGGCAAAAACACATCTTACAAATTAATTTACAATATCCTCCTCCATTTTGTTGCCTTAGTCTATGAAACATGTTGATTATGAGATAATTCATTTTCTTTAAATTAATACCACTAGGTCCAGAAATGGACTTAAAAGTCTAGAAGCTTCAGTAAATTAAATAATAAGCATTTATTTGTTCTCTAGTCAAATACACACCGGTCAAGTGAAGCACCTATGCAGCCCATGGATATTTAGGCTCTGAGCTATAGCAAATTTACTCCCTGCAAGTATTCCATGTCTCCTTAATTTAAGGAGGTTTAACTCTGTGTCTCATTCTTCTGGTGGAGTGTCCTTACAGCTATGTTATGGACTGGCACTCAGAGGAAGCAAAAGCCACTACACCTGTAGAAAACGTGTTAATGTGTACCACAGAATGCACACTTTGTGGGCATAAAAAGAACAAGATTAAAATAATTCATGACTTATCTGGAAGGTAGCTGGAGAGCTGCATTCTGATCACTTCTTCTGTACTTTAATCCTGTGAAGGTATAACACAAATTCTTTAAACACAAAAATCTACACTGCTTTTGTGGATTCAGTAAAGTATAATTCTTTTAGTGATGAGGTAATTGACCATTGTGTATTGGGAAAGTAAATATATGAAAGGCTGTGAGCTGCTGAGATTCTGCAAGACCCAGGGTTACTTATGTGTCTTCAGATAACAGGAGGGAGGGAAGAAATTAGGTGCAGAATGAAGGAGACAAAAAAACCTTGGATCTTTGCCTACCATTAACGTCTTTACTTTAGACTTTGAGGTTATTTCCAGGACTTTTTTTAAAAACAAGATCAATTTTAAGAATTTCATAAAGATACTTAGAACTATTAAAAGAATTTCTTTGAATTCTGTGAACACATAGAACTATACCAGAAAAGGGCAAAGCATTTCCAAGTTTACCCCTGTAACTAACTGAATAGGTAATTCCAATGTCTATCTTCTTTTGACATTGGCACAATATTTTTATAAGCAAAAAGTTGGAGTGGAAACAAAAATAAATCAATATATTTATCATAAAATTATGTGTTCAAAAGTCACTTTGATGCTTCTGTTCCTGTTTCATTAAACCCCTTATAGGCAGCATAATCCTGATAATTTTAACTCCCTAGAATAATATCGTCTGTTTCATTTTCTTCTAAAAGACCAAATTATTAACTATGTCATACTGTAAAAATGTAATCTAAAGGCATCATGATGTGCTAAGTAGAAAGGAAATTGCCAGGGGCTGTAAGCTTTGGGTCAAAGGACAATTGTTTGTAGCTCATTAGTATGATGAAGTGAAATCTGAAATTATATTAAATGTTTGTTTAAGACATAATTAGTGAGGAATTTATGCATTTTCAAGTATTCCATACAGATCTGTAGTCTCATATCAACAGTGGAAGAAATGCTTTCTTGGGTACTTTTTTTGCCTCCTCCAGAGGCAGGAAAACAATGCAAAAGCCAAAATCAGTTGCTCAGCATTTGTCTGTTTTTATTCTTTTTGCCACTTCTCTCTTTTTTCAGCTGTGCAACCCTGACTGCCAAACTATGATTTCACCAGCGAGCTCGACTCAGCCTGTCCTGTTTCCTTTCTGCCTTTAGATACCTGAAGAAAATTCTAAAAAAAGCTTTAATTATCCTTATGACTTCGGACCATGTAGGCCAAAAGTCAGCTTCAAGGTTGGTGTGACATTGAGTACCTCAAAGGCAGTTTCTCAGTTGCACAAACTAAGTGCTGGACAGTCTGTTTGCTCAGACTGGTCAACAGGAGAATAAAGACTTCACACATGAGACTTCAGCTGGACTCACTGTTTTTGATGCTGGGGAAGTTGGCATGAAATAGGAGATTACATTTTTCCTTTGGGAAGTTGGTCTTAACACCTTTCTGCCTCCAAGCACACATTGTGTGACCTGTGCTGCCTGCTCAATTTAGTGGTTCGTCCAATATACAGAGCTCTGGGCAACTATTATTTCCTCTTTTTAAAGTAAACTCTGGACGCAGAGCTTCAGACCAAACTGTAGAAGCTCTCCTTCAGTGTGTTAGGGGGAAAGGATGAAGATCCTGTTTTCCACTGGTGCACAGACAGGAAAGAGGGCTTGGCAAGCAGCCCAGTGAATGCAAGCACCTACACAAAAAAAAAGGAAGAGGAAGAATACAGAAAAAAATCTAAGGGGGGAAGAATGCTTGTTCTAAGAGTACAGTAGTGCCTGACCTGTTTCTGCAAAAAGGCAGAGAATACAATAGATGTAGGATCGTTATACTTCTATCAGACTCTCAAAATAAGGGCTGAAATCCTGAAAGAGAAAAATGTTAAAGGACAAGAACATTTCAGAATGTTCACAGTAAATAGGCCCATCAGTCTTACTTCAGTTCCTGGGAAACTTATGGAATGAATCCTCCTGGGGGCGATCACAAGTGAAATGAAGCACGTGACTGCGGAAGTTCAGCACGGATTCATCACGGGCAAATCGTGCTTGACAAACCTGATCATCTTCTATGCCAAAGTAATCTGCTTGGTTGACGTGGGGTGAGCAGACATTGTCTACCTGGATTTCTCCAAGTCTTTTGACACAATTTGCCACAGCTTCCTCCTAGAGAAAATGATGTGTTATGATCTAGACAAGTGGTCAGTGCAGTGGGTGGGGAACTGGCTGATAGCCTATGCCTAAATAGTGGTGGTAAATTGCTCCTTTTCAAACTGACAGCCTGTCACAAGTGGTGTACCCCAGTGATCAATATCGGGCCTAAGGCTATTTAATATCTTCATAAGTGATCTGGATGATGGTATCAAGTGTACCCTGACAAAGTTTGCTGATGATATCAAACTGAGTGGGAAAGTGGACACTTTGGAAGGGAAAGCCACCTTGCAGGAAGCCCTGGATAGGCTGGAAGAGCGGGCTAACAAGAACCTCGTGAAGTTCAAGATGGGTAAGTGTAAGGTCTTGCACCTGGGAAAACATAATGCAGGAGTGCAGCACAGGCTGGGATCTACCCAGCTGGGGAGCAGCTCTGTAGAAAGGGACCTGGGGGTCCTGGTGGACAACAAGCTCAATATGAGTGAACACTGTGCTGCTGTGGCAAAGAAAGCCAACAGGATGCTGGGTTGCATCAACAAGGGCATCACCAATAGAGATAAAGAAGTCATTATCCCACTCTACTTAGCATTTGTCAGGCCACACCTGGAATGCTGTGCTCAGTTTTGGTCCCCGCTATACAAAAAATATGCAAACAGGCTGGAGAGGGTTGAAAGAAGGGCCGCAAAGATGATCAAAGGACTGGGGAGAAGGCTTAGGGGAGACTTTATCACCATGTTCCAGTATTTAACGGGTGGCTACAAAGAAGATGGAACCTCCCTTTTTACAAGCAGTCACATGAAAAAGACAGGGGGTAATGGGTACAAGTTACTCCTGGGAGATTCCGATTGGATACAAGAGGAAAATTTTTCACAATGAGAACAATCAGTCATTGGAATAATCTCACCAGGGAAGTGGTGGATTCCACAACATTGGACACTTTTAAGATTCAGCTGAACAGGGTGCTGGGCCATTTTGTTCATATTGTGCTCTTACCAAGGAAGTTTGGACCAGATGATCCTTGAAGTTCCTTCCAACCCGGTATTCTATGATAAATATGGTGTCCTCTAGATGCTACTGTGCTTAAATAAAAACAATGCACCGAAATAAATCAATGAAATCTATTACCTGCATGTTTTTAAATGAAAAGAAGGAATGATATTTTCCATTCAGCATGTAGCCATTATTTAGAGTGAACAACTGAAGATAGTTACAGTATTAAAACAAAAAACTATA
This sequence comes from Anarhynchus alexandrinus, assembly GCA_008711295.1. Taxonomy (NCBI): domain Eukaryota; kingdom Metazoa; phylum Chordata; class Aves; order Charadriiformes; family Charadriidae; genus Anarhynchus; species Anarhynchus alexandrinus. The sequence continues at coordinate 1,118,049 of VUYV01000094.1, read as the reverse complement.
TGACCAATGGTTTGCTCTAATGTCAAAATACTAATGTTCTAATGTCAAAAAACGTTAACTAAATATTATGTGCTAATATACAACCATGTTGCAGTAGATATTAGAAAAATGTATCCTTTGCTCCATTAAAAAATGTCATTTTACACTTGGATCAATTTTGGATATTTTCATCATTTTCATCACAGTTTAGCTACTCCATTTTATACCAGGTGAAAGCCTGGTCTCAGGATTTTACTACTAGTGTGGCAAATACTGATTGCTGTCTGGGTTTTGGATAGTAGCTTCTACCAAGTATGTCTTTCCCATCCATTTGGTATTAAATCCACCTAAAATCTTTGCGCAATGGATCTTGGTACTGGGATGTCATAACACCAACCAGCCTAGTTCTTGAAACAGATTCATTGCTGCTCTGTCCAAAGAGCTAAGACCCAGGCTAACAAGATTATGTGCGATATTTAGCTACTACCGCTAGACCGATTTCAGAGTTCACGTTGTATCTCTGATAGAATCCCCAGCTGTGCTGTGTAGTGTAACTACACCGGCATTGAGGTTGCTACCTCAGGGGTCACTGCAAATGCATTGTGGGCATGAAATGCCCTAGGTAGGACAAGACAGACTTGCTATTAGAAAACGTATTTTAGGGGAGGAAAAAAAAAAGGCTATATATAAAACAGAAAGTGTATCTACAGATATATATACACACACACTTTGAGATGTAATAGAGCCAATACAATTAGAAGAGCTAAAAATCATAAAAGGGCTAAGCTTTCCTTCACACACTGTATGCAAGCTGTAGTCAATGTTCATTCAATATTTAATGTTGTATCATTGAAGATTCATCCTATGCAGATTTCAAATAATCCTCACAAGAAACAAGGTTGCAGTGAAAGGCATATCTGAGGAATTATTGAAAAATAAATGTATCTAAGCAAGATGAAGCTGAGTACGCCGGGTACATCTATAGCACTCTACACATTTCAGCACAATCAAACTTTTCCTTTGAAATAAAATTTAATGATAGGATAATAATTGGTTGAGAGCTAAACTTTTTCCCTGGTTGCCAAATAGATTTACAAATACACAGTTAGAAACACTGATTTAGCTACTGTATCTAATATAGTTACAGAACATTGAAGCTTTATAAGCAGCATTTTTTGGTGTCTGCATACTTTTTAAAAAAACAGCAAATACTATGTTTTTCATAATAACAGCCTTCGAAAATACTGCCTGATCACTTAAAACACTGGACTTAAAACATTTTTTATCAGATTACTGTAAATACCTCTAAAACCAGAGTTACTATATATAAACTTACTATGCCTCATGATATGAATCTATCCCGCATGAAAATATTCACATATTTAATCTGATTTGTTTATAAAAAGACATCACTTACGCAAATAAGTATAAATTTAGAAATAATATTTGATTTAACTTTTAATTGTTATTTATATTAAAAGAGTATTTAAATGCCTCGATCATGTCAACATCACTAAGAGTGAGTATCTGTTCCAAAAAGCTTCCAGACTGAGTAAAGGCTTGTGTTTGTATGATTTTTGTAGCTATGACAATGCTTGTTTAGAAATCTAGACAGAAGAAAGAATATAAATATTTATTACAGAAATGTTTATCCTGCTTACAATAGTATTGCATATTCTTATAAATTCCCAAGAAGAAACTGTACTTGTACCAGTACCATGCATCTGGTACCATGCATCCATCCTACGGGAAGCCACATCCTGACTAATTAATGTAATGATATAGAAATATTTGCAATCGCATACACAGACCTCTCAAAATAAAAATTAATAAGTAAAATACAATTTGGCTCCTTAAGCAAGGGCAAACAGCATCAGAAAAATCAGTTTCCACCCATGAGAGGAATAAAATTGTAACAACTCATAATTCAGTCTTAGGTGGGAAAAGCAGTAAGCCCCTGGAGGCGGAATGAAGTCCACCCAGAGAGATGAGATGGAGTTCATCAAAGAGCACTGGCATCCAACAGAGAAGAGCTGCGAACTAAGCTACCATCCTCATTCCAAGTGGGATCAGATTTACCAAATATACAGTGAGATCAGTGAGTATACAACTCCTGCCCATGCTCACATTGCTCCTGAGAAAGGTCAGGGATAGGTATAAGGGTACTTCTGTAAGTGCCGTCCAGACAGATCATTGCTGCCTTTCCTCACCCCTGTGCACATACTCCTGCAAATCAAGCTGCAGGGGAACGAATGCCTGTGGTTATGGCCCACTGCTCCCCAAGATACGCATTTTTCCATAAGGCACATTCCACATTGTCTGGACTGGACATGTGCTGTCACATGACGGAGGAGGAAACAGCTGACTCTCAGGAGAGATGGTGACCAAAAGCAGCCTGCTGTTGTTAGAGCAATTTAACTGGCCTCCCTGAGGGGTACTTGTAAAAGAGCACAGCCTGAGAAAAACATCAAGGCCACAGCTTCTCTGGGCCCCTGTTCCAGTGTTGGACCAACCTCATGATAAAAACATTTTTTCTTATATCAGGTCAGAATTTCTCATGTTCCAACTTGTGCCCATTTTCCTTTGACAGTGTGCCTCTAGGACACTGGACCCATCTTCAGTGAATCCTCCCATTAGGCAGTTGTAGACGGCAATTATATATCTCCCCTTTGTCTTCTCTCTTTAGAGCTAAACAGTTCTCAGCCTCTCCTCATACCTCTTGTCCACTAAACAACCTGATGCCCCTTTGCTGGACTTGCCTCAGTATGTTGGTGTCTTTCTTGCACTGGGGAGCCCCTAACTGGAGACAGTACTAAAGGTACAGTCTCACAAGTGCTGAACAGAGGGTACGTCTTCAGACAGCCCATCATTTCTGAGCAGATTGCTCCCAGGTTTATGAAGAATCTCCCTTGAAGGTACATCTACGTGCCACTGAAAGCAGAGAGAGAATCTCTCCTTTGTTTTTACTACTCCTATGATAGCAAGCCGCACATCCTAGAGAAGCGGGAATTAACTGTCTTACAATGTAGAGGGGTAAAAAGTTTGTGAAGGATAAGATAGGAATGACTAGGGAGAAGAGGTTAAAAAAATGGGACTTGAAAAAGGACTGGAGGCAAACAGATTCTCTAGCCGACAGACTTGCCCATAGCTCCTGAATATTATTCTGGTTTTTGTGTGTAGCTCAACTCTGAATTTATTCTACTGTTTGTGTATAGCTATGAAATTCAATGCCAAACTATAACCTCCAAGCTCATGGATATCTCTGTCAATTTGCTATGACCTTTTGTTTTGTTTACTGAAGTGACAGACATTTGCACCATCTAGCTAAATAATCCACTCTTGTGCATGGAAGAAATATTGATGCTGTTTCAGATTTCAGAATTCTTGTTTTGGTCAGTTTGCTCTTTGAAAATGATACTTGAATTTTCTATTTAAAGAACAATATATTGAAAGCAAAGCATTAAAATGTTAATTTTTAAGTATTCGTGCTTTCTGATATATTTTTTAACTGCACAATCATACATTAGTTATTTTCAGCTTGGTTGCCTGGTGTGTTGGTGAGTTTGTTTTGCATAAGAGTTCTGTTTCATTCATTATCTTGTTCCACAAAATTGGATAAATTTTGCTTATAATTTAAATTTTCTCCCTTTTCTACATGAAACATGTTAAGGTAAAACAAGTAAAACTTTATTTTGAGGTGGGCAATTTTTAAAATAGATTAAACAGAGTGCTATTGCTGTGTAGAATGCAAAACAGAATGGTACAATTTAGCAGCCCTGACTTCGTCAGCAGGCTATCAGCCCCGATTCACTCTACATGACTGTTCATCCTATGTCTTTGCAAAAGTACTTCAAAGGCCACTGCAAATCATCATTTCTATCATCAATTTATTGAAATATTCCGGATCCAAAAGAAAGGCAGTTAAACCATTAGACTTTCAGTGACATAAACTCTCAGCTTTTCAGTTACTGGATGTTTGTTCCCAGTCTCAAGAAGATGGACTATGTTTCAGGAAATCGATTCTGTTCTCATTTAAGCCGAAGGACCTTGCTTTTGCTGAATATCCTGCTCCTTCTTCAAAAAGATTTATTACTAAAGATGTAGAAATTCTAATGAGGTTCCCTGAAAATTTAGATTCTCTGAAGGCAAACTCTGCAGTGTAAAGCCTTACTCTTGCAGTGGTATCTTATCACACAAATCCCCAAAAGTTGTTGCAGGTCTCCACTGGGGTCTGTATGAGGGCACACAGGATTGTGGCCTAACCACAAAGAGGAATCTTCTGCTGTACTGACTGCTGCTTTGGTTAAACCAGGAAAATCTGTATTTCCTCTAAAGATTAAAATCAAAACCATGTTAAGACTGAAAACATCTAATGTACATTGTGTTAAAAACTGACATAGACTTCATAGATTGTTAGGTCATGTACCAGAGCAGATGAGCAATAACTTATTTGGTTTTCTCTTTTAAACAGATGAGCTAAGTAAAAGGAATTAATCACCACAATGCTTCTTATTACTTCCAAATATCACAGAATCACAGAACGGTACGGGTTGGAAGGGACCTCTGGAGATCATCTAATCCATTCCCACTGCCAGAGCAGGGTCACCCACAGCAAGTTGGACAGGATTGCATCCGGGTGGGTTTTGAATACCTCCAAAGAAGGAGACTCCACAACCTCTCTGGGCAGCCTGTTCCAGTGCTCTGCCACCCTGAAAGTAAAGAAATTTTTCCTCATGTTCAGATGGAACTGCCCGTGTTCCAGTTTGTGCCCGTTGCCCCTTGTCTTGTCGTTGAGCACTGCTGAAAAGAGTCTGGCCCCATGCTCTTGACACCTGCCCTTTAGATATTTATAAGCATTGATGAGATCCCCTCTCAGTGTTCTCTTCTCCAGGCTAAACAGATTCAGGTCTCTCAGACTTTCCTCATAAGATACATGTTCCATTCCCTTGATGATCTTCATAGCCCTCTGCTGGACTCTCTCCAGTAGTTCCTTGTCCTTCTTGAACTGGGAAGCCCACAACTGGACACAATACTCCAGATGTGGCCTCACTAGGGCAGAGTAGAGGGGCAGGATGACCTCCCTTTGATCTGCTGGCCACGCTCTTTTTAATGCACCCCTGGATACTGTTGGCCTTCTTGGCCGCAAGGACACACTGCTGGCTCATGGTCAATTTGTCCACCAGGACTCCCAGGTCCTTCTCTGCAGAGCTGCTTTCCACCTCACTGTCCACTCATCTAACTCACACTTCCTAAGCTTACCTATGAGGATGTTACGGTAGACAGTGCCAAAAGCTTTGCTAAAGTGAAGGTAGACAACATCCACTGCTCTCCCATCAACTACCCAGCCATTCATGCCATCATAGAAGGCTATCAGATTGGTCAAGCATCGTTTCCCCTTGGTGAATCCACATTGACCACTCCTGGTAACCTCGTTTTCCTCCACATGCTTAGAGATGACATCCAGAATGAGCTGTTCCATCACTTTTGCCACGATGGAAGTGAGGCTGACTGGCCTGTAGTTTCCTGGGTCCATTTAGGAGTAGGGATGGAAAGAAATAGAGATTAAATTGCACACTTTGTACAGCATAGCACCCTCTGGGCAAAAACTATCACAAAGAAACCCAGGGTACAGCCATTCACCAGGCCTTACTCCCGACACTGTTGTGAAACTCACTCTGAACTGATTAGTAAACTGGACATGATCACCTTGGCGTACCACTCCTGCTTTGCCAGCACCTAAAAGGGGAAGAAAATGCATGAACTCTAACCTCACTGTCTCTTTTTGCTGCTGTTTCTCCGCCGAGAAAGCAAGCAGGGAATAGTGAGTGTTAACAGAACCTGCCGATGTGATTTGATGGTATATAGGATGTACTGCTGAAAAGCCTCCACTTGTATTTAGGGAAAGGCCAGTAGCAATCAAGGCTCAGAAGTTTTAAAGTAAGAATATATTAAAAGCAATTATTCTAATTGTGGATTACCTTCACAAACTGAAATACGTGACCTTTATTTCATCTGCTCTTTTGTGATTAAGGATTGCTTATGCTCTTGTTGTTTGTGCAGGCAGAAAGCCACCTTCCCTTAAAATATCAGACAAGTGCTTGTAAGAAGTTGACTAACTGACATAATTAATTCTCATTCTCCCTTGGGGCTAGAATATTGCAATTTGACTTGCTTTGGCCTTATGAGCTAGAAAGTACAGGGCTGTGGGGGGAAATTCTTCAAAATCTCCAGAACGTCATCTGATTTTTTTTTTGCCTGTAGATATCTGGGAAGCAGGAGGTTTTGCCTTTAACAGGACCTGAATAATTAAATCATGATTTTAAACTAAAGACTGAAAGGTTGATATCCATGTTCATTTTGGGATGAACATTGGGAAAGAAGAAATTTAATCATTCCAACAGATGATACCCCAGAAGTCAATCCTTTGTTATTGAATTTCAGCCAGTCACCGAACCTTTTGAACTACAGCCTTCAAAATGCTGTATACCCACTTCTTATGAACAGTCAGGTATCAAATAATAACAAGAATAATTGATTTCCTGTCCTTAAGGTTACCAAAGGTCATCTAAAATTTATGAATGTCTTTCATCAACTTTTCAATTTGTTGATTCCCAGGGGTTCTTATCCAGAGTATTTTATCTAGCACTGCTGTCAGTGGTGAATGAGTCTCCACTATTCATAAGGCAGGTGACATCACGCTGCTCTGGACACTGAACAGGACATTGAAGCAGAGCCCTAATCTTAGTCATTTTTGTCTACCCAGATCATTTTACAGCATATCTGTGTTATGAATCACAGTAGGTTTAGTTTGCAGATCTTTGCTCACCAACAGTAGTTCAAAATGCAGTTTCACTCTGAGATCTAAATACAGAGGAAATTCAAAATAAAGTTAATCAAAACCAAAATTAGTTATATGAGTTATCCCTTTTGAGTTCAAATGATATTTATGGCCCAGCAATTGTTCGCTCACATTTGGTTTTCTTGAAGAACTTGCCTTTACTTCAGTCTTTGTTGAGAGATCCCCAGATGAGTTGTAACATTGTGATTTATTTACCTGTTTGAAGTCTTGTTTGTTGTGATTAGTCATCAAGAACTCACTTGTTGAGATATGTACTCTATTTCCCTTATGTCCCTGCCTAGATGATCATAATTCATATGATCAGAAGGATCGTTTCTGCTTGAGAGAAGCTATCTTAATTTTTTTCTGATGTAAATCACATTTATATTGAACTCAGACATCTTAAAAGTATTCTAGTTCTCTTCCCTGTGTTTTTCTGACTCAGTCAAATAGTATCCTAGTAAATTTATTGCCTTCTCTAATTTCTTTATGGAGTCTCATATTTATTTAATATGAGAATCTCTCAGTTTTTCAAGGAAATACAACTGGATATTTTGCATGCATTGATTCTCTCGTAACATCAACCCTCACCACATAATACTGTACTAGAGGCAATTGCTGTGCCGTATTCTCTCTTTCGCTCCCCTAATTAATGGGAAATTATCCTAAAATTTCTAATTAATCATATTATTCACTCAGTTTTACAACAGGAATGCTCTGTCTGTTCCCTTGTATCACCAGACAGAAGTGCATGGGACTTCTAAAATAGACAGTACAGGAATGCAGTGCTGGCTAATTTCCCCAAGCGGGAATGCCCTCAGACATCATTTTCTCTGCTAGAGTCTCCCAGGTCCAAAGAGCTCTTCATGAATTCTACTACCTCCGTCTCTCCAGATGAAGCAACTTACTTTATGGAATTGATTTCTTTGAATAAGTTCTACCATCCTTAACAGGAACTGTGTGCTATGATCTGATTGATCAGAAAACTCCTCCATAGGGTCCAAGCTTCTGTTCTTAAAACCATCTCAAAAATTGGCTGTTGCCAGGCAAGTTTTTGTCAGAAAGTAGAATAGCTGTTTAATGGGGTGTTAAGGGTAACACACATTTCAATATTTCCTATTTCAAGCAATTTTTTCATATTTTTGAATCTTTAACATAAATGAAGATGTATCTGATTGATCTCTCATAGACAAATTCAATACAACATTGAGGAATGAAAAGCTATTCTATTTTTCCTTGTTACCTCATCAAATTTATACAGAAATACTTTACAATTTTTAACAGAGATAGTATGGGAATATCTATTTTCCTGGAACTAAATTTACAGTGATAACTTTCTGAGATACAAAGAAAATTAATGTAAGATGATGGATAAGATGGGACATGGAACATTATGTATTTTGCCTCGTGGCTACTGTCTGTAGGGCTGCTAGTAATACTTCACTGACAAAAATACTATATATATATTGGAAATTGTCTTTGGATAGACAGTTACAAGGCAGCACTATATCAGGAACTGCGAAACAAATGTTATGGGACTGATTTGGGATTGAAGAGTGCTGGCAAGCTAATTGGCAAACACAGATGTGTGGGCAGATATATTATATGTATCCTGAACAGTTCTGCTATACCATTCTGTACAGAATTATTCTGGGTATAAGTATTTGATAGAGGAGTAAAGCACCAGTGAAATTGATGTCTAAAATTAGGTAATATGATTCTTTTTTGAAGGTGGCTGGCAAAAAAAAAAAGCTGGCTTGCTGAATAGTTTGCCTCAAATTTGTTAAAAAATGCTTGGCAATAGTTACCTGCATAATCAATATGTTTGTTAAAATATGTTATTCCCTTGTCAATATAGCTTAGGATTTTTTAGAAGACAGTATTTTGATTGCGTTTTGTAAGACCCTCAGACATATTTCACAATGCTGCATACTCTCACAAAGTAACCACAAATTCTGCTTCCAAAACCATTCTAATTCAGCTGGCATTTCTGTTCAACAGACACATTATTTATCATCATTCATGTAGGCTTGTCTTCATAGATGAAAAATGGTAAAAAGTAAGGAAATACAGTTTATATCCACCAAAAGCTTGTAATCAAATTTTTAGATACCAAAGTTTAAACAGCAATAGCTGTTGTTGAGCTTCAGGTTGAGTTGCAAGGGTGAGAAGACAGATTATGCACCAGTTTAACAAACAGCAGATCAGATTAATTACAATGACCTCATTGGCATGAGAGAGACCAAAATTTAGGCTTATGTCTAATGCACAAATTTAAACAGGCAACCATAAGTCTACTGTATTATATTAGGATATGGGAGCTTATCTATCAGGGAAAAAAAAAACAACTCCTCACTTTCCTGTCTTTTAAACAAAAGGGCAATATTTTCTGCAGCAATTTACCTAGATATAAATCATCAGTAATTACCAAAAATGAATCATAAAATTTTGCTAGCAATTGGTACATGTGGCTTTTCATCTTGTTTTGTTTATCAGTTGGTATACCTGCATTCAACTTTGGAGACCTAAAGCATTTCATAGAAGGGAGAAACTTCAGCCTTATGGCAGCCAATGAAATCCAAAAAAAGGACTCCACAAATTTCAGGTATGACACAAATCATTCCTTTTCAGTATAGCTGACTGTCAAGGTTATGGTAATATCTATCAATTCAACCTCTTCTGAAAGGTACTCATGGAGAATGATTTAAATCTTGATTTTAAATCACATGCTGTCCCATAAATGCTGTATTTGTGTGGTGGGGAACTTACATGTCTGTGGGACTTCTCTGCATAATACTGCATCCTGTCAATCCTTGAATTTGATTGATGACGAACATAGTCTGCTCTCAAGTACTTATATAAAATCCCACTGACTTCCAAATTTGGCACAGAATGTACTGAAATTTTTGAAAAGACATATAAAATTAGACACCCATTATTTTTATGTCAGTGAATTAATGTACAGTGAGCAGACAAGTTTGTACTTTAAAGTGGACTCCATGGACAGCACAGTAAATGGAAGATTGTGATTTCCAAACATTTCCTAACTTATTTGTTGATTTCTTTTTGGTGTGTTCTGCTCCACAAGTTTGGTGTTTACATAGTTTGTAAAAAAGTCATGTATTGATATTAGATTAGAAAACAGTACATTTCTCTAATCCCTAAACAGGAGTTACTATTTTAATATGTTAATATTCAGTTTTTTCTAAGCGATACAGGTTTATCTTGTCCCAATAACCTACAGTTTTCCTTTGTTTTCACACCACACATAATACATAATGAGATCATAAATTTGGGTTCGTGGAACCTCAGAGCAGAAGTGCAGAAGGCAAAGGGGAGCAACCAGCAATTTGTTCACTACAAAAAATTGTTTCATTCTTTATATGAAGATTAAGATGAGCTAAAACATATTGCTGCAGTATTTAATGCTACACAAAGCACTATTATGGACATTATGTATGTTTTGAAAAACATTTTAAAAATTCTCATTTGTTCGACACGGTCACGATGTATAAAACTAATACTATATAAAAGTGCAGAGCATCTTACAAAGACTGTCACTCTGAGTAGATATTTGGGGAAAGTTTAGCCAGTGTAAATATGAGATTTTTGTTTAAACTTGAACTCTCTTCTCTGTTTTTCCTACGTCATGCGTTGGTTTTTTACATTTTGTCTTTTATTGCTCTTAGCTGTGTTTCTCATGATAGCGTCAAATCTGAGGCCTGTTTAAGTTGTTTCAGTTTAAATCCATAAAAGTAAATAATTTCCAGTTATGTAATTATTGTCACTCCAAATAGCCGTGTCTTTGTGATTTGCCTTATAACTACTGTCACTTTTCAGTGACTACCAGGCATTTAAATACCGGTAGCCTGGCTGAGAGCCATCATTAGCAAATCAAAGCAGATGTATTTGTATATTTTTTGTTCTGTCCTCAGAGTTCTCTGTACTGCTGCTACCTTAGCTTTTGTCTCCCACCAAACTGTTGGTCTGCCTAGTAGCAGAAGTTGTTTTGGCTCAAAATTGAGTTGTCTTAGCAATTACTTTCCTCATATTGGGGGCAGAACAATGGTGTCTACAATAGGTTTATATAGCCTTCGAGAAAGCCCAGTGGCAAAGCCATGACACAGATGAATTTGTCCGAGTCATGTTCTGGAGAGCTGCCCTCATTCCTGTTCCCTGGATTTCTCCCAGTGCCCAGGAGCCTCCCTCTCCCACGTGCTGTCTCATCCTCAAGCAAGGAACCGTAGCGGATTTGCCCTCAGCAAATACTGCTGTTTCCCACCAGAATATAGTTGATGGCAGTTAGATTTCTTTGACCATCACATGCAGTTTTCTTATAGAACTATTTTTTCCTGGTTTAGTAGGAATCATCAACAAGGCAGCACTATGATTAAGAGTTCTTGAAGTGAGATGTATGAGATGTGATTTAATAACTGCTTCACCAGAGACGTGAGGAAATGACCCACGCACTTTGGGCCACAGCTCTCTGTCTGTTGAATAAGGATGGAACAGTCCCTTTCTTTTGCCCTGTTGTCATCTGTTTAGATTGTGAGCCCCTTGGGATGCAGTTTGTGCTTTGCAAAGCACAGGTCCTCATTTCAATTGGACAACCTTCAGGACTGAATTCATTACAAGGGTCAGGAAGAATAGGGACAGACATTAAGCTGATTAAACGTTGCAGAAGCATCAGTCACTGAAAAGGTGAAAGATTTCTAATAGCCAATTTTCACTGAAGAAACAAGGGGAAGAGTATGTTTCTGTGCAATTATACCTACTCATTAACTCAATAATCATCATATCTTTGGGTAGTGAACTCCTTGCGTTTCAGACCTGGGTTTTATTTAGCTGAGCCTACGGTCATTAGCAAGACTCGTTCCTCTCTCCCCAGCTTATTTTTTAATTTCACTAAAGTGATAAGCCTAAAATATGTTAATTTTTGCATCTGTCTATGGCCTTTATGCACTAAGGTCATCAAATTTGTGTCACTACTCTATTTCCTACAGTAACTGCTGACACCTGGAGTGTGTTTGTTTTTTAAATTGCTTGGAACATACAGTTCTGCAATAAAAGGCAAAGATGCAAAAAAAAACCCCATCATACAAAAGGAGGACATGCAAAAAACCCAAACCCAATTTATGTCATGATTTCATAGAAGGTAAAAATGTGCAATAAAACTCTAGATTTCTTTTTGTTTAGTTTTTTGTCTAGTTCTGTTGTCCCCAGCTGTCCTCAACAAATAGTGTCTGGAAATTAAAGTGTCTTATTCTGGAATATGGAATAAGGTTCTTTGTAGAGTGAGACAGAGCAGAAGAATCTGGAACTTTATTAATTGAGGTGGTACTTATTTTTTTTAAAAGGCTAAATAAACTAATTTCAGTATGCGTTTTGGGAGAAGAAGGGAAAAGAAAGCGCTAAATAGGTAAAGAAAAAAAAATCCTGTAGGAAGAAAGGTGATGAAAACAGGAAGAACCAAAAAATCAAGGTCAGAAAGACAGTAAATAAGTGATTCTGCAGAAAGACAACTTTTAATCTTATTCATTGTTGTTTTGGCTACTTAAAGTCCCAGTTTTACACGATGTCTTGTGCATTGCATCCTGTCTTGTAAACACAGGTAGAACAGTTAGTTCTGTTGCATTTAAAAGCTTTCAAATTCAAAATGGCTGTGAAGAGTCAAGATCTCTCGACCACAAATTTGTTTTCAAAATTTTGTTTAAGTAAAACAGCCAACAGTTATAAACATAAATAACATTCGATATTTATTGACTTTTGCCAGCAAGGAAACTATTATCTCAATGATATTTTGGAAGGCCTTTTATGAAAAGTTAATGCATTATATATATTTAGGTCTTTTAGCCATTAAATGTGCCATTTGACAACGTAAATGCTTTGCTTCTGAGTCCCACAAAAAAGTCTTTTCAAAAGGACAATAAAATTGCAGATGAAATATTTTTATTAGAGATTTGGGTATTGTAAAATTAACTGCTACAACTACCTTGGCAACTTAAGGGGTTTGGAAAGCACACTAAAACACTCTTAACCTGCGCTAATTGCATGTCCTGTTTTTTCTACTATTCTACCCTAGCTTATCTTATAAGGATATAAATTAAAATACCTAGCAATTATCTGTGGTGGCATAGTACAATATTCTTTCGAGTAGAGTATAAGAGAGAGAAGACTAAAATAATAGTATGTAACACTTGATATCAAAGAAGTGCTGTGTAAATAGTAATTCTTATGAACAATAGCTTCCTGACACATTTTCTATGTGTATGAGCAGCAGACAAATCTCAAAGCCAGTCATTTAAAACTTCAGGCTTTGAGGAAGGGCGATGCAACATCTGACGCACGAGTTCAGTAGGCAGAGATGTGACCCTCTGACTGTATTAGGAGCATCCCCGCCTTGTGGAATACCTGAATTAGTGTTGAGGTATATCTCAGCTATTGTACCACCCGCAACACTTGCTGTTCACGTTTTAGGGTTGGCAAAACACTGCAACTGTAATCTTAAACTACCCAGTGAGTCCAGCAGATTAAGCCAAGGACCCAAGAGAGGTCTGTCTTGTGACTAAATTTTGATCTTTTTTTCCCAAGAATTTTTACAATGACATTTGTAACCCCATTGAACTATTTTTATGTTTTGATAGATGAATATGATGGAAAGATTAACCATGAAATTCAAAATAAGCTGGTAGAGTTGTCCAATATTGTGTTTGTCTATGGCACGAAATACAAAGTACACAGAACAGAGCAGCCTCAGCAGAAAGAGCAAGAAGTTAAATGATATGATGTTGGGACTTTACTCCTTCAGTTGTCTAACAGGCTACAATGTAACAGTGATAGGATATCCTCCAGCTGTCCTGGAAAATAGGAATAGAGGAGTTTATTATATGGTGAGCGTATAATAGTCAATGTGTCATTCATACTGCCAGTTGTTTCCTCTGTTCACAGAAGACTATAACATACTTCTGGATAGAGTAATAATACAAATTACTCGCTCTCTGTTTTGAGCTACTGGGAAAGCGATGGCTACTGTGTATTCTTCATCCAGATTTTATGCTCTAACAAAGCATGCATTATCTTTGTTTATAACAACTGAACACTGATCGCCACAATGAACATGCCTAATAACTTAGGTATATATTTCAAAATAGTACACAAGTGCCCTATTCACTGCCTGATTGGGGGAAGCAAGAGGATTCCCAACTCATATCTAGTGTACTGCTTAAAAAATTATGCTTTGTTGTTTCATACACAGTTCATTTGAAGAAGAAGCAAGAAGAATGCTTACTTGGCAGAGATACAGCACATCCTAACTAAATTACCTCCATTATTATTGGCTTTATTAATAAAATGACGTTTTTGCAATTACCTCAATATTTGCCAGGGAGTATTATGCAGTTGCTACAATTTGCCACTGTGAACAAACTGTATGCTGGTTAAATATGTTCAGCGGATAGGAAATGGAGGTGTCTGTTAGAAAATGCTAGTTTTTTGCTACTAATCTCAGAGGTCAAAGTAAAGGAAAAAAAGAAAAATAATCATTACACACATCAGAAATGGTATTAATTTAAAGACAAGGAGGAAAGAGAGAAACTATAGCAACACTTTTGTTGGAAATGAGTGTGGCCTGGTAGAAAACCCATGGGAAATTAATAAACAAATGTTCCTGGGACAGAAAGTCCCATCTTGCCCCTGGTAAGTCCATTTTGTCTTTATAAATAGCATCCAAAGCATGTGGGTCATACATAGCAGTCTAGTTAAGCAGTCTCTAATTCCAGGCATCTACAATTTGGTCACATCAAAGTGTGAATTAAGATTCATTGTCGGGATTTCAGTGACTCCACTGGAGCAAGAGTACTGAGGAACAGTCAGACAATAGTTCTCCCCTGTCAAATTTACTTGGGAGTGAAGAATAGACCTGGACCTTTCTTGGGTTGTTGGCCATTCGTTACTTTAAATATGCCTATTCAATAGAAATTCCAAAATTAAGTCTCCAACTGGAAAGGAGGACTAATGGGGAAGGGAAAAGTACACACTGTCATACATCGTGCAGAAAGGAGGACACAGCCTGGGATTAAAAATGATCTTGAGCTGTTGCTTTGAGTCTCAAGAAGAAAAAAATAAAAAATTAATGAAATTTCATAGAATCATAGAATCATAGAATGGTTTAGGTTGGAAAGGACCTTGAAGATCATCGAGTTCCAACCCCCCTGCCATAGGCAGGGACACCTCCCACTAGACCAGATTGCCCAAATACAAATTTATTTCACTTGTGATGCCTTGTTCTCTGCTGTGTTCTTTCAGGTAGCTCAACAAGTAATTTTAGTGTAGTCTTTATGTGAGCTGTGGAACGGTAGTCGAAAAATAACTCCTTCAGCGGAGTTCAAAGGAGCAAATAGGTATGACATTTTTCTCCATCAGACTTTGTTTTCTTCCAGAGATTGCTTTTAGAGAGATAAACAAAGTTGTCATATTCTAAATCACTGCTGTCAAACTTTTTTCCTCCAAAAAATACTTAATTAGATTTTTAGATAACAAAGCTTAGTAAACTCTCTCAGTACTGTCAGCATTCATTTACAGGAGCGTTAGCTATGTCACATCATCTATGGTCTTTATTTTGGAACAGCACTAATGCTGGAAATCAAGCTGGCTAGGCAAGCAGCTCAAGAACACAAAAAACGTCTTTTGAAAGAGACAACAAACTTCCATCTGCTTTCAGATGATCAATGAGCTCTCCCTAAAGGCAGAAGGGTGAGTGAAGCGTTCCTGGATGGCCACTGCATAAGCAATGGCTGAAGAAACCAATCTCTCCAGGTTGTCAGACAAATGACCTACAGTTTCCCATTTAAAGGACTGAGCTGTATTAGTGGCAGCCAATATAATTCATAGGCAAGGAGATAGGTAAAAAGAGCATCTGTCAGTATTTTTGGGAAACTATGTGGCTTGAATAACGGAGCACAGATTTTATAGTTCTTACAATGATAAGAGCTTGTCACAACATTTTTTGTAGCAGAGTATCTTTTCATTACTCCACACTCCGGCATGCGATGTTTTCTGTGGAGTGGGCTATACTAAAATTGTCAGTGTTAAGTGTAACTTATTCTGTGATTGTTCCAGACGCTGCTGTACCAATCTATTCTTTACTGGTCTAGCACCACAGCTTTCAATGGGCTCTTATAAGGTTCTCTTACAGCCATCAACAAGAGGCAGTTGATAGATAGAAAGGCTAGGTAGAAAGCCAGTAAAATATCTCTCAGACTGGGTATGTGCTGCATAACTGACATTGCAGTGATTTTGTTAAAGATTTCCAGTAAGATGATAAACGGTATCTCAGATTCCAGAAAAGAACAGTATTCTGCCAATTTTATGTCATGCGTGACGGTTATATCCAGGCCTTTTTGTTGCTTTTAATTAATCATGCTTTTCCAGTCCAAAACAAACAAACAAAAAATAATAGAGTATTAACTGTAATACTTTTCATATCGAATAAACTGCACATAGAGTCCTGGTCTCTTCAGCTTTCTTTGTCTTTTACTGTTTACCTGAAGTGGTGATCAGTATTCTAAGTCAGGCCATCCATTATTTTTCTCACAGAAAATATGGATCAGGCCTTTCAGTGAGCAGATGAAACAAGCTGATCGTTGCCAGCCTTGATAAATTTTGCTTAATTGGACCTGGCAAACGCACAACAAACAACACTGTGATGTGGACTTAATATAGCACCTACTCTTTTAAAATGTCTGTAGTGCAGTTGGCATAGCGTACAAAAAGTTCTGCTCTCTACATTTAAAGTGCTGCAATAATTCTCAAGATTCACAAAGAAATGCAATGTTTTTTCTTCTGTGGGAAAAAAGAAAAAAACACTACAACCAAACCAAAACCCACAACTCAAACTAAGATTCTATTTACCCTTTTCAGTCTGTTAACAAATACAGAGTCTCTGGGAACAATCTGTTCTGGAGAGATGACCCTGCATATAACCTCAATTAACCATTAGAAACCAGAAGAGCCTTTTGGGGCCTACAGTTATTTAAGAACTCTAACACTTAGACGAAAGATGCAGATGATGTTATTTGTTTCATTATAAAGTTATAGTAGTGAGGTCCTATTCTACTGATCAGTACCAAACCAACAGGATACAGCCTCTGCCTTATGATTAACCATTTCAAAAAGACCAAATGACATGAGTGCTAGATTATGTGAGCCATATAAGCATTTAACCTGATGCCAAACCAGGAATTAACCTCCAAATGTCTTCAGTCCTGGAGCACTGCATTCACCCCAAGACCACCCACTCTTTGCAGCGTAACAAAATAGAGACCACTGACAGCACCATAGGAAGGGGCTGCTGGCAGAGACCTTTTACATCACGTCAATTCTGTACAGAAATAGTTATTTTTTCTTTTTTTTTTTCCTATTGCTGTTGTATTTATAAAGCTGTAATGTGTTTGTTCTTGAGCCTTTCGGATCATTGCAGTTAAAAGGGGCAAGAATTTCTGAACTGGTTGTTAATATTTCTTGGCAATATGCTTAGTATTTTCTTATTGTAGCATACATTCAAAGATAAATGGCATTTCCATATACTAAAACTTAAAAGTTCTCTGATTGTCAGATTCTGTGATAGTTAAAACTGATGCAGCTTCATTGACTTCTCTGAAATTTAGCCATTTAGCACCAGCAGAACGTTTGGTCCCACAACCACAGCACAGCTATTCCGCAACAGGGTGAATCCAACGTCTACCAGGACAGAGATCATTACCCTTGCTTTGTGTTGGTGATGTCACGTATACCTTCCCTGAGTGATTCTGGGAATTCAAGCTTATAGCTTTAAAAATATTCTTGTCAGTGGCTTACTATTTCTTGCCCGCTGTCACATCCTTGCACTACTACTTCCAAGTACCAGATTATTTTCTTGTAATCTTTCCCCCAAAACTCACTAATATCTGAAGGCAACAACCACTGAACACTGATCTACTTTGACAGGAAGCACACCTATTAAGCAATTCGGTGGAAATGAGAAGAAAACATCGTGGCCTCAGGAAGGCAAGTAGCCTCTCCCTGAAAATGCTAGAATCACAGGTGCCCACAATGGTACGAACACTCCCGTCACACAAGTTTCAGGCTAGGTATGATGATTACAAGGGGCCAGACCCAGAGAAAATTTATTTAAATATGTATGTTGAACTATTTTTTTTTAGATCTTTCAAGAACTTCTGGTTTTAAAGTAGAAGAAAATATGGTCTTCTTCATTAGGTTTGAGAAATCCTGGACAACCTGGCTGCATTCTGTGCTTCAGGATGAAGGAATCGTGAAGCAGATAGTTATAGCTGCAGTATTAGCTGAAGAATCCTTGGCAAAAGGACTTGAAAGAGCTGATCTGTTTTTTTAGGGAATTTTTAAGGAAGAGAGCAAGGATTCACTTGGGGATTTTTGTTGCTTTGTTGGGTTTTTTTTGCTGGGTTTTTTTTTTTTTTTTTGTGAGAGGGAGTCTGTGTTCTGCTCACCCCTTATAAAAGAGCTGGGATTCTGCATGGGCTTGCTGTGATCTGACTCACCAGTTCTGGTCAGAGCTTTGGGTAGATATCGTCTCCAGAGAGTAGATTAATGAGAATGGCTAATGGGAAACCAGATTCACAAGCAAAAGTGGTAGCAGACAGCGTGTCCATCAAGATGAGCAGCCCAGAGCAGCAACTTCACCGTCAATTCCACTTTCCAGTGAACACTGACCACTGGGAGTGGACAGCAACATTCCCAAACCTGGACGCCTGCTACTCCCTGCCCTTGGGAGAACAGATCCTTCTGCTCCTGAGTTGGTTTCATCCACATCTGGACACTAGTGAGCATGTAAGGTACTGCTGAGGAAGGCTAATGGCTGGTTATTTTACCTTCACTCGTTGTATTCTGAGGAGTGACGGTCTCACACTTTTTGGGTGGTTTGGTTTTCCAAGTTGTGAGTCTTAATGAGTTTCCCTTTCATCTCTGCTCCCTAATAGTGTTCTGCTTCTGTAAATCTGTTTAAAGCACGTCTCGCAAATAGAGATTCACAAGCACTTCTTACCAAGAACCCAGATAATATAATTCGTATTCATGAAGGGCTGAAATGTGGTTTTACATTTTGTTTCGTACTGTTTTCTGTAGTTTTCCAGTGAACCTGGTCATTCTTTTTGCCAGTCAGTGCCTGTCAGAAAGGTTACGGCAGTTTGCAAAAATCTGGCTACCACTTTACAGGATGTAGATAGCTGAATTAGTGAATGTGGGATTCACTGTACAATAATCACCTTTGTTTAGGGCTTTTGCAAAGTCTGGAAGCGCTGGCACTGTGCCTGGTTCAATGTAGCTATTAGAGTCTTTTCATTGACTTTAATTGGAGCTGGATTAGGGCCTAATCATTAAAAAAATCTTCATCCTGCAGCGAGCAATGGTCACATTTGACCTCAAAATTTCAATAAGAGGCATTGGTAGGGGAAAAGTAGAACATAAAAGGTAGAAAAAATAATCTTTTCCTGTCAAACAATAAATGATAGATAACTATATGTAGTACGGTGACCATATGCCTCAAATTTGTCTTGAACTCCCCAAATATTTTTTTCTGTGTAGGATCTGTCCCATTTTGATTTTTGGCAGCTGCCAGAGCACAGTGGAAGAGAAGGCTGTTTGTCTGCCTTTAGCTGGTGTGGGATTTGCTGTTGGCAAGCACAGATGACAAACGCTTCGGTTCTGTGACCAAATGCCTTTGCCATTGTTTTTATTAGACTGTGGGATGTTTTGCCTGATATGAGACAAGATATTTGTGACAACTTATCACAGTGTAATAAATGAATAAAATGTCAGACAATAACACATTTTATGTGTATGTATATGTATGTATGTTTTTATTTTTAAAAGTATGATATATTAGTTTCTGGGTTATTCTAGAAAAGATTTAACAGTTCACAGAGGCAATGCTGTATCATTGTTACAGATTTGCAGTGACTGTCCATCTGTGTCTCTTGCTCTTTGCCTTCAATTTCTTTATATCGTCTATGTACTACAGACGAGAGGTCCCATGCTTCAAGTGAAAGTCCAAATGGAGCATGTGAAGTGTAATGGAAGAGCAGCTGAACTGAGCCAGAAAGATTACTGATGCAGGAAAGTCTGCTGTAATATTAATAATGCTGTTATAATGAATTTCTGTATCTTAAGTCTATTTTTATTTTTAGGGAAGTAATTTTTTGACAATACTGTTAGGGAGATGTATTTTGTTTTGGGTTTTGTAACGTATTATATGAGCTGCTACTTTTTGTTGCATTTGAAACATGTCCTATTTGGGAGGCATGAGAAAAATAATCTCTATTAGTTTTATTATATCTATCGATATGAGATAGGAGGTCAAGGATATATGGTGAAATGATCATGTTAACTTATCAATGTCAGTAACCTGTAGTTACACTTCTCATGAAATGAACCTGTTTGCTGTCTTAAAAACCTAAATAGTACTCTGGTAACACTTTCACTAAAGGAAGAAGGTTTTTTGGCAGCTTTTGATCATGTTTCTTCTCAAGCATTGAAGATTTTTATTGCTGGCATACAAATGCTAGTTGGTTTAGTTGGTTTTTTTCTTCTCTCTCTCATCATAAGAGCATTATTATTTGCTTGCAGTCAAATGTGGCAGACAATTGGAGAAACTTCAACATGGGAACAACATTGTTCAGCCTGGCAACTTGTACGTAAAACAGTGTATTCAGTGTTCTGATAGCAAGAAAGTTGTTGCAAAGAAAATCTTTCTCTCTCTTTTCTTGTTTTGTGTTTTTCTTCTCTCCAAGGCAAATAATTTCAAGCTAATCTCTTTGATTCACATACTGATGGACAAATGTGTCAAAATTGCTGGAAGCGAATGCTGTAGGGCATGTGTTTTAAGAGGTTCTTGATTCATTTTTGTACTTATAAGTTTTCTATTTTTATTCATGGTGAGCATACTTCACCACCTCTGTCACACCAGCTCTAGAGACTGAATTGAACTTTTCCCCTTTAATGGTTTTATCTTCTGAAATATCTGTGAAGCTTATTAGTTTGTTCTTTTTTTTTTTAAATCCCTACTGGATGCATAACTATACAGTCAGTTTAATTCACTATGACTACAGCACATCTTTGCCATCCTCAAAATTGTCTACTCTTGGTTATGCCAGATAAAACTCCTTTGCCATTTGAATAATGGGAACAAAATTTTGATGTTTGTGCCCCTCTACCTTCTCCAGTTTTGTTGGGGTTGTTCTTTACTGTTGTGTTTAGTAGCAGTTAAACAGATTCAAAACATGCCCTTGCTGTTTTCATGCTCTTGCTTCACATGTTTTTTTATTTTATGTGCAATGAAACTGCCTGGATGATAAAGACTTTGTAATTCAGGCCACATTTTAGGTGTCTAAATAAAAAGTTAATGACCGAATTCCTTGTCCTTATTTGGGGGGTGGGTAGGTAAAGTGACCTAATTATCATATTTCTCTGAAGAATATACTAGAATATACTTCTTTTAAGATTTGACTTCTATTTGAGGTGACAAAAAATCCTGTTGGCTTCAAGGAATGTTGGCCAAGACCCTCGTAATGAATACTAAGCATCTAAGGCTAGGAAAAAGTAGGGGTGGTGAAGAGTCCTATTGGGGAAACAAAATCATATATACCATTGTGGAAATGGGGAAGAAAGACTGAAGGAGACTCCAGGCAGCAAATAATAGAAAGGAAGTTTGTGGGACAAGCAAAGTCAAGAAAATCATAGCCGTTTCTCATCTTAGAGCCTAGGCGTTTCTCTTAGCTAACAAAAAAGCCTTGGAGAAGGAAGGGATTAAACAGTTGGGCAAGTGTTGCACAGGGAAGTCTCAAGCCCTGCTCAGAGCTGGGCTTTTTTTCAGAGCTCTCAAAGCCAAGAGGAGAAAAATTAAGAAAGTGAGTGCCAGGAATCATCAGGCTGTGGCAGACAGGGCTGGAATGCACAGACCTACAGAAAATGGCTTTTCAGGGAATGGGGAACTTGTGGGCTACAGAAGGCGGGGAAAAAAGCAGTGCAGGCCCACAGAAAACATCCAAAAAAGAGCAGAACAGATCAGTCCCAAGAAGAGCTGTGAATGCAAGAGAACTAATTCATATAAGTAAAAATTCCACAAGAGAACATTGTTTTAATTATTTTGAGCAGAGGAGAAGCAGGGCACCTGCAGAACTGTTCTAGGCCTTAAAGAGCTTTTGTACATTTTCCATAGAAAGCCCTACAAATTCTGAACTGATGTTCGTCCAAACGATGAAGTGTGTCACAGCCCTCTGTTGCTTGCCTCTTGGTTTGGGCATACTTCAATGTTAGCAGTTTCTGCTGTTTCTCCATCACCTCATTTCTTGGTAACGTGTTTGCTGTGCAGCTGCTAAGGATAGCAAACTGCTTCCCGGGATTAATGGGACTCTATAGCGATGTAATAAATGCCAGCAGGAAGCATCCCTCCTGTTTGCTGCACGGCTTTGACTTTCAGCTATGTACGTGGAAGACCATACTTTCTGATATAAGTGCAATTTCTTTATGGATCATTTAGTGCTATGTTCATAAAGGCATTGTTAGACTTTTAACTTGCAAGATCAAGAATACAGGGGAATTTAAGGTAATATATCTGCCACGTAACATAATATGCATTACCTTTCCCGCGTGTATATAACTTCCCTCCAAATATAAATTTTTAACCACCTGAGCACCTATCAGGATGTGGGCTAAACTGATTTCTCCAAGCCAATACGATGATCATCATATAATCAATTCCTCTTTTCCATTCACCATTCACAACAAAATTCAGATAGAAAGCAGAGGCTTCTTGCTTTGTTTGTTAACCAAAGTAAAATAAACAGATTTTTCATACGGAAATCTGCAGTATTAATCAAGTTTACTATAGAACTCTGTAAATGCGTGCTTATTTCTTCTCTGAAAATGGCTGAGTTTATAATCTTGCTTCTTGTGCATATGCAAAATTCATGCCAACTTCAAAGAATTAGTACCACTGCCTCTTAAAAACTTTCATAGTGCAGAGACATGGTAAAAAATACAGTCAACTATATTTTCCAAGGGGTATTTTGAAACCAGCTTCTAGTTCTGCATGCCTAGTGAGCTGTGCGAATATCCCAAAATCTGTGTGCACAAACAGGACAGGTGTCAGCAAACTGTGAAGCAAACCGCCGTATCAGTGTACACAAAATAACGACTTGAATGATGGAACCTGCATTATTTTTTCTCCTGTAGCTCTCTGTTACAGCCATTGTGGTCATCTCTGAGCCCTTTGCAATCATCCCAAAGCGAGCTTCAGGCTTCTTGAATTTTGCTTCACCACAGGGCCAGGAGCTGGGGCTGGAGTTGCGATGCTGCTGCCATGGGAGGGAAAAAATGGTGAGGGGAAAATACATAACTGAGATGAGGGATACCCTGGGGCATCAGGCAATCTGCTGCTGCCTGCTGGGGCCACCTCCAGCCCTGGCCAAGGCCGTGCCCCTCAGCATCGCCCAGCAGCAGCAGGAAGCAGGCTGGCGTGTGCCCAGATATAGCAGCGAGCAGAGAGCGGGGCTGTGACCTTCGTCGAGCCCCTGGCAGCCGGGTGCGCGAGGTGCCGCCTGCCGCACGCAGAGCCAGTGCCGCGGTCCTCCTCCCGCTGACAAATGGCACTGCGTGATTATTTGACATCCCTCGATGTCCAGTCGAGCAACAGCATCGCTAAGTCTTGCTGCTTAATAGGTAGCTTTTGGCAGGTCTTCAGCCCAGATGTCGGTCACAGCAGTGAATTTTTCCAGTAACTGTATCCAGATGTTAGCTTTTTAAAGCTTTCTTAGTCGTCCTTTTTAATGTTTCTCTTCAGTTGCACTGTTGGCTCTGCTGACAACCGCAGTGCTGCCGGCAGCCTACCACAAGGACTGCAGTATTGCTGTGGTAGTACTTTGTCTTTCTGAATGTCCTCCTGCTTTCAGTCATATAGGAAGAATGCGCGCTCTGTCTTGCTGAGGTCAAATTCATAAATTCTTCAGGAGCAGAAGAGTGTAAGACCCTTTCAGGGCTATCAGAGGGTAGTTACTGACGCACACCACACACCACCACCACCACCCCCAAAGCTTCTCCTATAACTGATGTTTGTCATTACAATAAAAGGTAGAATATATTCCCGTAGCTATTCTAATTGCAAACCACAGTTTAAATATTGAGAAGTCGGTGGCTATGACAAGTGTGCAATGCAGCAATTGCCTTCAGACCGCTATTTAGCTGCCCAGAAACATGTTATAATGCATCTTTTCTCTCAGCCCACAGATTTTACTCTAGTCTGGTCTCCAGTTCTTTGCTAGCTGTCAATAACAAATAATTTCTCCCTTTCTCTGCCACCTTGAATTTTCAGCAGCTGAGATGTTGTAAGTGTAGAGGTGGGAGGTCATGTCAGGGAAGAACAAGCCCTGGTTCTTCAAACTCTGCAGGAGGGTGAGAGTGGCTACATAGAAAATACTGATTTTCCCCTTTTCCTTCTCAAAATGCCCAAGTTGTGGGTGTGTAAATCTGTGGTGTGGTGCTATTGTGAATCATGTTGGAATAAGGTGATTCAGCATGTCCTTAAGTACTCAGTTTCTATGGCTAAAAATAAGAGTCTTGTTCCTTTAAATGAGACTGTTCTATATTTGTTACAGGAGAAGTCCTCTAAAGGTGAGGAAGCCAGGAGCCTGATAACTGCACGCGCCGTTATTGGATCCCACTGGGAAGTGATCAGGTGTTCCCTATAAAGAACTGAAAGAGACATTTCAGGGAAGGATTTTATCTTTTTTTTCCTTTCTTTTTAGAAGATTCTGAGACTAGGGATCTAAATGCAAAAAATTTGTTAGAATAAGATAAACCGACGTGAATGTATTACACAGCTGAGTCAAGAACTAGCAGGGGCAAGACAATGAACAAAATTGCTGGTTTGTTTTGCAGCACCTAGTTGGTATTTTTAGCATACATTTTGAACCCCATTTAAACTGCTGATCTATTACAATCCTTTACTGTGTGCAAAGTAAAAAAAAAATTAAGCTACTACACTCAATTCTCATATAAGTCATTTATATATGCCAGTGCTATGTCTCTAGCTGTTAGCTATAGGTAAGCATTATCTTTTTGACAGAAATGTTGTGACAGAATAAGCCCTTGACTGATGTTCTGATTGCAGGCCACATCAGCAATAATAAGTACACAGAACTCTCTTGTAGGTGTTTTCTCACAAGTGTTCAAATATCTTTAGGTCCTTCAATTTTTCCCATGTTTGGATTTTGCATAGTTGATTTTTCGGGTTTCAGAAAAGTAAAAGTGCTTTTAAAAAGATTTGTAATGTATAGTACTGTGTCTCGGTATTACTTAGGGAATTTCAAATTCCAGTTACCAGTTAGCAAACGTGCATGGGTGATTTCTTTTAAACAGAGAAGATTTTTGAGAACCAGTGTTAAGTTCTGCTCATGAATTCTGCTGTTTTTTTGCAGAACATTAAATACTAACCATGGTTTGGGCAGAGAAAACTCTACGTGAAAATTTTAACTTCTGTATAGGAAAAATACAAAACTCTTCCTAATCCTATTCCTTTCTTTCTGCCTTATTATTCTGTTGTATGAAAAAAATGCATTTTCCAGTAATTCATGCTTCCATCTTCTAACAACTTTAGCCTGAAAATGTAATCACAGCATCTATGCATTTCTCTTGTTTGCTGTAGTATTCTCACATTCTATCACAGACTACAAAATGCTTTAATAAATGAAAGGTCTTGTTGATTATACAGCCAGGATTTAATGACAAAGCAATAGCTAGAGGATAAAGCATCTTGCTGGTCAAGCTGATGGAGCCTTAAAGTTTTACCTAAATCCACAAAGCCAACAGCTAATTGGAATGGTACAGTTCACTTATGTAAATCTTTGATACACGTGGTGCATTTTATCACAAATCACAATAATAATTCAGAATTGTATCGTTCTCTGTAAAATATAACAGCCTGGTGATCTCTGATAGAAAAGACTCTACAACACTGTGCTGGAAAGCGAACAGCCACAATAGGGGATATCAGATAGGCAGACTGTACTTACTAAAATTTTGCCAACAAAACATCACCTGTAATATTATTAAAATAGTCTGTGAATCCTTTTGAAGGAACAAACAAACAGCTTCCCATTCAGCCTAAAACCATGATTAAGGATGTGGAGGTGGTAGCATTGGCAAGAAGCAATGTTTATTTTTATTGGAAACTTCCAACATATCCTGGCAAATGGTTGACTACGGATACTATTTAATTGTTCAATGCCAATTCACAGAAAAAAATACTGTGCTGTTGTGGCTTCTGGAAGTGTAGTGGGTTCTGTATGAGGTGATCCAAGTACAGCCCTCAGAAGGGCTGAGTTATGATGAAAAGAGTAGGGTTCAAGTCAGGATTATGACTGGAGACACAACGGTGAGCTACCATAAAGAACAATTAACAGAGTTGGTAACAGTAGGAGTCTGGCTCACAGATGCTTTGCAGCAGGGTTACCAAAATCTAGTTTCTTTAGCCTGTACCTCATTCTTATCTTTATTCCTAATACCACATCACAGAACATGATCCTCTCCTACAGCAAAGTATAAGGCAATATCTGCCAGCAATGGCTTTCTCCCCAACCTTATTGTTTATCTGATGTTTAACACTAAACATAATTTCTAGATGATGCAGTCCTAACCCCTAACACCAGTTTTAACCCTTGTCATACTTCATAGCCCATGGATATTTACAGGACCTATAACTAAACACTAAAGGTATGTAGTGCTGCTATACTTACAATTCCCTGCTGTACTTTCTCAAAAGCTACTCCTAGAAATCCTAACCCTAGCCACAGCTCCATACCAGGACCTCTCCAAACACTCCAGGAGCACTCCATTATGTTGTGATGGTTAGAGTCCTATAGTCATCTATTCCCCACTATAACTAAGGAAAAGCCACTTGCCCTTACCTGCACCAGTTCTCACGCTTGCCTTGTCTTCTTTGAACTCTGCACCACTTCAGTAACTCCTTCTCTGTAACCCTACAGGGTTCTCTTAGTTGTGGAGTGAGAATTATTCACTGTGATAAGAATAAAACTGGAATTAAAGGTAGGTTTAGGAAATTGAGAGGCTGAGGACTTGTGATCACTTCTGAATGCAACTAAGTCCAACATCTCTTGCAGTAAGGAAACTGCAATTTCTTGTTGCCAGGAAGCCTTAAAGTTAATCTGGTAGGGTTCTTGTTGGTTTATGTTGGACTGTTAGCCCAAAGCTAAGTCAATCCTGTTAGTCAGCTCTATCTGAAATAAAGAGTTTAAGACTGGGTCAGTTATGTGCTTAAGAAAATAGAGCCAGATTTCAATAGATCTCTCCTTCTGAGAAGGGAAGCTGATAGTTTCTACCTTATGCTCCATCAATACAGAAGCACATGTTGATCATCACAATAGATACTTGCTTGTCTTCCCTCCAATTTCCTTCTCTATAGCAGGATAACAACAGCAGGAGATATGTTTGTAAATGTAGGAGATCAAAGCATTTGATATGTAAGGAATTATTATTATGCCTAAGGGACAAATGGAGACATTTGTATCAGCAAGTAACTACAGCTTTATTGTAAGCACCTTAACTTCTAATTTTTAGCCAGTTATATAAGTTTCTGGGTCTGGTGGAGAGGAACCTTGACAAAGATACTTAAACTCCAGATGCAACTTCTCTCATCTTTCATGTAATTTCTAGTTCAACATAGGAAGGGAAAAGGGTTGACACAGGGAGCAGCTCCTTATGTGAAGGACAAGAGGCCAGCTCCTGAGAGAGAGGGCACTGCATCTACCTGCTTGGAAAGAGTTGTCTTCTCCTGACATTTGGGCAATGTGGCCTCATTTCTGGTGGAGAAAGATGATGGCAGTTTAAATTCTGGATTGCTGTGTCACTCACCGAGCTGGCAGGCAGCAAGCCTGACCTAGCTACATATGGGCAGAGGCAAAGGGGATGTCTACTACCTCCTCTCAACAGCCCCCCAAAGCAACTGCCTACGTCTTGTGCCAGTTTTGCTAACAGGTAATTTGTCCACTTAAAAAAATAAAAAATAATAATACACACACACACACACACAACATTCTTTGAAGGACATGTTTGCATTTAAGTTATTTCTGTTGTACTCCGAGTTAGTTGGCTTGTGTGTAGTTAACGTGAGTCATTTAATCCAAAAATAGGATTTGCACACACGTTTAGCAAATCTGCTAACAGCCCACATTAGTTCTGCACTCAGTCGTGTTGGCAGCAATGCCTTCTGGGTGCATATCCCCGCTTTCTTGAAATCCATTTTGGTCCTTCCTATTTTCCACTTGTTCGTATCTCATCTTTTTCTGTTCAGCTGATTAAAGAGATGTGTTCAGTCACGGACTTCAGTTTTCATATCAAGGTGGCAGGGAAAGGTCACTGTTTCTAGATTTTCTGATATATACCGATTCTTCTTCTGTGATACCTTTGGATTGTAACAGGAAAATTGAATTAAAGAACACCTATGAAACTTCCTTTGAGTACTAGAAAAATAGAATTTAATAGTCCAAAAGTTTCTTTGAAAAGCTGCAGGTAAGTGTACCTGCGATAAATCAGTCAAAATACAACAAGTCATGCAAAATATAATCACTTGGAAGACCAGAAACCCAACTGCATTTATATAAATCTTATAATCCTTAAACAGAATACAGGAGCTGCCCCAAAATGGTGTATTTTGAAACAGACAAGTTTTTGATGGCCTTGTGTTGTTTTAGTAGATACAATTGATTGAAACCCAGTAGTAATGAATTATAGCGTATAAACTAGTATCTGAATCAAAAATGCTAAACTGCTGGTCATTTAAAATGTCATCTGGGTTTTTCTAGATGGGCGCATCTTGTTTTCTGATTGATAGAGAAGATTGGGGCAGGTAGGGGTTTTTGCATTGTTATTGTTATTACATTATTAAAAACCAAACCAAAACAAAAAGCTGTTCTTGAAATGTTATATTTGTGGTGTTCCGTTGTCACAGCAATCCTAACGGTTCAGTTTCCAAATAAAAGCTACGCACTTGGGATCGGACCTATACAGCTCAAGAAAGTGACAGACTGTGTTTGCTGTGCCGTAGGGTACGGAGATCCTTTGTCTCACACAGAAAACTTGAGCCCTGATCCATTATTGGAAACCATTAGCATAAATACTCTGCCAGGCCATTGACATTTGCATTATCAAATCCCCTGGTGGGACTAGACATTCAGCACTTAGATCCTGCTATTAGTCTATCATACAGTAATGAAATAATCAGCAAAAATGCATGCCTAGGGATTCCTGAGTTAACACAGAACTGAAATAAAATTAAAACTGCACACAACTTGTAGTTTGGTACGTGTTGTCTAGTGGATTGCTTTAATGTTCCAAGCACCAAGCTTCAGCTCACGTTCAGACTGAGCCAAAGACTTAAGTGTGAGTAGAGTGGGTTCCGCTCAGCTCATAATGCTCTTTAAGTAGCTAAATTATGCACAGTAACTGTATAAAAACAGTAGTTGCCAGAAAACGGCTTCCGTAATTCTGTGCTCTAACCTTTGTTGGCTGGATTAAGTCTCATCTCAGAAAGATTTTTGTATGTTTCTTGATAAGGGCAGTTCAAAGCCACCCATTGAAATTTTCTGGGTGAAATATACCTTTCTAAAGAGGAGACAGAGGTACAGGAGGTCAGAAACTCCTTAAGTTATCTTTGATGCCAAAGAATTTGCCTGAGAAGTAATTTTAGTCAAAAACTCAGAGATAGAGGTTAATCTCTCTTAAGAGAGAGAAGGACTGCAGGGGCAGTCTAGACATCTTTAATTTTCATCTTGCAATTCTCAAATACTTTTGCTTTAATGCATCACCAGAAGACCATCTGTATCATTAGGACGTTGTAGGAATTGTAATTTTTTTCAGGTGTAGGGAGCTAATCATGACTCCTGCCTTAAATGATACAACTGCAACACCTAGACATTGGGGAGAGGTGTTGGGAACGTTAATTTCTTCTTCTTCTAGACTGGTACAAATAAAGCCAGCCATAAACTAAGCAGCACATATGCCTTCCCTTAAAATCATATTTCGCTACAACTATTTATGGTGTTTGGTCTGATATGTCCTATTGCAGAATGTTTCTGGGAATTAACTGGAGTAGGCATTTTAGTAGAATTAATCTTAACCTAAGTGCCCTGATTTGACAACTTAACAACTGTGGAGCAGGAGATAAGTTTTACAACTGTCTTTATCCTACTAATTCAGGCCAGTGTTATTAACAAGGTACGTGAAATTTACAGTAAGACCCTAGGAGGTAGATTTAAGTTTAACAGACAGGAAAACTAAATTTTGTTTGCTCTAGATTCAAGGCAGAGAATACTAGAATTTTTTTGTTTGCTTTCCAGTAAGCCACTTTACAAATAACACTGTAAATTTTACACTATGGCTTCAATTACCAAAGGCTTTAGGCACCTGAATAGAATAAGAAATTTGCATGCAGATAGATACATGCAACATTCCTTCAAAACAAAGAAATAAAATGTCTTACAATAAATAAAAATCCAAGATCCTCCATGGGTAAAATGTGTGTCTCATACATATTGTGAGAAATATAAACAATACAAGGAAAAGGAACAAACCCATAATTCTTACCCAGGAATAAGCATGCAACCATCAACAGTGCCTTACGGTTTTCAGTATTTATGATATTTATATAATAACTTTTCCTCTGCCATTTCAAAGTGTTTTCTTTATATTAAGTTTCACAGAAGCCTCGTGCAATAATATTATCCTCATCTAGACGATGGAGATCCAGAGCTAACAGTAACTGACACCTAAAGAGCGAGTGCCACACTCAGAATACAGCTAACTCCTACCTTCTTGCACCAGCTCTTATATACATACTCAATTCTGGAAGTGCCTGTTCAAACATGGGTTTTATTCACTTTATTCTGAATTGTTTTAAATATATTCTACTTCTGAAAAAAAAAAAAAAAACCAACCCTGTGATCACCAATTTTTCTCTGCCATCTCCAGTATGCAGCAGTGTGTGTCTTCCACATCTACATTGGCACACTCTTAAATAAACAGGAAAATGGCTTTCTATTTGGCAAAGTATGCCAGATACCTGAATACATTTTTCATTTATTTCAGTTGTTGTAACACGTGGCACGGTTTGTGGCATAATAATTTTGGGTCTTCGTGGTCTGCATAAGGTTGTCACCACAAGCCCAATATGAAAGTCATCATATGATCATTTCCTCTCTTGGAAAATTCATAGCAAGGTGGAGATACTCAGCATATTGCAACCATAGCTTTATGCAGTACTCGCTGAAGGATGAGCATGCTCCTACAATCCCCTGTGGCATCTAAAATTTCCTTGGAAACCTCTCCTGAAGTTACTCTGAAGTATTTGCCTAACATGACCCTGTTCTGTTTGCGAGATCGCAGCTCACAAATAAACAAGCTATAGCAGCTTTAGGCATTGATCCTATTACTCCCGTACTTTATAAGAAGGCACTATATAATTACGTTTGAAATGCTGGACTGAGGCGTTATTACAACTAACATACTCTAGAATGCTGGAAGAAACTATAAAAAAACACTGAAAAATATTAGAGAGAGTACAGAGTGCAATTTCACTTACAGATTGTGTTGATGCTTTCTATCACTAGATCATCTAATTAGCAACTCATGACATCACCAGACTTTTAACCATTTTGGCTGACATTTTCTATACTATTTGCCACAGGCAGATGTTGCTGTGGGTCACTTTTCCTTTGTAAATAGGAAGCCATAAGGCCTTTTATCTCACAAAAGTGTTGGGAACTACTTTAATTAATATTGGTTAGGCACTTAGATACTGTAATGTAAGTAGAAAAGTCCACGTGGAAATGAAAAAATTTTGTTTTCAGAATGTGCTTTGAATCTATGTGCCGCCTGGGGCTGCACACTGAACCAAATGTTGAAAAATCCGTAGGCAGCAAGCACCATCCATTCTGTGCATGACTGAGTCTGGAGTCTAGAGAAAAAATTAATATGTGATCATGTAATTAGACTGTAGAATAATTAATATACACAAGGGAAGGATAACTTCAAATACAGGTAATTTTAATTCCTGTATTCTTTTTTTTCCTGTAGTTAATTTGGCAGCCTTTATTTTCTTTCACTGTATTTTTTTTCTATGTGATATATGGTATAAAGGAAAGCAGAAGTGCAGTACTATTAGCTAGTTTTATTCCCCTTTATTAAATGTTAATGTAGAATCTGCAACAAAGAATGCAATAGTCCATTTACTATTCTACAACGGTTCAGCTCTCTTTCAATCAAAGAGAACTTCTCTGTCACTTAACCAAAAAAAATAAGTCAGAATCTTTCACCTTATCTGCCAGGCCTCTAACTCTCTTAAGTATATGCTTGAACTTTGAAATTCCTAGCACTGTATGCAGAACTCATTAATTATTTCTAGTTCACTGGGAAGGACACGTCTCTATCTCAAATACAGCTGTTAGGTTATTGCCTTACAACACTGTTACACCTTAACTTGATTTCAACAGAATTAAAATCCGTAGAGCACTAGGAATTAGTTGTGTTGTGACTGGACTAGAGGATAATCTTTTAGATTTATTATTAGTTATATTGACCTCCCATCTGAAAGTTCCATCCAAGCTCAGCACTTTATTTATGATATGAGGGTGCAATTTAGGTTTCAAGTACCATTCACGGTTTGCCTTTCCTAGGATATACTGCAACATATAGCTCATCCCACTAACAAAGCGGTCATGACTGTGCCTTTGCAGGCAAAATAAGCAAGCACGCACATATAGGCATATTCACAGGGAAGTCTGTACCTATATTGATATCAAAAATTAGTACATTTTCCTTATCTGCTGGCTTTTGTTCAATGGAATTGCATTGTGAAACACCCCAGAGCTATATATTCAGGAAGAAACAAGCACTTGTCGCTTCTCAATCATTAACTTTCATTTTATGCCTAGTTCTCAGGCAGTTTCATGCTTCCCTGTATTTCCTAGAGCTCTGATCTTGCTTTTCATGCCCATGCACAAGCCTCGTTAACATTTCTTTTCAAAGGCTGCTGGGACAAAGCATCTGTGCTGGTACTACGCAGTGTAAATTCAACAAACAGGCTTGACAATAAAAGTAAATGTTCCAAAATACCCAAAGTATTGTCATAATGTCGACAGAATATGTACAGCTATCCTGGGGGAGTGAGGGCGGGGGATCCAATTCTACCTACTCAGAAGTGAAATGCAGAGCATGTAAAAAGATGTTTGTTCACATGTATCATTATTACAGACAAAGATAACTCATTATTTTTAAAGATTCCTTTTTTTTTTTTCCTGATGGCTTTTGATATAGAGATCGATGATTATAGCTGCTCTCATTTTCCTGGTCACCTTTTTCTCTTCTTACAGGACTGGAAATGTGACTCCACCGAAGCTGTAATTTCAGCTTCCAGTCCTGGCTAGCTCAGCTCAGAAAGAGAACAATCTGAGGTTTAATTTTCATTAAAGACATCAACACATCTCTCACAAGTCAACAGCAAATCTCTCATTGAATTCAGTTATGCAAGATTGGGTTCTAAATTGGAGAATTCAGCAGATATACACCAGTAACTGAGAGAAGACTCAGATGACTTAGGCAAACAACTTTGAGGCTTTTATTTCTGTTCCTCTATAGTCAAAAGTAAGCACTGTCGTAATTCGTGTTTCCGGCTGAGAAAGCATTTGTCTAATAGCCTCAAAAATTTTGAACATGTCCTCTTATAAAAGGTGAAATTTAAGACCTAGAATGTGCTATTACAAAAAGAGCAAGTCTTAACAATTTTGAAGGGATTTACTTTCTAACAGGTGAAAACTTTGATAAACACAAAGAATATTTTTTAAAATTCCAGTTCTTTGTTCAATAAATTCAGACAAATGTTTTTTGCTCAGATTTAAACTTTAACTGTGCAGAATTCAAGGTATATGACTCAACCACAAAGTTAAATAAACACCATACTGTTCTTTTGACATCGCATTACAGTTGGAGCTGAGAAAACAAATCAGGTTAACTTCTTTGTCCAATACCATGTTTTTCACAATAGAAATTGTATACAGCTGGCTAACATTTTTCCTGAAAGTCAGGCATTTCACAGCAGTGTTTTCAAATATTTATTCTGAGTAGTTGTTAATATTTGAGCTATTTTGGTTGTTACGGTACACAAAGGTTACCTAGAATGATCCTCCTTCTGCTCCTTCTTCTCAATTTTACATGAGCTTCCTGAACTACATCCTAAAGAATTGCTGTAACATGTCAAAAAGTGAAGTCGTTCTTTAAGGATTAAGGTCAGGACAGTATATGTGCATGTGATATAACTGTTCATGTTCTCAGTGTCTTTTTGCCTCATGATCCTCATCATTTGCATCATTTGCTTCAGCAGATCTTTGCATTTGCATTTTGCTGCAGACTATAACATCATCTGAAATAAGACCTACAGGATTCTCAGAGACATAATCATTGGGAAAATACAACTGATGAGAAGTCTCACAAAAAATTAACATAAATATTGATAGAAAGAGTATTGTGGTATCTGCCAAGCTGTCGTTGTGCTGTAAAATCAGCATTCTGTAATGCCAAGCCAATCAATCAGCCAAATATTTCTCTAAATGTAATGTAAGCTCTACACTTCACCCAAACCTCCTTGAAAATTCTGGCTAAGCTTACAAAAAGGAACATGGTTTTAATTTGGGAATTGTAACAAAATCTGAACCCTGGTAAGTTCCATATCGTTTAGGAATTTATAAGGAAAGAGTGGAACAGAACTGAACAGGATTAAATTTTTGTCTAGATTGTAAAAAACTTGGACAATTTCCTTTACAGTGGGTGAGATAATCTTTCTTGTCATGGATTGCTATGGAAGAATATCTCACCTAAAAAAAGACCAAGACTGTTCTCAGCCTCATTTAGAATCACAAATTTTTATCGTCGTTATTTATTACTGTGAAATTACTGAAAGGAACCCACCATGATATGGCCACAGTCTGTGTGAGGACCACAGTCTATGTTAGTGCCTGGTGCTGCTGTCCCAGATACATAGTGAGTAATGCATCTCATTGGACACACGCAATTTTCTGGTGAAACTTACAGTTCTAAATGTGACTGCAACTGATCACCAGGCAAGTACTTAGTTAGAAAGAAACACCTAATTCTTGCAATAAAATGTCAGATTATTACTTCTTCATGTCACTGAGACTTTATTTAACAAAGGTTTATTCCTGTTCTCAGCCATATGACTGCATTTCCAATTAAGGTCTTTGTTTAATTTCTTTAAAACATCATTCCTGTTTATACATCTTCTGCAATTCCATTTTTAAATGTAATTGCTTCTAAATCTCAGAGGATATTAATAGCTGCCTGAACTGATATGTTTTAATACTAAGAACTGTGATTTAAACTACTAGAGCAAAAACCGAACAAAGCAAACAAGACACAATTCCAATCATGTTCTGGCAGCTGATTCTTTTTATTTTCTAGCTGTAAAACTTATTTTAGTGTCTGAGATTCAGCTGTAGGTTTACAGTTCCATAAGGCTACACTGCCTGTGTTTATAGGGATGATGTGAAAACTTAAACAAGCCATTCCTGCATTAGAAACCACCATTCCTTCACCTTTACTTAGGGTGAGGACACTTTCTATTGACCCATAACATTGGAAATTGGATTGCATATTCCTGGTCACCTTGTATACTTTTCCGGACTACTCTTCTGACTGGGGAAGCTATCGCTGAGCTTGTAGCTGTATCTGCAGACAGCCCAATTCAATAGGAATTTAAGCAATAAATTTTTCAATGTCTGCTGTTAGAGTAAAGGACACCTCTGTTGCGCAGATACCCAAAAATGTCAGCGGAAGGCTCTTTCCTCCTTCACGGAGAAGTCCAATTTTCTGTTTTCTTCACAGGTAGGTAGTGGAAATGACAGTCTTTAACTTAGAGAATGCCTGTAATGTGTTTCAGAAACTAATGGGAATCATTTCTTATTACAGAGAAATAGAGAAATTACATCCTCTCCAGATTTTTTTTTCTCCCCATTTTCTTTCCGGCTGAATGAATGTCAGACAGGCAGGAATGAACCCCCTTGATTTAGTGTATGTGCTTATTGTCTCCAGCCACAGCATTTCTATAGAGCACAGTTCCTGCTCTACCCATGACACTTACAATTTGTACGGCCGTACTAGCATAATCTTCAGAGAATGAATCTTGAGACAGGCAAAGATATATCATCAATGCTGCTTTAATAGCAGCACGATCCAACAAATCTTTTCCATACTTTAGCTACAGAAATTTCTAGATTATGAGGAGTTTTAGCAGTGCACTTCATTACGTCCTCTCCTTGGTGCCTTGCAGTCAGTAAGCACAAAACTCTGGGCGTTTATGTCTTATTGAGAGTCCTGATCTTTCTTGATTGATTTTTTTCCTCCTTTTACTGTTCCATATAAAATACTGTTTGTCATTCTCATATATATATGTGTGTGTATAACATATGACTGAAATTATTATAATAGGTGTGTTCTTCAAAGTTTCTAATGAAGTGTTCTGATGCTGGTAACATTTTACTACACAGTAAGTAATCTCAAAAGCACTTTGCAAATTGGTTCCACCTGTTCTACCATGAATACCTTGATGGTGCCTCAATGATCAGATGAAAAGGCATTTTTGTGTTTTTTGTCTTAGCCTAATTTCCCTAAAAAGTAGTTCCATTTTTTCTCTTTCAGAGAGCATCTTATGCTTACTGAGGAACATAACTATACCAAACAAGACCTGCTGAACAAGCAGCTCAAAAGAAAGCGGAGACATAGCAATAAACTGGCTGAACACTCCCTGGTCACAGATTAGAGCAGTCTCAGTTACCCCTCATTATGCGTAGCCGCCTATGGCTTGAATGAGTTAACCAGGAATCAGCACTGGAGTACTTCACCTGCTGCCCTTTCCATGAGACAAATCCTCTTTTTCAGACTCCAGAAAAGCCTGGCATAAAACGGTTTCACCATCTCTCCAGCACCTGTGATTTTAGGCCAAGAGTTTGTGCAATAGCTGAGTTACAAGTTCTATTCTTTCTTTTAATACATTTTTGTTTTCTTTAGCATTCCTTCTCTTTCAGTCTACAGCTACTTTCAGTCTCATATCTGTCCTGTCACTGTCTCTTCACTTGTCATCTAAGTCCTTTTCCATGGCATTGCATTTTAATGCTTCCTGCTCTTTCACAAACATATTCCATACAGCCCTTGAGAGAGCTGTCTCTTCCAGTTCCATCATGACAATCTGCTCACTTCCATTTTCCTTGAGTGATGCTTTTCTTCTGCGTGGTCATTTTCTGATCTACTCTGCCTTACTGCATCCTGACTGTGCTTTCAGAATACAAATGCATTTTCCTTGTTGCTCATAGTTTTCCACGCTGGGGGACCTGACTCAGTGATTTATGTCACATACCTATTGTCCAGCAGTCCTAATTATGCCACACTAGGAACTGTGTTACCAAGCCTAGACTAATTAACAAAGTTTTGTAAGATGTGTCTATGTAGGCTAAGTGGAGCTGCTCCAGTGAATTGCACAGGTGAAACTTCCCAGGGGCGGAGACGCCCTCACCTGACCTCCACAGAAGAGCTCAGGCACAAAACTACGTGACAAATGCTGTAATTCTCAGGTCAATAAGATCCTTCATTAGCCACATAGGGATGCATTTAAGACATTCCTGTTTTTCCTTTGATTATGTCTACCCTGGAGATTTTGCCCAGGCCATCTCTACAGAAGTTAGCTCAAGAACAGAAACAGTCCAGCTCTGACAGAATGGAGTTACATTGAGACCGATTTTCCCTCTTGCTGGTCACAGCTACATGGGGTGTTTGCAACCAACGGTGTAAACACACCACTTCCATTTCCAGGACCAATAATCAAGACAGTCATGCAAAAAGAATTCTAAATCCTGAGCGGGTATAACCACCCAGCTTATGTACCCATCTCCCTTTTACATAGACCCATTTTTCTTTCCACTGAATTTCACTGAGATGGTGTAGACAGTCTTACTGGATGAGTTAGAAATGTGAATTAACAACATTTGGCATTAGCAGAGGATTTGGAAAAGGGAAACAACTAAGAGACAAACTAAGTTTTGCAAAGCTGTTGACATATTACATATAATTAGCATGTAACAATGATAAGAGTTCTGAAAACCTACAGTAGCTTATGAAATACTCAATCTAAATTTAGTGTAATTAGTTCACTTGTACTTACAGAGTTGATTTGGGGATTATGGTTAGAAAAGTCTTATTTCCCAGTATGAATAACATTTTGGGTGTAAGACAAAAAATACCTTTTTTAAAAAATAAAAACTTTCTTCCTTTTATAATAGTAGAAATAAAAAGGTTTTAGTGTTTCTTAATGATTCATTTGCACAAAAAATTACCTTCTATAGAATCCAGCTTAGGTTTACATTAAATACCCTAAACAGATCTCAGCATGATGACAGATGAAAATGAAATAAAGTGTGGGTAAAAAAGGGGAAATTAGTAAGTAGTCCAGTGGTTTTGAACATCATTCTGAAAAGAAAAAAGTCATGAACAACTGACTTTCTGTGTTTCTGATGGTATTCATCAATATCCTCTGTGGTTCATGAGTTGTTATATCTTGAATAGCCAGTGATCCTTTTGGTTGGGACAAAAAAAACTGTACATTTACCAGGAAAGCTAACTCTCAGCAATTTTGGTATTTCTTTCTCTGCCTTTTTCCTTTTCTGCCTTCACTCCCAACTCACTTTTCAGTGGATCTTTTGTCTTATAGCCTGGTGTAGGATTACTTGGAAAGTTTAGAAAGAAAACAATTATTCAGTTATCTTTTCTTCTGAGTAATGTAGTACTAGGAATGACGGCAAAAGCATCATTTACATACAGGACAGCTGACCAAAGTGTTGCAGGGCAGGGAAAAAAAATAAATCAAAACTCAAAAAAAAAGGTTGTGACAAAGAAAAAAAGTCAGAGAAACAGAAAATATTGTGAAAGCATATAGGTTACCTAAATAGTAAATACATCTTTGATGTATCACTTCACTTCAAACAAGTTGTATTTTCTCCTTTTTTTAACTGTTTTCTTTTTGTGTTTGGAAACTCTTCTTCTGTAAATAGACATTGCTATTTTCTGAGTCCCTTTGAGCCGGAAAACACGCTCCAACCTTCAATCCGGCCTGCTGCTAATTTATTCTGTGGAATCCATCTTACTTCAGGTGTTCTCATTCAGCAAGTATACGTTCAGAACAAGTGAAAAGAAAAAACATTTTCATCCTCTCCAGCCTCCTAACTTCAGCTGGGGTTGTTCACAGAGTTAATTTAGCAATAATTTAAGCGCATTTGAGATCTTCAGAACGAATTCACATTTGTTATAATCTCAAGAGCTGGAGACTGTAAAATTCTTTTCTTTTCCTATAAGCCCATTACTTCAGTAGCAAATGTTGTTTCTTCCTGTACTATACAAATCTGCCCTCTTTGAGCAAACCTTAGTCGCTCTGTCCCATATCTACAGCCTCTCCCCAAAGCTATAATGTTGATACTTCTCCTTCCAATGACATTTTTCCTCCTGAGGCAGTTCCGTCTTCATAAGAGTGGTCAGAGCACTAACATTAGCTTGGAACATTTTGAAAAAAGATGTCATGGCTTCTGGAAATAGAAATCAGATAGAATTGGATGTTGCTGTCAGAAAACTCATTTGGTCCCTGTTCATATCTGGCACCTGCCAGGTACCATCTTTCCACTGGTGCATGTGTGGAGACCAGTATCGCACATACATCCTGCCCACTATCTGGGGAAGCACCAGGGCTGCTGCTCACATACAGCTGGACTATCCTGTGGCCAGCCGGATCTCATGGGGAGGTAGGAGGAGGGCTAGCGCATACGGTGTTTCCCCCACCTCTGCAGTAGCTTGAGCAGCCTAACCTGGAAGGGTGGGCATTGCTGATGCAGTGCATGAAACAGTTACTGCACATCAGCTATAAATGTGCCACACAGAGGGAACCACTGGCCAACATTCTACCAGACCAGGGTACAACTGCCGTTAAAAAAAATCATGACATTTCAACAGCTGAAGAGCTGGGACATCAGCAACGAGAAGGATACGATATTTGTTTCCATCAGCTTCTCAATCAGCTTGTAGAACTGAATATTTCCAGTTTTGCCTCCCTTCTCTCCTCCTTTTCTGACCCATATATCCTTTAGTTGTCTGTTAGGGGATCATCTTTTGGCCACATGGCTTCTTGTTTGTTTTCCTTGCCTGACCTCCAGAGGGATCTGTCAGATAGGGATTCCTATCTTCAGCCCTTAATCTCTTTCAAATCTTTCCCAGCTCATGGCACTCTATTCAAAAAAACCTAAGAGCTGTAGTAGATTAGTTGGCTTTATTATTTTTATATGGTTATTCATTAACTTCAGATGATATTTTAAAAAACACCATGGGGAAAAAAGAAAAGAAAAAGCCCCTCGTACAAAATTACACATATATTCTGTTCTAGGCAAGTCAGATTCTGCCCTGTACCATGTGTCTATAATAATAAGTTTTACGTTTATACCAAAGATAAAGCCATTAATAGCTCTGTATTTCAGAGTTTGACTGTAATTTTCTGTTATTGCAAACTACTCTATCACTTTTGTTCTAGATAAGGATCTTCAGAAAGACCTGAACATGTACCTACAGCCAGTTTAGGCTCAATTTTATTTGAGATCATAAATAATGATGACTTTTAGCTTTATGATGACTTGGAAATTACATCAATATTTAAATATGGGAGGGGAGGTTGTCCCCTGTGAGTGGATACTGCAATATATGCTCTATCTGTGAGATGTGGGTTACACTTCCGTTTTGCAAACCAATGTTTTTTCTCAAGAAAATTTATGTCTAAATAAGTTAGGCTAAAGCTATAACAAGCTTTGCCAACTCACTCTCCTTGCAAAGGGGGGAAAATCCACTCCTGGAAGGCAATAATTTTAATGCCTTAGCATGTCTGGACATAACTGTACAGAACAGTGACTGGTTCAAATTTGTTGCTGCATTAGGTTTCCAAAGATAAGCCAAGAACAACAATAAAAATCAAATGTAGAGATGTTAGTTGATTTTGCTATTGTGATTGTACAGTTCAATAAGTCAGAAATATTCCATAGCTTATAAATAGAATTTCATCCTAGTTCCACCACTAATAAATAAATAGCTGTTAGTTTGATAAGCAAACCCAATTGTGGGCAAAATACCCTAATAGAGGGACGCTTGCCAAATGCTATTTGGACACTGACCGTGGTTCATGCTATTGTTCTGACACTTTTTGTTCAATGAGAACTGACACTCAGTTATTAAAAACAATCAAATATTTGCCAAGCAGCAAACAGAATACACAAAGGCAGCATTCCTCTTTGGCACTGGAGGAGAGTCAAACGCAGTCCTAAAGAATTTTATGTCTCTCTCAGACTGTACTGAAATATGTGTATACTTTGTTGTGTGCCCTTTTTTAGAATATTTTCACAGGGCATGGGCTTGTGTCAATGGATGAGGGTACTCGAGAACATGTGATTGCTACTAAGCATCTTTTGAAGATGGGTGTCCAAATGAAACTTCCAAGAACTCCAGACACTCTTGTAGGGAAATAAAGCTAATAAATTAGCTTATTTTTGCATTGTGCTGACTGTGAATGTGAAAATATGACAGAGGCAACACACTGCAAAGTCATGATAATGATACATGTGCATATGGAAAGACACAGTAAGCTTAGCCTTATCGGTCTCATCACATTTCATTCATTTAAGAATGGGTGACGAAAATGAGGAAAAAGGATTGGAGTAGCTTGTTCCACTAAAGCAACTCTCTACTGCATCAAACCATATTCATGAAAGTTTAAGAACCCGCACAACTCTTTAATAAATAAGCCAATGATGTATATAATGGGACAGTAATAAAAATGCTAATTATTTAATATTGGGAAATAACAGATCTGCTTGCAGTAGCCCCATGTTAATTAGTAGGCT
Source organism: Anarhynchus alexandrinus (assembly GCA_008711295.1). Lineage (NCBI taxonomy): Eukaryota > Metazoa > Chordata > Aves > Charadriiformes > Charadriidae > Anarhynchus > Anarhynchus alexandrinus. The sequence goes on along the minus strand of VUYV01000094.1, from coordinate 1,076,166 downwards.
TATTTTTTTTCCCAATGCAGTTTTATTTTCATGAATAATACTATGCTGCTTCAACAGAGAAGGCTTCCTTTTTTGGATTTCACAACTCTCTAGGGCACACTAGAGAGTGAATCAGTTATGCCCAACATGCAAACATTAAGCAAACAGGAGACTCATTGAAGTTATTTTGGTACCTTCTCTTTGATTTGTGTGGAGTAATTTCAGAAAAATATCCTATAGGAAGAGTGCAAAACTTTTCTGCACATTATGTGCTAAATTAGACTTACTTAGGGAAAACATATATGTCATGCTCAGTATTACTGTGGGGTATTAATTTGGCTTGGGAAACTATGTAAAAGATTTTATCACTAAAAATGTCTGAAGAAAAGAAAGGAAAATCATTATAGCAGTTGGTATATATTCTCTAAGGTTTTGATTACACATTAGTAAAGCTTTATAATACCTCTGTTACGTAGATATTTTTGCCAACATCTATATAACTTGTGGGTAAAGGGAAGATTAAAAAAAAATTACCTAAATTACACTACTAGTATTGAAGCTGTCTTTATTTCCCTTCCAGTAATCTAAGCAATGGGGTCCTTCATTATGTAAATACAGCCTCTAAATTCCTGCACACTTCTGGGAAATTTTCTCCTAAGTTGTAAGAAATATTGAATATCATCACCTCTACATTAATATCCTGGATTGTGCACTAACATTTTTCTGGTTAGTCCCTCAAAAACATAAAGCCAAAATCCACCCATATTTAATTTCAGCACTAAATGCAGAATACATTTTTTAATTTTACACTCCGTCTTCACTTTTTTTTCTCTGAGATGGTGAATATCAGTTGCAAACTGTTTTGCTCTACTAATATCTGTTTGACTTGGAAAGGGGAGAGAGAGAGAGAGAGGAGATGTTGATTGAAACAGGAGAACATTTAAGAATGTAATGAAGATCTTTAAACAGAGCTATGGCATACATGTGTAATAAGTCTCTCAATGGTAGACCAAATTTGCTTGGTTCACTGTAATCTCGCTGACCTTGAAAGACAAACTACGCGATCTTTTCTATTGTGGAGATTCTGTCCCATTGTGTGATCTGAATAAAAGCAGCCTTTAAAAATGTAATGTCATGGTGCTATTCTCAAATGATAAATTGTAGTGTCAATTATAATTTACTCATAGAGAGAAAAGATAATATAATTTCAAAAGAATATTACAGGGAAATCTTCCATAACAATCAAGGAAAATATATGTATTATGAGTGACTGCTGGTGGTATTATTATTATTAAAGTTATTATGCTTATTATTAAGATTGCCAGACACTCTCTATTATAATACATGCTTTTTAATCTGGCGAACTTTTACTGAAAGAGCTAAAATTTGCCATACTAGATATCTGCCTTGGTCCAAATATTAAGTACAGCCTAAGCCACACGATCCAACTGTATCAGAGAATAAGGGTAATGAAAAATATTTTTTTTCACATTACCGTAATTGGAAAGTGAAATGTATTCGTGTAACTGTCAGTGAAGGGTAGCTCTGGCATGAGGGACGATTCGATGGAGGAGGAGACTGAAAAGTGATGCAGGGAAAGGGAGATGCAGTGAGTTATCTCGACCTGACGTAGCATGGGATCCCAGAAAACGTTTAACAGGGACAAGAGAAAAGACATAGGGCAGAGCATAAGGAAGGAAACTCCCCAGCAAGCTGTAAGAGAGAGTCTATGTGACTGGGAACAGCGTGGTGTGGAGGGCGTGGGAACGAGGGAGAAACAAGCTGGACAAGAAGCTGGGGGCAATGGACTGGAGGCTGGCCAGGCAAGGAGCCCAGAGGAAGAGCTGGGAAAGAACTGGGCCCAATTAGGGTTGTTCCTGAGTCTTCTCATTTTTCTGCCATCAGCAGATAAAATCCAAAGCCGCAGTGACCCATCCTTCTACAGAGCAACTCTGTGGAAAGTGCTGGGGTGCATTACTGCTTGTTGACTCTGATGCCAGTATTCAGTTCAGTGCAATTCCCTTTTTTCTGTTTATTTAAATAAGAAAAGGGAGCAAGGGCAAATTTCATAGAGTTTCTTTCCCTTCCTTGATACTTACTTAGGTAGCGTGTCCTTCATTCACATGTTATGGTCCTTTGTATTCTTGTTCTTTTATTCAGCATTCATGCATACCATGGCATCCACAGCTCTAAAACTCTGGTCCTTGTCAGTGAAAGCAAACTAATTTCCCCCCTTGCCCCAAAGAAGTCCAATAAGCTCCATGCATGAATAGAAGCAGAAATAAAGAAATTAAAAAATTAAGGTGACAGGAAGCACGTTGCCTAACATGAGAGGCAGAGAGGGTGGAGTCAGTGAGGGTCAGACGGGGACTCAGAGTGGCTTGGAAGAGAAGAGAAATCACGAAGAAGTTGAAAGGCCAGAGTATCAAAGGAAAAGCGAGGCAAAAAAATGACCTCACTTATGTGCATGAGTCATCAGAAATGGCATTTGACAGTCCATGCTCAGCATTGCCAGAAGGTATATTAGTATAAAAATGACATCATTGTGCTACTTTCTAAATCTGGTAACATGAAAATATAAACACCTCCTCATGTCCCATTAAAATCAATGGCATTAAAGAAAGATTAATTACGTGAAAGGAAGAGATTTACTAAGGTGTCTTGGTGGCTAGCTCAAACTAAATAGGTGTTTTACTGTGCTAGACAACTTTGACTGTCTTATCCTACATGCTCTGCTTCCAAAGCTGGGAGAATCAAGGACAATCTGCAGCCTTTGCAATGGATATTTTAATTGTATTTTCACATTTTCAAGCCCAAACGCCAATCATGTAAACATTTGTGGCATTTCAACTGACTAGATATTTTAAAATGAAATGATTTACACAATGGGAATGTAAATGATTTCCACAAAAAGCTTTGAAGAGTTCCTTCGGAAACATTATAGCCTATTGTACAGAAGTGTACCTTTTTCAAAGTGAAATTTTAATACAATGGCTTTCAGCAGCTGCTCTCAAGCCTCTGTGGTGCATTGTATGAACTCTGCCTGCAGTACTTCATGCCTCATTTCCTCTAACTTGACATTGCGTATATTTGTTGAATAATCAGTGAAAACATATCAGCGTTAAAAATGTTTACTGTTCTATTCTAATGGGAATAGAAATAAAAGGGTAAGGGCAAAAATATGTCATTTTACACAAAAAGCAGCGCAACTGCACCCTTCAGAGAGGCCTCACAAGGAACTATGAAAATCACGCTGTTGAGAAACTATTTGGCTTCTTTCAGATTTTCTTTCTGCTTTTTTTCTTTTTTCATGTGGCGGATGCTTGCATGAAAACAAGAGGTCAAGCTCTGCTCTCAAATCAGCATAAATTTGAAATTCAACAGAGTTACCGTAAACAAATAGCAGTGTAAGCAAGAGAAATCCCACACTGGCTTTCTGAGTGTGTTTTATGGCCAATGACCTACATGTTGGAATGAATTTTTACCCAGACTGCATTGCACTCAGACCTCTGGAATTATTCTGCTTCTGCCTGATTTTTAAAGGAAAATCTCTCGGTTTTTTTCTTTTCCTTTCTTTCTTCTTTTTTTATATTTTCCACTTAGGATGTAGAGGACGTCTCACTGCTTAATTGATGAACAGCGAGTGTCGTTGCCAGAAAGTGTAGAAAATGTGTGCTGGTGCCTCTTTTTGCTCATACATTCTGTCTGACAGTGGACGAGTCAGCTGATATGTTTGTGCCTTAGTTTTCTCACCTCGGTAGGAGCGCAGACTAGGTTTAACAAAAGTTTTGAGGACCACTTAGTGATATGTGAGTAGCGCTTTTGTTGGAAGGGGCTACTGAACTGCAGAGTATCATTATTGGAGCAACAGCAGAATAGGTTCAGTCATTTCTTTATCCAAACATCAGAGTAAACAATACAAGTCGGAACAATGCACTGTTTCAGAATGTGGTTTTAAAGAACGTGTTATGAGATGATGATGTTGTTGCTATGGTTACAGATCCATCTAAAGAAGTGAATGCACTAAATACTATTATGAAAATTAAGTAAATATTAAGCAACAGTTTAAAAAAACAGATGTGTAGGAGTCAATGTTTTTATTTTTGTCATTTTAATTACTCTTAATATTTAGGAAAGCAGCGGGCTGAAAGAGCTATCCAGAAAAGGGTATGATGCCTGGTTGGTGCTTGGAAGGCAGATCTCTGGGGAGCATCCAGATGTGGATAGTCATTCTGTGGAGATCCAGTACTCTTCACCACTTTTCTCCATTTTCTCCTGAACTTATTTAATATGCAACAGAAAATCAGGCTGTAGGAAGAAATGTGAACACAATGTCCTTCGATAAGAATCGTTGTATTAAACCCCGGATCTTACACGGCAGGTGACAAAAAGCTTACTCTTTACAACTTACAGATGAGGATAGGAAGCTCCGCAAGCTCATTTAGTCGTGGAAATTGTGATGTGGGTGGTATTTAAATATCTATTTGACCACGGTAGCACTTATAGCCCTTAGTCAGTATAGCAAGACATGATATCCTAAGGGGGTTCTATGATTTTAAGTAAGCGAGCTCCCCAGCTTTGGTTGCCGGTTATTCACAGTGCAGGTACGCCAGGGCCTTTCCAGGCTCCTTTCTGAATGACTAAACTTGTTTCCTCCAGGAGGAAACCAAGGCACAGTTGGCACAGTGGTGTGCTTCAGGGTTCACTCCAGGCAGAAAACATGAAATAGATGGTGCCAAAACGGGCTCCTTCAGCCTGGGACAGACTTCTGACACGATGCCAGTGGGCCCTGTGCCCGCAAAGACAAGCTCATACCCTCAGGACAGGCTGCGGGGCAAGCGACGCCTGCTTTTGGCATCACGCTCTGGAGACACTGCTCTGGTAGGCTGCAGTACAGATTTCACATTTTTTTTTTCAGATTATCTCACTTTATTATCACTTTGAAAACACAGAATATTCTAGTATGTCTCGGGGCTGCAGAGCCAGGAATTGCTTCCTGAGGCAGGCGAGTTTAGCAATGTAGATGTAGACAGACATATTTTGCACTTGTCTTGAACACCATCATGAGTGTATTCCCTTCTACCTGAATACCAAATTTTCAGGAAAAGGTGGAGCTATTGATTATTAAAAAACCTTGAATGCTTAGTATGAGTGTTCACTTTCTGTAATCGTAAAAGGGACATGCCATTTATAATGCATACATTCAAATACATGACAGGTGGTTGTCTGTCAGAAACTTACACTTTCTCTAAGAGTTTGTACCTAAAAGACTTGAGCTTTGGGAGAGACTCAGCATATGGCAGTTAAAGAAAAGCTGTTTTTAAAACTGTACTGCCACTATATCTAAATATAATCCTAAAAAGAGAGAGAAAAAAATATCAAAACCCAGAACTGTAATTATGCTTACCAACCTACTTCATTTATCAAAGCACATTATAAAATGAGCAGAGAATTTAACTCAGGGAACCTGTACCACTTTCAATTATCAGCCCTATAAATTACACAGCCAGTGAAATGCAATGAGATCAAAGACTCCAAACCATTTTATTTTCTTACACGAGTGAGTGGCTACTGGGCACATCGATTACTCACCAGTGCTGAATAACTAGGACAATATTGAACTCTACGCATGTGGCACTGCTGACAATGGCAGAGAAATGAACCAGTGGATACTGTGGAGGTCTGTTCAGCAACAGAAGGCTGTTGTACAGATAAGCAAATGTCTTATGAATGTGCTAATGAGCTTGACTTCTAACCCCACCAACTAAAAACACTGGGGCTAATTTATTTTTCTTTGTCTCTTTAAAAGAGGTATCATCTCTATAAATTTCTAATTTCTAATCTATTGAAGGCATCCTCCAAAATTTGGATTATACCAGTATCGGGTGTGCTATATTATTTCAGTATACTTTTCTTACAGACTATTCAACTTCATGCTTTCATCATCTATCTGAAGAGAGAGGGTAGATGATTTGACAATACTTATGAAATTAATTTCATAGAAGTTTTAGGAGAAATGACAGTAAATATTGCCTTTAGTTATGAGACTGATCCAAGCCTACTAGTCTTCCTGTTTTCTTCCGATAACTTTTACCCTGGACTTAATTGTAGAGTTCTGTTTTCTGAGCTTGTTTTTTTCACATACTCTCCTAAATAACTTCTATATATACAGTGGGAAAGGAGGCAGGGGGAAGGGAAGGAGAAAAAAAAGGCCATGTAAAGGCCTTTTTTATCCTGTCCGTCTGTAGTGTTTTGACACATATTTCATGTACGAAATAATTTGTAAATATTTCCAGCAATGGTGGCAGTATTTCTTCCTGCGCAGGAATGGAGATGGGCATTGTAGGGCATACGGGCTCTGCACCAGCCAGCTCCACTGAGTCAGCTGCCAGGCTTTCAGCTGGTACCAACTCAGCAGACAAATCCTTCCCCTCCTCCCGGTAATAAGGACAGTAATTGAGAAATCGCAACTCCATCCCCAGGCTTGTCACAACAACTGTGCATCATTCCTAATTTATGGTGTACTATAAACTGACAAGCTAGCCTTGTGTTTCTACCTCAAACTTAAACCTTGTTTCTTTTTATGTGTTTGCTTTTACACATAAAGATGGAGATTTTGCTAGTCACACAGCCGGTCTGTGTGAAAAATCTGTGTGTGCCAAACTAAGATTTTTACTAAGGAGAATTTTAAAGCAAAGAGTAGACAAGAAGAGGCAGTTCAATTTAATTAATGTCAGAGTTTGTACAATCCACTGAATGTGTAAAGCACTATATAATTGCTAGGTATTACTACCAGTCTTGAGTGAGTAATTCATGTTGAATTATCTGTTTGCCAAATGTCATCTCTCTGTTTGTGAACTGTCACTGAAAGACCATGATTTTTTTTTCCTGGATTCGTTCAAAACCCTCTCCGAATAGCTTCTGTCAGTAATTCTTAGCCTGCTGCTTATTCATGAGCAATTCATTGTAAGTGTCTCATAGTTGCAATTTGAACTGTTTTGACTGCCCAGTTAGGTATTTGATATACTTCCTTTCAGACATTTGATGACTGTAACTTTGAACTGTGTAGTGTAGATACTCATCCAAGCCAGTATTAAATTTGCTTTCCATGAGTACTGGCTAATGTCTGCCTTAATATGAAATGCAGCCCTGTTTTAACATTCATATTGTGGTAGCAAGTAGAAGTCAATCAATTTGAGAACACATTATTTTGAGAATGATACAGATATTGAGTAAATGATAGTCCCAGTTCCAAATTATTTACTGTATGGAAGAAAGGAGTGATGTGTCTAACATTCTTGTCTGTAGGAGAATAAATAGAGTCCCAGAAAGGTGATCTGAAATTGGAAATGAAAGTGAAATGTTTTTACAAGAAAGCATCCAGACCTATTTATCAAATAGCTACAGATTGCTATATTTCAGCAAAATATCTGTACATATAAAATATAGCCTAGCACATTATGCTAACTGGACAAAAACACATGGAAATATATTTAACATTTTCTGAGCGGAGGGGAAATTAAGATGTAAATCTGGAATGCCAAAGGGATGCGCACTAATTTCCAGAGCATTTGCCTAATCATATCTCAACGCTGCTCCATGCTGAGAGTGCACCCAAGGTTGTAGCAACTATTATTGCCTGCAAAGCAAAAGTAGTTGAAAACTGTGATCAAGTCTAATTTTAAAAATTATTTAATCTCTGAAGTCCCTAAAAATCCAAAAATAATATCCCTGTGAAGATCACACTTATTATTAAAATAAGGGCTTTCTTTAAGAAAATAAAATTGTTTAACAGTTTGCTGCTTGTTGATGTCCAAGCAGCTAACAGACAAGGATATTATGAGAGATCCAAAAGAAATGGATGCGCCTTCACTCCAGTTAAACTACAGTTGGTGTAATTCCAAAAACACCCCAGAAATTCTCTGCAGGAGAGGGATTCTTTTTCAAGGAAAAGAAACAATGTTAAAGTGAGGGTTAAAATGACTTTGTCAATATATTACAGCGTGCCTATGGAACAGAACTGTCCCATCAGTCTCAGTGTAGCTGGGGTTGTTTCCTCCTAATTTGTTTCAAAATACTGCTCGTTCTTCATTCTTTTAAATTAATCATTCTCTTTTAATCTGAATAATTTAATTTTTCTGTTTCTTGAATTTGAAGTACCAGAGCATTTTGTAAAATCAGTGTGCTTACCCAATCTCAGAAAAGAATACCTTCTGCTCACGCAGAAGCTGCCAGAGAAGTTGGAGAGAATAACCTGTTATAATTCATCCCTTGTGTTATCATGCATCAACTCTACTAAGTATACAAATACTCTGTTTACTGCAGTTCTTTGTACAAAAGAGGCACAGAAGTCAGAAAACCTCTTACTGTGTATGACAGTACAGATATTAGCAGACGCTAATATCATCGGGAACAAGGAAAAAGCTACTGCTTTAATTTTACCGAGAAAGATTATTTGCAAGGGTGACCACTGGAATGGAAGAACTGGAAGGACTTTGTGTGATGGCAGAACTTTCAGATTACGGAGGAACTACACATTTCTGAGTACAGTTTACTCACAGGCGATGGAATTTCAAGATCTCTGGGGTATTTGTGCACCTAAGAGGAGATATGAATTCTAGCTACCTGGACCTGATCTTGCGCTATTGGAAATGTGTGGCAAAACACCTACTGACTTCAGCAGAAATAAAACCAGGAGCTGTTGAAAACACATATTGATTCATATTCTACCCTGCTGGATGGCTCATTTTATTCCTCTTGAATAAGAATGTAAAGAAGGCATTTATAAGTATTATGCCATCTGCTTAGAAGAATGAATAGATTTTTCATTTTAAAAATCCATTTCTCTTAAGTATCTGGAGTTTCAAGAAAGTGAAATAATATAAAATACCGAACTAAAAGAGTTCATGGCCTTATTCTGTCATGATTTATATCCAGTGCATATTACTTGACTTTAGTGGGGTTGCCCAGACATATGTTAGGATAATTATGGGGGGAAGAATCTAATTGTAGTGTACAGTGCTGGTTTAAGCTGACAGATAACAGGTTGTTAAGTATAAAACGTGCATACATAGGGTAACAACATGTTAAATATCTCATTACATCTTGATAGATAGATAGTGTTGGGAGGATGTAAATTAGAGTACCAATTATTCTGTTGCAGTGATAATGAAGCATTAGCGTCTTTATTCGCATGCATCTATATTTGTGCAGCTAACAATGACTCTCCTTAGGGAAGGAGATTGAATGGCTTGATATTGACCTCCAAGCTATTGCTCTTGCTTTTAAATTTTTTTGTGTTAAAGATGCATATGTGTGGGAGGGAGGACACTAGTGGCAGTGTAAGAAAACAGAACAGAACAGTATAAGCAGTATATTTTAGAGTGCTTTATTATATAAGAAAACTGGAGAAGAGGGGACTTGAGGTAAAGGAAAACAAGCTATGGGGAATGACATACAGAACAGTGTTTCAGACAGCAGAAATACCGTAGAGAGCCAGGAAATTGTCATCATATGTAACATCAGTCTCGAACACTGATTCACTGCTCTCTTTAAAAAGGTTTCCTTATGCATCTGCATTCCACAGTTATTTGTCAGTCTAACAAATACAAGAACAAAGATGAAATGTCAGTAAATACATCAAGCTCTTGCCTTCTTCTGTATGTTGTGCTTTCACAAACTGCCAATCCAATCTACCAGTTTTCCAGCTTGAAAGATGTAGCTTATTTCAGATCTTGTAGGAGCTGATATTGCCAGTAGCGGCGAAGGGCTTGTACTATGGCAAAAGCATGTTCAGGTTAGATAGAAGGACCAGATTCACTCTTTCTAAAATTTACTTTGAAAGTTGGATGGCTGTTTTCCACAGATTTTAAAACTTTTTTTTTTTTTTACTTCTTATTTAAATAATTATTAAATCATGCCAACGAATCCCCCTTCATATTGTAATAAATGGCTCAGACAACCTTTTGAAACAGCAGAAAATACTTCATGTCCTGAGAGATGTCAGGAGACACAATCTCACAGACAATGAAGCCTAATGGCAGCTGGAAAGTATCTGCAGGAGTACAATGGTCATCCATTGGATTTACATCATGAATGACAGAGGCCTAGAAGAGAGAAGGACACAAGAAGATTAGTAGACCAATCTCAAGGAGAAAAAATAAATTTTTTCAACAAAATTAACTGAAACACTGGAGGAAGAGCATCCGCTGTCCACCTAGGTCAGAGACCCAGACAGGTAGAGGGAAGGGGCCACCTAGAGCCCAGTGACATTGAGCAGGGCCGAAGGCAGAGCCCTGCCACGGGGAGGACGAGCCCCAGCAGCCACACCGGCCGGGCCCTGTCTGCCTGGGGAGCAGCTCTGCCCAAAGGCCCCCGGGCCTGGTGGGCAGCGAGCCAGGCACGAGCCAGCCCTGCCCCAGCAGCAAAGATGGCCAGCAGCCTCCCGGGCCCTACCAACAGGGACGCGGCCAGTGGCTCGTGGGAAGAGAGGGATCATCCCCTCTTCTCAGCACTTGTTAGATCATACCCAGAATGCCATGTCCATTTTCAGATCCTCACTACAAGAAAGTCATTGACAAACTGCTAAGGGTTCAGTGGAGGGCCATCACAATGGGTCAGGGTCTGGAGAACTTGCCTTCTGGGGAGAGGCTGAGACCCTGGAGAAGCGATGGCTTCAGGGGTTCTAACAGTTGTGGCTGTGCTCTCTCCATACTTGGGGGTAGTCAAAATGCAGTTGGACTCAAAACTCAACTCTGAGCAGCCAGTCTGATCCAAAAGTTGACCCTGCTTTGAGCAGGAAGCTGGACAAGATGACCTCTTGCCGCCCCTTTCAACATGAACTATCCTTTGATCTTCTGATTTATGTATCTCCCATTTGGATAACATGTGAGAAATTCTTATTTTTAACACTTTTTAAACATCCCTGCATAATTTGTCCTGCACGTGGAAAAGTACGGCACAAACGATGCAATTCTTCTGACTGAACTTATGCTACATATCTAACTTTTCATAGAATCGTAGAATCATGGAATGGTTTAGGTTGGAAAGGACTTTGAAGATCATCATTTTGGCTTGTATATGCTAATTGCCAGCACTCTCTCCTTATGCTGGGCTCATTTCAGGGGATATCATATGCCAGAGATTGTTCTGAACAGGATTTTGGATGAGATCATCCTGTTTCAGGCAGAAGAAAGCTTGGGCATGTCAATGCAAGTTGGCCACATCACCTGATGCAGGGTTAGTCAGTGGACTCTGGCTTCTGTTACAAACTAGAACAGACTTAGCTTATTACAGCTTCACAATGGGATGCCTAAAGGATCTCCTTTAGTAAAATTTGCTTCTCTAAATTGTATAGATATAGAATTCATATCTAAATTATATTAAGTTGCAAAAGTTCAAGGGCCTACAAATGACTTGCTGTAGCACCCCTGTTGTCTGAACAAGAGGAGAGATTAGGGAGTGATGATTAGGAGCATAGGGTGATGAAGTGCCCTCTGAATCCATGGAGTTTCTGTGAGAATCGATTTCCATTCCAGACAGACTTTGTGCATCTCCTCTGAATTTGGTCCCCTCTCAGCTTACCTGCTGCTTATAGAACATGAGGATTCTAGCTTATTACTTGGCCATAATTCTGTGCGGGAAATAAAAACATTTCAAGTCCAGCTTGAATGCTGAGGGCCTTTCTGAAGGATGAAGTCTGATATGGTATTGTGGAACCCATCGTCATATAGAATGAAGAGAGGTAGGATATAATTCTCAGATACGTGGTGGTTTCTGACATTGATAAGGAAGCCAACACCTTGGAAGATTCTGTAGGATATGCTGAGAATTTCAACAAAACTAAGGCAATAACAGGGATTTCAAGGAAAGTAGGACATTCAAATTCCTGCCTTGATTTTCATTTCTTTTGGAAATCAGATCTAAAGGTATCTCAATCAAGTATTAAAGAGATGAGCACTGGGAAAGGAGACATACATCCTGATGTATCAATCTCTTTTTTTTTTTAATGTAAATAACATTTTAAAAATAAAAAATATTCAGTGTTTAAAATATCTCCAGCAATATACAGAAACTACACCATAAAATCATAACAATTAAATTTGACACCAATTGGTGTCAGAGTTCTTGTATGACATTCAAAGAGGGAGGGTTATAATAAAAAGCAAGGTACAACAGTGTACAATATTGCAGATACATTGCACATTTTCTCCCTAAAACGTGTTTTTTTAATATTCTTTATTATCATTTTATCTGTAATTATCAAGTGGGATACTTCAAAGAGAGGAGTATATTACAGTGGATTTGTCTGGTCTTCCTTGGCTATTAAAAGAAATAAAATAAGGGAAATTATAGACAGATCATTAAATGCAATAACAAAGCAATGGAAAAGATAAAGGGGAAGACATCTGTTTCAGGCAGGATTTATATTTAGTGCTGAACAGTGGGGGTTTTTCCCCTGTAGTTCTGCAGATCAGGTCACTGGAGGAGGAAAGGATTATAGGAACATTTGCAGTGGGATACAGTATTATTTAGGTTTGAAACTGATGAATTGTGAAACACTGATGAAAATGAAGAGTGCTACAAATCACTGCTGTTGAACCCTTTTTGATCATAGTGAGAAGCTGACAATTGAAAAGAAACTAGCTACTTTCTAGAAATATATTGCTACAGTTTGGCTTGAAAGCTCTTTTTGTGAGTCACTCCATCTCTTCTGTAAATAGTCATTATTAGAATGGCTTGAACCAACACTGTTGATTCTGACAACCCTGAAGTTTGTCAAAGTCCATATTTGAAATCAAAACTTCTCTGCCACTTGGATTCATTTCAAATAATAAATATATAAAAATGTCTTCACATGTTAATATTATACAAATTCAGCCTTAAATTAATTAAATGCTAGCATGATCTTGTGAAACTCACAGAAATGAATCTACTATGGAGTAAAACAAAACAACACTATACGTTTTATTTCAGAGCAGGTTACTCCAAAGTAGTTCCATCTCTGGTTAGGAGCAAAACATAAAAAAATTGTTAAATATTTAATCCCTAATCAGTCAATTCAAGCAAAAGCCTTCCCACAATCTGCATGTTTAGGCATGTTCCACAAATGAAGAGCATGTTCGTTTTAGGTACCTCAGTGCCTAGATTAGGATAAGGTCATACAAAAAAAATTTGGATTTCTGCTCAGAATCCCAATGCCAAAAGAATGCAATCAGAAATAGGTCAGGCAGGAGGGGCAGAGAGACTATGCCAACAGTCTTCTTGTTGCTCTCCAGCTGAGGCCACTACATGTGCCCACAGCATCTCCAAGCTCTCCAGGAGAAAATGGAGACAGTGGTCTTGGTGCAAACATCCTCAAACCCTCCTTTGCTAGCCTCTGTCTTCTTGGGCAGTCTGCAAAAGGATCCAACTGCTTCTGCATCTCCTCCGGTGTGTCTGTGAAGGTAACATAGCAAAGAAAAAGGACTGGCCCTGGATAATGTCGGAAGGTACACATGTACACTGAACTGTTGCCTGTAGTCACCCTTCCTATGGGCAAAGGTTACAGCTGTGTTTGCATGTGGTTTGGCATCAATGCTTTTCCTTGCAGACCATATTGCAGGAAGGCTGCTTCCAGGAGATCTGTAGAGGAGGGCCCCCATGTGGGCCCACAGGACAAAGGAAGGTGTTGGGCAGTGGGTGCACTAGTAGTCTTGTGTCAGTTGCCAGGGCCAGGCTTCTTGAAGGAGGTGTATCCGCTGGGGCTTGTGTTTGCTATGATTAGTCTGTGCAGTGGGAGGGCAGTGTCCTCTCTGGGACATTAGCCAGTTCCTCTGCAGATAACATCCCCAGTGTTGCTGTTTTCTTGGCTCAAGTCGCCATATGAAACTGTCAGCCAAGATAACAGGTCGTCCTTCCCCAAGGCAGAGAGGCTGATATGAACACGAACGGTTAGGCAGCATGGCTATCACTGTATGTGGTGACAATTAGATGCTGACCCAACTAGCAAAAGCAAGATGCAAGAAAGAGGTAATACTGTTTACCATATGATCAGTACATTGAAGCTAATATATTTTAAAAATAAGTTTCTAAAACACCATCACTCTTCACTCATTATGTACATTAGAAGTTGGCATGTATTTTTAACTTCATCTTGATTAATGACTTAACATGTATTTGGTAAAATTGTCTAAAATTGCTCATTGACCACATAGATTTTACAAGGAGCTTCTGGATTGTTTTGTTTTGGCCGAACTGGCCACTGGGTGAACAACAGATGCTCTCCCCTACCTCTCCAGAGAGAGGCAGGAGAGAGAGAGAGAGAGATGAGTTTAGAAGGAAATAAACTACTTTAATGAAATATTAATAATAAAATTTTTACAAAGGAAATAGTAAAATATGTACAAAACTGTATCAAGATCCCAGGATGACAATCACGTCACCTGCTGGCACTGAGGAAATCCCAGACTGGACTCAGTGATGGATGGAAACTGGATTCCAGATCTGGATTCAGGATTGGGATCAGAGGCAGGCGAACAGACAGAGTCCTTCTCGGATGCCGGCCATTGAAGAAAGAGAGAGGTGACCCTTTGATCCCTCAGCTTTTATCCCGAGCATGAGGCAGATGGGATGGAATACCCTGTTGGTCAGCTTTGGGTCACCTGTCCTGTCTGCTCCTCCCCGCAGGTGGGACTCCTCTATGCCTTTCCACTTCTGACCCTCCAATGGGGCAAATGACAAAGTTAGCTGCCCTTGGGTGTTACAGCAATAAGTATAAGCACGAGCCTCTTTGCATACCATGCCTGGGCATCAGCTATAAACATTGGTCTTATCACTCTGAGACCGAGCAATTTCTGCACAATACACTGTTAATTTCAGCATTTAGAAGAGGCCTAGCTAAAAAGTAAACATCCTAAACAAAAATGGTCCTGTTTTACCTCAAACCAGGAAATGGTTCTACTACATCTACTAACATCTCCTTCAGTAATGCAAACATCCAGCTTTTTGCAGTCATATCGGTGAATTAATGTTAATAGGATTGATATGGGCAAAGATATCAAAAAGAAAATATATGTGGCCTTCAGAAGTGATCACACCTGTTTAAAATAACAAATCTTTAATGGGATTTTTGGACAAATTGGAAACTGTGATTAATATATTTATATTTGAGAAGTTTTCTAGTTTACAAGAGCTTTTGAAATACCCTACATAATTACTCTAATGATTTATTAATGAATAAGAACAAGGCTTAGAAGAGACAGTGATACCTTTATACACAGTGACATAGCTGGATATACCAGCTCTGAGGGACCCAAGTTCTCATTCAGAAGCCACTGATCTCAATCTAAGTACAGTTCAAGAATTGTTGCTGTCAGTTAAAGTGACTCTATTAGACAGACTAAGACTTGAGTCTAACTTGAGAGAAAAAGGTGGTTGGAATATAAGGAGCAAGAGGAAATGTTAAATGGGAACAGGAGAGAAGGTCGATAACTCCAGTAAGTCAGGAGGATGGGCAGGTAATTGTTGCTGNAAGTTCTCATTCAGAAGCCACTGATCTCAATCTAAGTACAGTTCGAGAATAGTTGCTGTCAGCTAAAGTGACTCTATTAGACAGACTAGGACTTGAGTCTAACTTGAGAGAAAAAGGTGGTTGGAATATAAGGAGCAAGAGGAAATGTTAGATGGGAACAGGAGAGAAGGTCAATAACTCCAGTAAGTTAGGAGGATGGGCAGGTAATTGTTGCTTATGAGACACAGAGGATATAGCAGGAGGTGAGGACCATATATGCCATCAGACTAAAAATACTACAGAATCCATGATTTTTGGACCCGGCACCTCTTCCTTTCTTAGTAAATAAGGTTCCCTAACATACTCATTGATAAATAATAGTCATGAGCAGCACAAATACCTTATATATCCTAATTTCCTTGCTTTCTTAGTATTTTCTGTGATGTCATACAGACAGAGATAAGAGGTAGAGATGAATAGGCAGATACANAGGCAAGGCAGATACAGATAGACCTATAATCTCTACCTATCTAAGTATAGCACATTATCTATGGTAGCCACACTACATAAAAAAAAAACAACTTTGCCAATGTGACATTTCAAAGGCTTTGATTTTCTTTCTGTAACTAAATTGCCTACAATGCATTTCTGTAAGCTTCTGCAAAAAATACTCAGCTTTCTATCAGACTGAACCTTCACTTTGTCTGAGATGCTGCAGATTTTCAAACTCTATAAAACAACTGGTAACTGGTAATTCTAACTTTCTAATTTTTTTTACAGTAATTTTCCTTGCAACTTCACGATTTTTCATGAAGTAGCAGAGAAAATGTCTAAACTGAGGCACTATAGAGGTACCTCCTGGACAGAAAATACCATAAGTGCTTATTGTTAGAAACATTGCTAGAGAAAAGGAGAAGGATCCTGTTGTTAGAAGCCAATAGTCACAAACAATGCATACTGGTCCATAAAAGCAAAGAGGGGAGTGACCCTAAGAACGTCGTGACAGAAGGAAAGGTGGTCGTTCACAGAGTGAACGGGGTTTGCCTCAGAGCACTGAGAGTTCCACTGCTCATGATTTGAAAGGGGCAATACATTAAGAATGTTTCCAAAAACTGGTGTATAATTCTGCCAACATCCAGACACGAATTTGGATTCTGCTTACTTTAATGAAGAAGCTCTTGAGTCACAGTGGGGGATACTGAGAAAATATTCTGGAGGTATAAACTGTATATTTACCATGTCTTTAGATCTTCTCTGGGCATCTGCTAGTAGCTGTAGTCAGAGAGCACAACCCCTTGCTGAGAGCTGTTGTGACTGTCCTGACCATCTTGTCCGATTGATTTTTCAGGTTGCGTTGATAGAGGAAGCAGATTTAGAGGGTGAGAGGTTAATAGATGCACGTGGGAATGGATTTTTTAACCAAGAAAAGTACAGTGTCGGTTTCCAACTATTGTGACTCTTTGTATAGCCATTACGGAGCCCCCTGACTTATACAAGGTTTCTGACAGATGAAACAGCTACAGCGTTGTTAGTTCACGACTTGCTGTGCTATGTGAACCGCGTCACAGAATCACTTGTTAAGGGTGTGAAGGAGCTGGTGGTATGTTAACTAGCATTGTCTAGCAATCTAATACTAATTAAAATTGTTTGTTATTGTTTCACAGTATTAAATTTTAATTGGAGCGCACAGATCTCTCTCGACTACTGTAAAGTTAAATAATTAAATAATAATGTTTTAATTCCAAATATTAGCCGCCATCTCACTGTATTTTCAATAACTTCAGCCAGCTTTGAAACACACTGTAGAATGATACCAAAAACCCCTATAATTAAATAGAAAGACAATAGTCTTTATGTTAGAGTGAATTCCTCTCTTACATTCTTTGCATTTTAAGCTTGGTTTTGTAATCTATCCTGTTCAATTATTTCTGAGTTCCTAATCAGGGTTACCTATCTCCTGCGATGTATTGAATCACCCAGGAAACTGTCCGTTGCTTAACAATTAACCAAGCTCATTTCTACTTCTAGCAATAAACATTTAGGACTTCTGAACTGACATTTGCCTCGGAGCTTTTAAAAATATAAATTTGTATAGCAAGTAAGTTAGCTACCAGAAAACTCAGATTTCTTGCAGATATCTAGACAAAAGTGAAGAAATCACTTTGTTTCACAGGTGTGTTTCAAAAAAACCAAAGGTATTGCTTAGCCTTAAGGGCTTGTCACTCTAAATCTACTCTAAAAACGAAATAATGTTTTATTCAAAATGGAGGATTTATCAACAAACACATGGAAATTTACTGAAAGCTTCCAACTGTGGCAACTTGGCGAAGCAACACATTTTGGCATTCTATTCTCTCTGTACATATGTTTCACTCACTTAAATGTCATTGAGAATTAGGATGCACATTCATCAAGAGAGTCTACCACTTTAGGACCAGATTTGTCATCCTTTATCTGACAAGTAGTCCCAAAGAAGGTAGTGGGTGTAATCCTGATTCTGAAATAGTTAAGAGGAGTCAGTAAGCACACATTTTCAATAAGGACTGTGGGTTTATATCACACACTGTTTCCTAAGGAAAGGAAGTGTTTAAGTATAGTAATCTGATGTTGTGGCTCCATCTTGATTTCTGGAGTTTATTTACCTAAATTCCTTTGGAGTTTCACTTGGACAGCCCTGTATTTCTCTTTGCTGTTCCCTTAGCCCTAGTAGTTTATGCTGTCACCTCTGAGAACCCACTGATTACTTGGGCTTATTTTCAATTACAAGAGTGGAAAAAAAAGAGAATTACAGGCTTTTTTTTCCCTGGTAAATTTATAGCATTTTAATTAAGCCCAATCCAGAAATCTTGCAATTTGCAACTGATGCGCATGCTTTCTGCTGCTAAAAAGCAAAAATAATTTGTCTTTAACATGCTAATAAAAATACCAAAGTAATAAAAGAATTGACCTCCCCCAAAAAAATAATTTTGCCAACTTTTTTCATGAATAGGAATACTTCAGCTCCCCATATTTGAACAGGCCAGTCCGTTCAAAGCCAGGCTGTCAACTTGGCGCCTGCCCTGGTAGCACACATTATGCGGCAGTGTACAGACTGCAAGCACCCACTAAAAACCAATCGACTGCTTAGGTGTCCAGCAGCAGACTGGGCCTTTCATCTATATGAAATACCGATACAGTGTGAGAATCTCACGTTTAGGAACTGTTTGGAAAAAAAAAAAAATAGGATGCTTCTGACTTTCATTCCATCAGTGGCAAACAAAAATATGACTGCATATGACTCATATAGGCACTGGGCCGTATCCTCAGTTGCTGACAATGAATGTGAGTGTAGCACACTGTTTTGAACTCTCTCAGGAAAACTTAATAATCCAGCCAAAATGCATCAGTTTATATACGTCAGTCTCCTTCGCATCTTTATAATGAAGAGTACTTATGTATCTATGCTAGTACTGTTTATTATGGAAGTTAACACGACGTGTAAAACTCAGATTACAAGAAATTTTACAGGCACCCTTTTTTATTGCAATGAAATATTCCAATTTTTTCAGTATCATCTCTCCATCCATTTTCATACACCAAGTTAATAAATGCTTTGTTTTACCCTCTCTGTTGCAAACAGGTAAATGGAAATAAGTCACTATTTGCCACTGGAATATCAAGAAAAAAACAATGAACAGGAATACAAATGAAATAATATTCCTTTCTCTAGTCAATGCATTTGTACAGACCGTTTCCAGTTTTACCTGTGAATATTTTATCCATGGCCTAGTAAAAGTTTTTCAATGATACAATGGTGTGATGATCACCAGTGTGGTGATCTCTGTTCAACGGAAGCAAGTCACGTATAAACTACTTGGACTGAACTGCTATGCAGGCTTGTCATTATTCACACAGCATGTTTTCAGGTAAAGAGTAAGTTTCATTGCTTCCATATTTTGGATTCCTCTCCTTTCGCAATGTAAAGCTGACCTAATTTCCAGAAAAGGCTGAGTGCCTTTCTTTATTTATGATACTTCAAGGGTAGGTAGACGTGAGAAAAAAAGATGTTAAGAACTCAGTGGATTTTGATATTGCAATGTACACGTTGGATGAAGGTAGCCTGAATGCTGTGATTTCAGTTCTGTTCTTTGGTAACCCCAGGGTGAAGAGGTCCTGTAAGAACCAAGAGTATGGACTCCACATAGTAACACAATGCCCATGGGAGCACAGAACTTCACAAAAACACCTATAAAAATATTCCCATAGGGTGATACATTTGTACTTTTTGATCTCTAGAATGATAATATTGGTGAAACTTTTTCTGAATTGACAGAAACAACTTTGACTTTAAGCTCCCTCTCCTTCAGATGTTACTGTAAGGTAGTATGTGACCTTTTAGGATATTTATGATGTGAACTGAACTACCTTTAAAATGATAATCCTTCAACTGTCAGCACATCCTTGCAAAGTTCAATAGATTCATAAATAATGGAAGTTAATATTCCACTACAATACTTATGTAAATTATAAAGGCAGATATATATGGGCTGGATATGGGCTGGAAATAAAAACACAATACTGTTTTCCATTAGTATTACTTCAGGTTCAGAAGAGAAAAAATTGCAAGGGTCATATCCAGAATAAAATTTGTGCTCCTGATGCTAGTAACTTATCTTTTTCTTTTAAGAAAGTTCATTCTTGCATTTTCCAGTGTGATGATTTAGTCCTTTTGGCACTTACCCAAATTCAAAAGTAAAATAAAGCCTTGATGCTGCAGTAACGTTTCCAGCCTCCTCTGTATCTCCATTGTATTGCAAATATTTATCCTTTGCTCTCATGCAGCCTCCCACTCAGAACAGTCTGCCAATCTTTTTAAAAGCTTAGGTCAGGAGATTCTTCTCGGCACAGCAAAGCTTTCTTGGAAACATTGGAAAGGTCATACAACAATAAGAGTAGCATCAACATTTTAGCTACAGGCCTTCATACCTAAACGGTTATGACTACTACCAGCATAATCATTGGTTCAGTAATAGATGCTTACAGCAAGGACTGTAATTTAAACTTCTAAAACCAGTGGTGTTTTTTCTAGGGGAGCTTTTTCTTGAGTAGGATTCAAAAAGGTATTTTTTGCGTATATTAGTGAGCATGTATTAACATGCTGGGTTTTTTCCCGACTTTACAGAATTGGGAACTGAGGTCCAGTAAGGTTAAGGGCCCCTATCAAATAAAGGACTTGGTTATCCAGAAGTAAAGGGCTGTGACTTCTAAGCACCTGCCCCTCCCTAAACTGCGTTAGGCATACTAGCTGCCAATATGTTGCAGAGAGAACATGAGGTATTTCATGATAAGATTTAAAACAACTAGTATGCAAAAAATCAGCACCATGTCGAAAACCATCTCATTTAACAAGCCACAAGCTAGTGCCAAGCAGTAGGAAAACAGTAGTCATCAGTCTTACCCCTTGGAGGTGCTTGGAAGTAGTTTCTTTCTGTCCTTTCAAGAACTACATTTTTTTTTCTTCTTTTTTTTTTTCTTCTGAAACATTGCCTGGAAAGGAGGCAGTTCTGGCCCACTTTTCAGATCCTACTGCGGATTTTCAAGGGAGGCTTCACCTCACAGCTGCTCATCTGCAGTCTTCCCATAGTTCATGAAGAAGCAGAGACGATAGAGAGGCAGTCATCTCTGTCAGCACATTACTCCTATTGTATGATAGAAGACTAAGACAGACAGAAAACAATGTCACCAGAGAAGTCTGTTACATCTGGTACAGCAGAGAATATAAACCAAACCTGAAGGAAGGTGTTTGCTGCACCTGAGAAAAGGCTTGTAAACCAGCAGAGGTTTGATTGGGAAACATGTACACTTCAAGATGGTTTCAGACTTCACTTGTCACAACAGAATCCTGCTGCACTGCCAAAAATTGGAAGCCAGCAAGTCACAATGGCGACATGACTTCTCTCTAAACTCTCAAATATGTCGTGAGAACTGTTCAGCTGTTTACGATTGCCCCGGTATCTTAAATATTGGGCGCTTGCATTCTCTTCTGTTGTTACTAAAAGGCGTTGGAAACTCAAGCAAAAGAAAGACAGGTCCAAAGGAAAATAAATGAATGTAACTGGATGTAGATTGGAGAAGGTGGAGGAAATTATTTAGCTTTCATGGCCTTTTTATGAGAGGGCAACAGTCTTCAGACTGTTTTACCAATGGTTATAGCTACCCTTGGTTTGGGGATGGATTGGTAAGCTTTTAGGGTGTCCAAAATTTTGAGGAATCCTCTTTCAAGAACTAGCTAGACACATCAGTTTTTTAGCTTTTAATTTTAAAACGCTCACCATGGATATTTTTAACCAAGCTTAGAGTAGTCTGAGCATCACTCAAAAAAGCTTTTAGACAATGACTTCATTGCTCAGCTACATTCTTGGGCACTGCCTATTTCAGACAAATTACATTTCAAAAAAACCAGCCGTTTCCTACGCTAGACTCAACCAAGTGCAATTTAAAAACTTCTTTAGGCTTTAAATACCCAATTTTATACACGGTGAAAAACTCTTCTCCTCTTAACCTTTCACACTTTTCAGACAGCAGCAAGACTCCCTGCTTGAAGATTTTCTGGGAATTGCCATACCTTTTCACTCCCCAAAGTTTAACTAGTGCCTGTTGACTGTATGTTAAAGAAATTTTCTGCTGTCTGAATTTAGTCACCAATCTGGAGCCTGATCTATGAGAGCAATTATTTAGAAATCAAAGCTTAACATTCACTAAAAAAGAAAAGATTAGCAAAATGAAAAAAAAAAAAAGTAGAACTGGATACACCTGTGTATTTGCCTTCCAAAGTGAATAATAAACCTGGTTAGCCCTGTAATATTTTACCACACAACACCAAAACTATCAGGTTTGTGTTTTTATGCAGGGGATATCCATCTCAGTCTCATAGCTCACATTTGAGAAGATTTACTGTTCAAAGAGGTATAACAAAAAACCTGCAAGGTTAATTATATGTCCATAAGGAACACAAGCAAAAAATGTGAGGAATACAAAATATCATGAACATAATGTTTTCCTTTCATTTTATTAAACTTTTCACTTCTTCATTTACATACTAGTCACTGCAAGTTTGCTAAGGGCAGCAAAACAGAAAACCTCTTTGGTGCAACCAGAATTTCAAAAAGCTGTTGGACTTCCATTAATGCAGAATTATTAGCTATATTTCTTATTACCACATTTTCTAAGAACTGTGCCAAAACAGAGCTTTCTATTTTCTATCTTTGATGTCTTCTAGCAGTTTGGACAGGAGCATATATTTTCACTCCAATTTTTTGCGTGCTCCTGACATATTTTGTGCTCACTGCCTCTGAAAATCTAGCCTTATGGATGCATCTGCATTGCTGCAGCTTACATCCCAGGAATGCTGTCAAAGCCAAAATTGGTACCTGGCCACAGGAGATGAGTTCTAGAGTACTCCCAGGGCCAGCTCTGGAGAGGATTACCTAAAATTATTAGGGGAAGCCTTGACATATAGAGCACTCTTCAGCAATATCCAAAACATAAAGCAGTCACATGCAGAGTGAAAGGGCTCTGGACCTCAAGCTGTCCCATCTCCCCTCTGAACTCTGGTTTTCTTTGTAAAAGAGCCCTAATGGCACCTGCCACAAAGACAGATATGATTCATGAGTCCTGGGAAAGGTAAGTTTTAAGGCAAAACTCCCAGACTCTCTTTAATGGGACTAGTGTAAACACAGGCAGAGTGTCACAAGTTCAAACCATTCCACAATTTAGCCTGTAAGTGTGTGCCACGATTTTTCTATACGCTCTGTATAATACTGACTGCCTCCATTGAATCTTGTGAGCATTAATGATTGTAAAGCTCTTTGGAGCTCTAGAAACTTAAAAAGCTTTTAGGGGGGAAAAAAAGTAACTTTCCTTTCTCCTTGCAGAAGGGAAAACTTGAAATCTTCACTCACTTTTTGAAGGGTGTCTGGATGGATGCATCTCTTGAAGCAGATGTACTGGAATTAATACATCATGACTGACTGACATTCAACCCATGACTTTTCAGTGTTAGTTAGCCTAGATTGCCTAAGCCTTTGATTTCACCTAACTCTGGGCATAATTGCATGAATTCTGTGAGCTTTTGTTTTGCTTTTAACAATTGCTGGCGATTTTTTTCATTTGTTCTTCCAATGTGGCCACAGAGCGTTGTATTTGCAAGTTCACTGTACAATAAAAAGACCTGTCAGTCTACCTCACACTTTCTTCCATTGGCTTCTGGATGCTTTTTTCTTATCAGCTTCACTGCTTTATTAATATCATGGATGTTCTTATTTGGGTCACCAAACTCTTCACAGCTAAAGCCTAAACTGAAGCAGAGACATTGTGAAAAGGTAATTAGTCTGAACAACTTAAAATGCTTGAACTTCCATGGGTTAAGTTGGTATCTTCCACACATTGTACTTATTTTTCAAATCCAAACAGCATGAGCACTTTGTTAGGATTTTCTCCCTTCCTCCTCTGGAGAAGGAGCCCACTTTTGCTGACAGCTAAAACAAGGCAAAGAGTTCCCTACCACTTGCTGCTATGCTTTACTACAAGATGTAAAATGTAATGTTCTTCATTACGTTCATTCTGCATCATTTTCAGATATAGTTGAACTGCCGTAAGGCTCTGATGCAAACAGCAGAACTGCTGTCTCGAGGTGTGCGCTGAACACGTGCTACATAGTGCCTGCCCTGCATGGCCCTAATCACTCCACAATAATTGACTTGTGATTTATATTATTCTGTGAGCTAATCTGAGAGGACAAGTTTAATATGGTCACTGTCCAAAATACTACAGCTCCAGAATATGCATCTGTTCATAGACAGCAATTATAGTTACTTAGATGCACACCTATTCGTCTTTGCTATTTGTAATCCCACACAGTATATCTAAACCTCTTTTGCAAGTGAAAAATTAGGTTAAAAAGTTGCTTTGATGTGAAGACAAAAGGCCTGATTCTTCCTTTGGACTATTTTAAAGTAAGTCTGTTGAAGACTGCACTTGAATTCCAAAAATAAGATCAGTCTTAATTTCACACCCATTTTCTGTCATTTACTTTTACTTAGTGCCACAATTTAAAATATGTTCTCAGGCAAACAGTAGAAACAACCAAAGAAACAAGTGCCACAGTACTTCCCTCAAGAAATTACTTCCGTCTCCACACAACTTTGTTAGTTTGCATTAATTTGCTACAATTATTTAGTCTTAAACCCACATATTTAAATATAATTATCTGCTGAGAACCTCACAGTACAATCAACATTAGTCACCAAGAGTTGCTTTTTTTTCTCAATGAGCAAGTTACACAAATTGGTATTTTAAGTGAAGGCAAAGATGACTAAATTAATTTAAATCATTTCATATTAGGGAGAAATTCTTCATCCTGCACAAGCTTATGTAAAAGAGAAGCTCCAGTTTGTCTGCAAATTGATAGATCATCTGATACTATCTAGAGAAACAGAATTAGAGGTAGGGTCTATTCCTCCTGTGCTATGATCCACACAAGACTAGAGTGCTTAATGGGCAAAGTGGTTTCAAGCCAGTGCTATGACTTTTACATGCTTATTACTCCCCATTACTTAGTAAACCCTGAAATTACAAGAGAGTCTGCACTATGGCCACCATTTCACAGTCACAGTTTCTTGGTCAGGAGCCTACAATGACCTTGTCCAGTACAAAGGCTGACCTAACACCTTTCCTTTAAAAAGTAAGACTTTTTGGTGCTCTGTGTGGAACCCTCCACTTTACCCTTACACTATGATTTCCTTGCTCAACACAACATTTGCCTTAAAGACCTGACCTACCAAGTATGCCTCCTATCTAGAATCATAGAATCATAGAATGGTTTAGGTTGGAAAGGACCTTAAAGATCATCTGCCATAGGCAGGGACACCTCCCACTAGACCAGGTTGCCCAAGGCCACGTCCAGCCTGGCCTTGAACACCTCCAGGGTTGGGGCCTCAACAACCTCTCTGGGCAACCTCTTCCAGTGCCTTACCACCCTCAAAGTGAAAAACTTCTTCCTGATGTTCAATCTAAACTTGCCCTCTTCCAGTTTGAAGCCATTCCCCCTCGTCCTATCACTACATGCCCTAGTAAAAAGTCCTTCCCCAGCTCTCCTGTAGGCCCCTTTTAGGTACTGAAAGGCCGCAATAAGATCTCCCCGGAGCCTTCTCTTCTCCAGGCTGAACAACCCCAACTCTCTCAGCCTGTCCTCATACGAGAGATGCTCCAGCCCTCTGATCATCTTCGTGGCCCTCCTCTGGACCCGCTCCAACAGGTCCATGTCCTTCTTATGTTGGGGACTCCAGAGATGGACGCAGTACTCCAGGTGGTGTCCCACCAGAGTAGAGTAGAGGGGAAGAATCACCTGCCTTGACCTGCTGGACACACTTCTTCTGATGCAGCCCAGGATACGGTTGGCCTTCTGGGCTGCGATAGAAAATATATTTTTGAAATTAGAAGAAAAGAAGAGAATACATTTTTGAAATTAGAAGGAAATAAAATGATGGCAAGGAAAGTAAAGCAGGAAGAAGATCTAAGAAAAGATAATAGAAAGAGTATAAACTTTCATTAGAGTGTAAGAATCATATGCAAAGTAAATTGTTCAGCAAGTGAATCAACAGCCACCATCTGTGGATACTGACTTGCTAATCATTTGTAAATGAAAAGAGATCATTCTGCACAAAGACGGGAGAATACAGACTGGGGGAAGTGGGGAAGTTGTTGGTATGTAACCAATTCTTTTGGACCTTCCATAACACGTTTGTCTCAGAAAGACAGAGACCATTTAGGATACGCCTATAGAGTTTACATGGAAGTCCCATAAAGCACAGAACCTGCTCTATGAAATAAGGGGATTTTCCAACTGTGCTTCTTTAAGCAAAACCAAAAGAACAACAAAATCTACTTATTAGAAAAACAAGCTACAAGCATATGCAAAACCAAACAAGCTGCCACAAAGCTTGAATGCTGCCTTTCTTCTTTGCTTACCAAGGATCACACACTTTCTGTGAAACACATAGAGATTTTGAATGCCTGAAAACTACAGTCAAAGCAAACCTACCATTACAAAATCAGATGACAGTCCTGTTTGGTGTGGGTTGGGAAATCCAAAGTTTCCTCTCAGGATGCCCATACATTTAAGTGAACAGAATGTTATTATTGTTATCTCATGTTAAAATTTGGGGGTTGTTTCTTTGGGGTTTTTTCCCCTTTCCAAAAAGAGACAGAACACATTTTGTAAAATCAACAGCAAAGCACGAAAGACTGAAAAAATTCCAGAGATTCTCCAGTTTCAGTAACTCACTGTCATCCAGACTATGAAATGAAAAGATGTAACTGTTAAAACTGCTGTATAACACATCTTCAAACAAAGGAATGTTTTGGAGTAGCTGAAAATGCTAATTGCTTTTTAGTTTAATCAAAACAAAAAAATAAGGAAGAATAATTTTAAGATTTCTACCTGAAATCACAGGGTGCATTTCCCAATCTGTTAAGAAACAAAAGCAAATACGAGCATAAAATCACTGTTTTCTGCATTCCCACACATTCATAAAAACAAGGAAAATACAGTAAATAAAGGGAAAAAGTCATGACAGCTGTAATCAGCTCAAGTTTAAACCTCAGTGTGCCAATGGAAGTGCTTAGATTGTGCAATAGACTTATCTTGTTCAGCATTTCTAATTTTGAAATTAGGATCTAGCATTTTAACACCAACTTGTATCAGAATGTTTGAGCCATGTATTTACAAGATACACTGCAAACAATGTTTAGAAACTGGAAGACAGATCGATAACAGACCCCAGCATAATCTCATGCATTTCCTTTCTCTGTGTCATTATCAACACGATCCTCCAAAAAGTCTACATGTAGTAAAAGTTCCTGTATGTCTGCTATGTGGAAAGGACATTGCAGACTGTGAAATGCAAGTAAACATTTTTATGAATACCAGTGATGTTTCACACCGAGTGTTTGGTACATGCTAAGCAGCAACCTGTCTTAGGGAATAACTGTTATAAAGGGTGGCTATGTAATTAAGGCTAAATTGAGATCAGGTGACTGGTACTTTTTTCCTTTTTCTTTTTGCTGAGCTATACAATAGCTTATAAATATTCAGTCTTGATAAAATACCTGAATGAAAGAGATAGCTAAGAGTGTGCAACTTCTTAGATAACAAAAGAGTCTCGTTATGACATGCCTGAGCATTTTGTTTCACTGACAAGCTTAGAGAATCTATTGCAAAATCCAGAGAGAACAGGAGCGAATTGTATTAATACTTTAAATGAAATTAACTGAATTTTCTATGTGTCTTAGAAAACCAGTTATTGCCACTGCCAAGCTGAGCAGGAGAGTGCATGTATAGCCTAGTTCCAGTGGCTAAGGAGCAAAATGTGTTTTTCTTTCACACAAGAGAAGACTTGATTATTTTAAAGTTCTGTATTTCTCAGAAGATAAGTATCTGAGTTGCCGTCCAGCGGTGCTCTAGGAGTATAACGCCGCAGTGTGTCACAAACGAGTTTAACCTTCATTGACTACCAATAGAGTTACATCAATAAGCAGCTGAGGTTGCCAGGACTGGTTAGGCTCATTACGTTGACGCAGCCTATCGCTTTCTGCTACAGAAACTCACTAATACCAAGGACAGCCAAAACCATGCTCTAGCGTCTAGTGCCATCAGCCTGAAATGACACTTGTTTTCTGACCAGAAAAAAAATGACAGCATCTTTAACTTCGAAGGAAAAGGAGTTTTGAACTGCTTTGCAGTGTAGGGAGCTTTTACCACATTTGGACAGGTGTTTAAAAAGGCATAAGAGCCACCAGTACCTCATGTTGGTACATCAGTTAACGTTACTACCTCCGCCTTACATTTGCAGCTTTGAGGGAAGAGGAAAGACTAGGCTGTGACTCACAAGTAGGAATATTTACTGTGATTAAATATTTTTTTAATAATGAATTGTCAGAATTCTGCCTACCCCTAACATTAATGTTATATTAGATGAAGTGCCTTGGTACCCTCATCATTTGAACACTGTATACAACTTGATTAGACAAGACCCTGCACTGAAAGATCTATAATCTTCTGTTGTATCAAATTACTTGCATCTGCAAAATTAGAGTACAGTTAGATTTCAGTATGACTAATAAATTAATCAGATTTATTGTTTCTGGATGCTAACTACAGCAGGTGGTACTAAAACTTCTTCTAAACTCTACCAAACATGCTCACCAGGCCATTTTTACTTTACTCTCTGTAATGCCCAAGATGTTTGTAATAAAGCCAGCCTTCAAGTTTGTAGTTTTGTAAACAGCAGACACAAAAAATGATGAGGAACATGATGTGGGCAACTTGTTGATTCCAGAAAGAATGAATGGAAAGAACAAAAGGAAAAATGTATTTGGACTTAATTAAAAATCATTTACACTTCTAAGTCAAGAATTTGAAAGTCAATTCATCTGTCATTCATCTGCAAATCTTGGAGATCCTTTTCTTCTGAACTAGTAGATAGCATTTTACTCCCAGAATAGTACCAGGTGAAAAATGGAGACATTAAAGAGTAACCTGACAGAAATGAGTCAGTAGTTACACAATTACATTTGGCCACTGATGGCAATGTGACAGAAGGAAAAAAAGACTGAAGAAGAAAAAAACAAATTTTCAAAATATGTGAAAATGTTAAAGGCTCTATATTATACAGGACTTTGCACCCCTAAAGCTTATACTAGGCTTCAAAAGGGGGCCTACAGGATAGCTGGGGAAGGACTTTTTACTAGGGCATGTAGTGATAGGACGATGGGGAATGGCTTCAAACTGGAAGAAGGTAGATTTAGATTAGATATTAGGAAGAAATTTTTCACTCTGAGGGTGGTGAGGCACTGGAACAGGTTGCCCAGAGAAGTTGTTGAGGCCCCAACCCTGGAGGTGTTCAAGGCCAGGCTGGATGGGGCTTTGAGCAACCTGGTCTAGTGGGAGGTGTCCCTGCCTATGGCAGGGGGGTTGGAACTCGATGATCTTCAAGGTCCTTTCCAACCTAAACCATTCTATGATTCTATGATTCAGTTTGTCACAAAGATTCTTCATGGCACATATGTTTTCTTTGTAAAAAAAATTGCAGCATAGCCACAGTCTCGCCCTTTGCAGCACGTCCATGTAACCAGTGCCTGGTCTGCTTACCATGAACGTATCAATAAACCAGATAAAAGGCCCTACCCAGGTGGAGACAGGACGCAGTCACGGGTTTAGCAAGCTAAAAACAAAGCAGCTAAAGATTTTCAACTTTAACACCCTCAGACTCATTAGCAACAATTTGCACAACCTGCATCTGCCCAAATGATTATGTCAGAGGGGAAATCTCCGTTCAGTACCCTAGAGGGCAGGTAAACCTTCTCCAGAGAGCTCTCGGGAATAGCCACCTTTACACCTGAAATTCGAACTCCAAAGTTATTCCAGTAGGGCAGGAAGAAAGTTTTTCAGATTGCACAGTCTCTGGGTAGTGTTAGCAGATATCCTAATCCTCCAGTTTGAAAGGCTGGAGGGCCCCTTAGGTATTCTAGCTAACACTGGGCAATTAGAAAGGTATCCAATTATCAAGCAAAACTAGGATTGCACTTAATGTTTGCTCTGCTTGTTTACCTGCTTTTAGTAGTCTGATATCCTGGCATCAAACCTTGCTCAATAAATGCAAAGGTGTGTGTTCGTGTGGTTGGGGGTGGGGGAGTTATTCTAACTACTACCCCTGCCTAGTATTTTGAGTGCAAAGTGCAGCGAGGGGAAATAAGCAAACCCAGGTTACTCCACCTCCATGAAGGTAGCAAATCCACATAAAGCCGAATATGTGGAGACTTCTGAGGGTTCTGTGCTTGCAGAAATATTACAGACATAAGTTGGTAGTATCTCTGCCAAGATGCTTAGGGCCAATGTGAGGTCTGGCACACACAAACGTTGGGTGTTAGGAGTATTTCCTCTCTGGCAAACATCAGCTGGAGCAACAAGCAGAGCAGTTATTTACTCCTCCTGCTTTGAGCAAGTCCAAACAAAACTCCCAATTTGTTGAACAGAGTGCAGAAAGTGAAACTAAAATGGGGTTACATGCTTCTCCAGTGAAATACTTATTATTTTCACTGTATTTCCTTATACAAACATCACTCCTAGAAATCGAGCCAATGTAGAACAGAGCAACACTTGTGTCTCGGCCTCCAGTTCTCTGGCCAACATAAAGCAGAAAGTTTTGGTAGTTTTCCAGAATATAAAAAGCAATGCAGCGCTCAATATTATGTGTGCTAATAGGCAAAAACCGAGTAGAAACTCACGTAACCGCATGCAGCAATAACAGCTTTCCGGAGCTGTTGGCTGAGGGTCGGCATGCCGGATGCGAACACGAACGATTGGGTGAAATGTCCGGTCTTCCTGGAGAGCAGGAGCACACTACATCTGCACTACTCCTAATTAAAAGACTCGGAGGTGGTACATGCCAGCAACAAAGCTGGACAGCCACACGTAGTTTTATATAATCAGACTGCCGCGCTCTACTTTGCACAAAATAACCTTCTGTACAGCGGGCTACGTGGGAAAGGGGCACGGGAAGACAAGATGGAGAAAACGAGGAGGCCCGGTTAAGGGGCACGGTTTTCTTTATTTTGTCTCTTGGTGGTATGTTACATTTCAGCATCCGGCACGAGCGGCTGAGTCGCGCAAGGCGCTGTCAGAGCAATGCAACAAATCATCGACTCACCTGCAGCAACGATAGCAATTTTGCACTGGTTTGTGGTAAATGTTAGAGGTGGCTAACGAAAAAGGAGCACATTAGGAACCAGCAGCAGTAGAAGGTTTCCAATATACTCATGTGTGTGAAAGGGGTGTCATAATAGTTTCAGGTGGACAGTTAGGAGTTGGGGGGAAAGGCAAAAATACCCAAATGTGTACACTTGAACTTTCAGTTTCAATGGGAATACTGTCTGGCTGCAAACTGCAGGAGCAAGAATCCTTCGTCTTATTTATCAGCATGAAGTCTTCCAATATTTTTTTGTGTGTTTATTTTCCTATTCTGTGTGGAATAAGAGCCTTTAATTATGATATTAAACCTCTGAAATGGCCTTGAAAACCCAGGGATTCAACAGTGCACAGAGGGCAAAATGCATCTGCCAAACTTTCTATTTTTACCTCTTTTAAGCTATTTTAATACCACTTCACTTGGGAAAGAAAACAGAGTCCCTTTTACTGTTAATAATATATTATTCTGCTCTTCTGATCCTTATGTTTTGCTTTCTAATCACCTACATGTCATGCAGGCCTAATAAATTGGATAAAGGGTATTGATTACGCCTCTGTTTTTTGTAGTTAAACCATAGAGTCAATTAATCTGCATTGTGTATTTAAGACGATAATCAGTTATTAAAATTGAAAGGAGGCAGGCAAAATTAAACTGAAGAGTATTTCAGCAAATGAGTCCATGTCTAGTATATATTCACAAGGTTTTCATACGGTTGTGTTTCAAAATAGTAAGCACTGGAAATTATTTAGGACCTTGAAGAGATGCTGGTTTGATGTTTTACCTGCCTTGCAAATCAGGCAAATAAATGGTTTATCAAGCATTCCAGGGTTTTGCCATTCATTTAAAATAAAATAAAATTTTAAAAAAGCAAGAAAACCACAACAACAAAACCCACAACAACAACAACATAAAAGCATAACACTTGGAACTATTGATATGAATGTATATACACTTAATTTTCTTAAATGCAGCCTGAGATAGAATAAGGGAAGGGGAAGATATAGGTGGTCATAATGTTTTACCACTGCCTTTGCTATTTAAATAGTCCTTGATTGGGGTAATATGCAAATAGGTGGGGTCAGTCCAGTTGAGCCGTCGGCACCGCTGCCGGCATTAGGGCTGTCCTGGCGCTGCTATGGCCGGGGCGCAGTGCCCAGGGATGGAGCCGGAGCACCACGACCGAGAGCTGTGTGGAGCTGGGACGATCTGGGGTTGAAACACTTCAGTGTGTTGGGGGATGTCATGCAGAGGCTTCCCCTCTGGGAGGTGGGCTGGGAGCTCCCGGACACCCCCAGCACCCCGTGGGGCCGTGACAAAGGGAAGAGGGAGTGAATCTGCGTTCGGTGCTCCTCCAAGGGTGGAGTACCCCAACCGAGCTAACTATGCGAACGCTGTGTTAAATGAGGCTAAAGCTCTCCTATCACGGGGAGGGAGAGTGAAGATAAACATATTAAAGATGTTCAGTTACCGCAGCGCTGGCGGCTATATAAGCCAACGATGGCTGCATAGATTAAATGCCAAAAAGCCCTTCAGCAATGATTAGTCTGTGGCTGCACTGACTGCTGCTTCAGCTGTGATCATAATCACCTCCCTCCAACCGTGTACCACCCTCATCTGCTCTTCGGTTGTTTCTCATATTCTGCTTAGCTATTGCTTTAGAAGAGTTTTACAACCAGCTCTCCAATGTGTTTGTACAGCACATACACAATAGGGCCCAGTCCCTGGCGGAGACCTCCAGGCACAAGAAGAGTACAAGTGACAGCAGTAATGGCATATTTGTTAAGGACGCGAGTGTCTCACTGGAGAAAATGTGAGTGATGGCAGGCAAAGAATGCCAAAGAATTGGGTTTGTTTTCTGCCTTTCTTTTTGACTTTTCTTTGGTAGTAGCATTTGCTTCTTTTCCAAGGAATATGACTATTAGCGAATTATTGCATTTCTGTTTTTCCTTTCACTCTCATGTTTTCTGAGCCTCTAAAATAATCTGAAGGAACCTGAAAATCCTTAATCTTGAAAAGAACAATGTTATCATTTCAGGTATCATTTGAAATGTGTATTTTCAGAGGCAAATAGCATTCTTAACATTCAGCCTGAGACAGTCAGTAAGACATACAACAAAATATTTACATTGTTCTCATCTTTAATATACACAGTGGTTCTGAGGGAAATCTTTCTCTTGGTCTTAAGGATTTCTAAAATAATATAGGGTACTAGGAAAGGAATTTTTCTCCAGACTAGTTTAAAAACTGTAATATTTTTTCTTCAGTTAAGGGACTATGTCTAGAATCCTTTTAAATATTAGCAAATTCTACATGCTGGAAGGATTGCATTTTCTAATTGAAAGCAAATGAAAAACAGCAGTAAAGGTCATTTTTTTCTTCAGGTTTTATTTAAGCAAATAGGTAAAAGGGAAAGGTGATTAGGAAACTGTGAAAATTTGTTCCAAACTTACTTTTCAGTTCCCTGACTCAAGCATAAACACACAGACAGTTGTGCTCCCATTAATATTAAATGCTGCATAAGGGATTCCACTTCTCTTAGGAGGAACAGAATCCAGATTCAGGGTACATACAGCAGCACCAGTTCCGCAGAGTAAACCCACTGAACAACACATGCTGCAGGGGACCTTTGGAGGTCCTCTATTCCCACCTCCCACTCAAAGCAGGGTCAACTTTGAAGGTAAGTCAGGTTGCTGGAGGCCTTGTGCAGCTGAATTTTGAAGGCCTTCAAGGATGGAGACTCCACAGCCTCACTGGGATCCTGCTTCACACCTGCACCATCCTCCCGTTGCACTCTCCATACCTTAGGGACACTAAAACACTATTTTGTTACATGGCATAAATTTCATCAGCTACCTGGTACATAGGCATGCAAAATCAGTATAACCGACAATTTGAGCAGATAAAGAAAGGGTAGTAGAAGATAACTACTCTTTTTTGTCATATCAGTAGTGGGGTTTTTCTTCTATAAGATTCTTTTTTACATTTGGATTATGATAAACATTAAGAAAAGAAAAAACAAAACAAAACAAAACACAAAACCAGCCACATTCACACAATTCATACTCTTTATCGTTTATTTCTGTGATTAGCCTTTTCTAACTCACCCAAAATAACTTGGTTTTAATCACAGTTGCAATCACATTTCCATTGTAAATATGAATGGGAGTGCTGAAAGGGTAAGAGTCAGTAAGGCCTGAAGGGTAGCGCCTTGGGTTTAGGCATCAGAGCAGCTGTATCCTATTCCTGCCTCTCCTGCCTACTCTGGTTGTGAAGTACACCCAAGCTGTTTCATCTCCTGATGCTTTGCACCATTTTTTTTTCCTAGGCCCCGAGTCCACAAAAAAACATAGAGAAGACTTTCAAGATCAGCGACTTCTTTGAAAACTCTTAAGGAGGTGTTGTGTCTCTCCACGGTTCTCCACAACGACTCTGACAGTACCAAGAATGTCAATGAACTTCTGGAGGCTCACCCCTAAAACGAATAATTAAAGATAAAATTGAAGGGTTCAAAACTATAACTTCAGAAAATCAGTTTCGTTTTATTAATGCGCACTGCACCCCTCCTACTTCAATTAGGATTTTTGTCACGTGTGTTAAAGTTCATTAATTATCATACTTGGGGATCTTGGCAGGCAGTTTAAAAATAATTGCAGAGCCTTTGGAGCTTTGGTTTCAGAGGATTAGTTGATTATACTCTGAGATTGTTGTATAACTATCATGCTTGTGTTGTCCAACAACAAAAAAAAAAGGTGGAAACATTTAAACCAGGTTCTTTTTCTTATTTTTTTTTGTTTAAATGTATTTTCATTGTCACTCTGCTGTGAAGCCAGGCAGTCAAACATCAAAACATCGCCAATTGCAAAATCCAGGTGTCGTGGAAGCTTAGCTACCCATATTAGTTGTTTCATGATATATACATATACAATTAAAATCAAGATTCAGAAAGGTATTAGTCTGTTGCTCACCTAATTGATGTGCTATAGATATTTATAAAAAAAAAAAGAAATCATGCTTCCTACACATATAGGAATACTGTAAAAAGTTGCAGGAGAAGAAAATATAGCAAATACAACACAAGATGAGTTTTCCCCTTGTGAGAACAAGCAATTACAGAAAATTCCAGGCTGCCTCTAAAAAACACAGCTGACACTCTTAAAGCAGCATTATTTAGTGGATTACATCTCCCATTACCAGTCTGGTTGGATTCTGACATAATGAATTTCTATGTGTAGATTGCAGGTAATACGTTATAAAAAGAAAGTCTAACAAAGAAAGTCACGATAGTTGGGGCTATGAAGAGAAGGGGGAAAGCATACATAGGTAAAGCTAGTAGGTGAAAGCAAAACCGAGCTGCAAAACTGTATTTTTTGTTGTTGTTTTTTGGTTGGTTTGGGGTTTTTGGTTTAAAAATGGAATACAGACATTTTGTCCGAGTTCAGTACACAGAGATGCCCATGAGAACAGTTGTTCTGCCAGAATATCAGGTACCTCTGTGCAGT
The DNA here is from genome assembly GCA_008711295.1 of Anarhynchus alexandrinus. Classification (NCBI taxonomy): domain Eukaryota; kingdom Metazoa; phylum Chordata; class Aves; order Charadriiformes; family Charadriidae; genus Anarhynchus; species Anarhynchus alexandrinus. The sequence goes on along the minus strand of VUYV01000094.1, from coordinate 1,040,413 downwards.
TCTTCTCCCTTCTCACCATCAGCTCTTGTGATCTATGATTCATCCTCCAGGGGAGAAACAGTGGAAAGGGAATAGCAAGGCTTGGTAAATAGTATGGACTCCACCAGAAAAGAGATGCGAAGTCAGCAATATATCCAGGAAAAAAAAGACCCTCAGCTTACTCACATAGGTCTAAAGGAAGTGTGTTGCCGTAAGGTGGGAAAATACAGTAGATGCTCTGCCTTTCAGGATGTCTCCAGGATACCTGGGAGGCAAAGAAGGAGGCCCTGGCTTTTCAGAGCCAGGCACACAGCTCTGGCCTTGGCCCCTCTCTGCAAGGATTTAAGGGCATCTCTAGGAATTTTCCTTCCCATGTTTTTTACCAAAAAAAAGCCACAATCTGGCCATTAAATCCAAATTTAAATCACAGATTTCCTCCCATCAGGACTGTCCTGTCTTCTAAGCTGCCTTTATTCCTTTATAACCAAACAACAGTGTGATGAATGGAGATATTGTGGCATGGGAATAGAGAGAGGTTGGTATCTGTCTGATGCTAGGCGGACACGAGAACCTAGTGTTCTTTTGGAAGTGCCACCCTTGTTTATCTCACAGTGTTGACAGAGTCATCTGTGGGAGAAAGGGCTGCCCCGTTTAGTTGAGCGAGGCCTTGGAATGCAAAACTTCACAAATGAAAAATCCTGTAGACCAGGATGAACTAAATTATTATAAACTTAAGAAAAGTCAGTTTTGAAGACCGTGTCATAGGATGTCATAGGAGCATATTCAACACTCAAATCCTGATCTGGAACAGGTCTCGAGCCAATAGAAGTGTGCTGAGTGTCTGGCTCATGATATTACATTATATTACATTTTTCATTCCAAAGAATTACAAATTACTTTACAAATTATATACACAGCCTGCCTAACCACTTAAAAGCAATTGCTGATGGGGACAAGCTCAACTAGCGTCAAGAGCTGGCAGAGGAAATGTAGCTGGTGGAAAACTGAGGCTATATCTTGAGTGACCAAGGTTCGGTTTGCTGCTCTATGTAACGCTGACAGATTGCCGCCTAAAAAGGGGTTATCGCTGCATGGTGAGATCCAATAAACAATTTAAAGGTGACCAGAGAAAATTATGGTTATAATTTTTAAAGTTCCTTTCTCCAAAAAAAGAGAAATCTTTACCCCCAAATTACCACAAGGTGCATTACTTGGTTTTTGAGATCTCATGCGAAAAGAAAACATGCCAAGTAAATTGTATGAAACTCAGTATCTGTATCTCAGAATAGCGAATGGCTCAGTGGATCTTGCAAGACTGAAAGTGTCTGGGTATTTTAAACGTGAGGCTTAGACGACTAAACTATCCCCTCTGGGAGCTGAGTTAATGTTTCAATTCCAATTCAGTTAAAAAACGTCTTACTGGCTTGACAAGCTAGAGGAGTGTTGCCAGAGTCTGAGGAAGGTATTCCAAGTGTTCTTCAGGGGCGGATAATGCACTACACTGCTGTTACTTCATGTTTCAACATCACAAGGAAGCGCTCTCTTCCAAACCCACTCCTACAGCCGCTGGAGACCACAGAAAGAGTCAGTCGGTTCCTCAGCTCTTGGTCTGTGACCAGGATGGCCGTTGTAAGACGGTTGTAAGGTGACCCTACAGTGAGATGCAGGACCCCTGAAGCTGCGAATACTGGAAGATAAACCGGAGGAGTACAGTAAACAGGATATAGATTCTAGAGCTGTAAAAGACTATGAAGGAGAAACTGCCTTGGATAAAATCAGCTACTAGTTTTCTAAAGGGGAGGAAACAATTGAGGGACTGAAATATTGTTGTAATAGCGGAGACTTCTTTCAAATCCATCTGTTGTCGCTCAGGGGAAAAATCAGAATGCTGCACTCTGTGAGAGAAAATCAAGTTGTTTTCTGAGAGAGGGAGGAAAAGGGGAGCTGTGTTTCAAAGTTTTTTCCTACCGAACAAAATGCGCTATGGTCACTGTGCCTTGCCTACTCCTACTGGCCGAAGGGGCTTGTTCCTCAAGGTGACCAGTGAAGAACCAGACCCTGGTTTTTGCTCTGGCAAAGCCTGCAGCGACTACCACATTTCCTGAAAATACTAATTACAACCCCCTAGTTAAAATTAGAGATATGCTAATTCGTCCTTTAAAAATTAGCAGCTTCATGCAAATTAAAAGCAGACGTCTGCGTCTTCAGTCAATGCTAGTTAGTTTACGCGCTTCACACAGCCTGTTTTGCCATCTCCCCACAGCCACGACCTCCGAAAACACAGCTGCACCACCGATCACAGGGCATGCAGCACACAGCTCCCCTCATCACTAGCGCCTTTTACACACACCTCTTCTGTGCTAGGGAGCCCTGTAGCTCGGCAGTGACCATTTCTGCTTTTTTAATATTGTTTTCTTTAGTGGGGTGCCAACCTCTGATGATTTGAAATTCTGGGCCTGGAGCCAATCCTCTAGGCTTTTTGAAATTTGCTTGTCACCAGCGTAAACCTCAGGCCACTGTTGTGGACAGGTGACAAATTCTCCCTATTTAAGGTTGTAACCAGCTCTCAGCGTACGTGTTGTTAGTACAGGGTATGCATGTAAATCAAACTGCTAGCATTGAGGATACACACTGACACTGCTTGAAAATGTTTGATGGTGCGGGGTCAATGATGCAGGCAGAACAAACCTTTTCTGAGTTACTTTATCACTGAAAATCCACAACCCACGCATTTTTGTTTTAATTCTTTTTTTAAGTGCTACGCTGGTTTTAGGTAGCAAATTTTAAACGGCTTTACAAAGATTCTTGCTTAACAGTATCTGCAATGCTGCTTCATTATCGTTCATAATACTCCAGTGAATCACAGTACCTGCAGAAAAATGACAACAAATCTGCCTTCGTAGAATAGCTACTGCAGGGGGGGGAAATAAGCTTAGTGGAAATATAAATAATAGATTCTAATAGTCACAGCTGTTCATAAATAAGAAGATACATACAGACCAATATGGTCTCGTGAAACAGGCACATTTCTCTCTAAGATTGACTTGCTGGATGATTTTGAAGGAATCGCTTTGTCACTTTTTGGCTCAGTTTCCAAATATGAAATATAAACTCATATGATTCTTACCGCTCAATGTAAATAAAGTTCTCCAAGAATATGAATAAAAATCAGTGTAGAAATGCTAATATACTATTTTCTAGCTACATCCACATTCTGCACATGCAACCAGAGAGCAAAGCTGGGTTTTTGCTTTTTGCACATCTGTGCCACTAGTGGAAGTTTTGCAAGCCAGATTAGGTCCTTGGGGACATAAGTGCATTCCTACTGCTCACAGAGTGTTTGTACAGTTGCAAAATGGCTTAAACTACTAAGCAGTTCTGCTCATGGGTGTACAAAAAATAACAGCCGTCATCTTACCCTGATAGCTGCACTGGTTCTTCAGTGCTAAGCAAAGGAAAAATTGGACCCACAACATGAGAAATTGGGAGATACGTGATTCATAAAACACAGAAGGAGTTTACAGCCTTATCAAGATGGGAAGAGACCAGCTCTGCCTGAAGAAGCTATTGGCTTCTACCAGCACAATATTTCTGCTAATGCTGCTTGTTAAGAAACTGTTCTTGAAATAGCAAGAGGCTTCACTTAATTAAATGTTAGCCGCTTCCTGCATAATTTATATTTCATTTTGGTCAAAAGTCATCTGAGAACCCCAAAATACTGTGGCAGAGCTGCATGCTAAATTCTGCCTTCATTTATATGGCTGCAGTTCCACTGAGGTCTACAGAATACCGTGTGATGATTAGGTCTTGTTAAATTCATTTTATATAGAAGATGAAATATTGGAAAGCTGAATAACTTGTCCAAGGTCAGTGACACAACGGGGAGCTGAATTACCAGGAAACAACGAGTTCTATTTGCTTGCTGAATTCACTAGACTCCTTGCAAATTTAATTTCTGCTCTGCTGACTCATATGCAGCCACATAGGTGTGGCTTCAGTACAGGTCATAAAAGTCTTTCTAGGGACGCTGCTGAATCACATCTTCTTGTTTGGGCCTATTCTGTGTGTACATTCAAAAAGGATTGCCAGGTCTGGTCATGGAGATAGCAGCTGTTCAAGCTGAAATATGATGCTGTTCCTACTGCCATCAAGCACTACAGTTTTTCTATTAGTTAATAAACAGGTATTCTCCTCTAAGGTTAACCACAAAAATGTCTTTAACTTAAGAAACAGTACTTTTCAATAAAGATAGAAAAACAAAGTTAGAGGTGTATATTTACACATACTCTATTAAAACAAATAATTTGAAGGGTTTAATGGACTTTAATTTTGAAGTGTACAGCTTTTAAACTATTTTTAGAGTCTGTATGATTCAGAAGAATAGTAACAGTGTCTATATACTTCTTTTTTTTTTTTTTAACTCTAGTATTCCAATCCAGCCTGGGGTCATTCTCCTGCCAAGTGTTAGACAGCAATGGACTTGGCATCAGCTCTCAGTAAGGCTTTTACACATGCTTATGCCCGATGACTAGTCCTATCAAAGCTAACAGGAACACTCATATTGTAAAAACTTAAGCATATGTCAGATCTCTAACAGATCAGTGACTATATCAGCACTGGTTACTGCTGACTAAATACAGGAAAAGCATGTAAGTATTGGAAGCAATTTGACAATTTAAAAATCATTTTGCAAATAAAGTCAGACTATATTTTTGTAGTGTTGTAGCCCCTTGTAAATAACTGACCCATATATATAAAAACAAGTGAAATATGTTATTCACAAACAAACCACCTATTCACAACCATGCTAATAAGAGATGTGTAACTAGCTACATGATTTTCTATCCACACATTAACAATTCTCTAGTTTTTTATCATGGCACTGAAATTAAACGTTCGATTTAGGAAGAACAGCTTTGAGATCTTATCTTTTTTCATTAAAGAGAACAAAATTATTTCCATCTGTAAAATCAAACTTCCACCTGCAAGTCAAATGACAGCTAAATATCCTAAAAGGGATCCTTTTGCTTACTCCAGAGGACAGAAATTACTCACTTTACAATACCTTACTCTTTTAGGTGGTCTCTGAGCATGGTTGTCATACTGTGCCCCCTTTCCCACATCCACTCTCGAGTGCAGATGATGAGTAGCAGCCAAGTTCTTTCCACCCATCATACTTCTCAGGAAGGGAGCACACTGCAGATCTATGCCATCAGGTTAAAAGAAGTTGCCGGTGAAAGTCTTTGTATATCTCTGAAGAAGCTGTGTGTATATCATGAATGAAAGCCCCCATAGAGAGTGCCTTGAGGAATAAAAGTAGCTTTAAGTAATCTTTCTTCATAATTATCTGGGATGGGCAATGCTGTGGCACAGCTCAGGTGAGGACCAAGGGGGAGGGCCTGGGCTTAGATGTAGCCCCCGCGCAAACAGGGGAATCGTAGAATCATACAATGGTTTAGGTTGGAAGGGACCTTGAAGATCATCTAGTTCCAACCCCCCTGCCATGGGCAGGGACACCTTCCACTAGACCAGGTTGCTCAAAGACCCATCCAACCTGGCCTTGAACACCTCCAGGGAATCCCCCAGCCAGGTTTCTCCCACCTCTTGTTCACCCCGATCTTCACCCAGCAGTCTCACCCAAAGTCACTGCTGCACTGTACCAGTGCTGGCTTTGAATGTGGGCAGCCAAAGCCCCCAGCTTGAGGACAAGAGGTAACAGAGCCTCTGTGCCTTACTCGGGGACCTGATGGCAAACATGGCCATTTCTGCTTTGGAATTCCTATTCAATCTTATCAGCATTTTGGATAGAGATTTTCTGCAAAAGGTTTAGAATATGGAGTAGCCAATGGCTGAATGAAATTGTACCTTTTTGTTACAGGATGGTTTTGAACACGTTAGGATGAATCTGTGCCCTCTGGGGAACTTCTGTAATTTCTACTTTTGGAGTTATACCTTAGAGGCATAGTGCAGATAAATTGATTAAAGTGTATCATGAGGTTAAGTGTAAAATGATGAGGGCACTACTGCAACCTATGTAAGTACATGAGAGCATTTTGTTTGATACCACCACTCTAGTGTGAAATATGTCTGCGCGAAAAGGACTAACTGTCATCCCAACGCTACTCTTCACTAAGAGTGGGTAGCCATACTTTCTTCTAGGCAGGCCTGCAGAAAGCATCTGCTTGTACTGTCTAGGAAGAAAGAGGTGTGCAACTGCTTTCAGGATTGCAGAGCAGCAGTGCTTGCTGCATGAATCTCACCCCAGTTGAGAGCAAAATGGCATTTTCTACAAACCTGAAAACAGTGTTGGTAAAGGTCATTCGGTGCAAAATTGCATTCTTTATAAAGATGACCTATACACAAAAAAAACCCTGAAACAGTTAATGAAATGGTGAGCATGACAGCAAAAACAAAATCTGAACATGTACTTAAACACATCGTTGGTAGTTGCCATTTTTTTAATTTCTGTGGTTACTTAGTATTTTGGGGAAAAGGCCGTCATGAGAATAGAACATCCCTTCACAAAGTGTCAGAGTAAACACTGCTTGTAACTCCCAAAGAAAAATCTTCATACTACTAATACGCTTTCAAAATTCAACCCTACCAGGAAAAAAATATTTCTGTAAGACCTTTCTATTTTTATATTTCATGAATCAGAAAGGTCACAAGCCCAATTTAAAAAAACATGCCTTGCAGGCATGAAGGGTAAAATGCTGAACATGAGATGTAGTTTATTAGAAAATATTGCACATCACTTGTCATAGGAATGTATTCTTAACATAATAAAGCAAATCCAGGAGAGATGTGCCACCTGATTTTACCCTCTCCTACTTGACCATTAGATGCTCATTCTTCCATTTCTTATTGGACAATTTTAAAAGCGTCTCCTTGTCACTGCCATGCTATTCTCCTGACCTTCCCTGCTGAGCTGATGCATTTACTGAACTCAAAGGAGCAGAACTGCCTCCTCTAAGTTACTGAGTGCACGTACCAGTGCCAGCAGGAGACAGGCAGAGAAGAACAGTAGGGTTTTAAAGAGGACGGGAAGGAAGTTTGAAGGTGGTAAAGGACAGAAAGGAGAATGTTTAACAAGCTTTTGACATCTAGCAAATTTAAGAGAAAGTTAATAAATAGAGAGCAAAAGGGGAATAAAAAGAACATTTGTGGATAGAGAAGGTCATTGGGTACACATTAAGATCTGAAAATGTTGGGGCCAACTAGAAAAAGGAATTGGAGACAACAGGCATGAGTGGAGATCTGAGGAGAAGTACAAAGAGTAGAGTTGAAGTATTAACAGCTGTGCATTAAAGGTCAAATCCTACAGACTGTATTTAGAGTTTAGTTCTTCTTTCATTTATAATTGCTTAACATTGATGTAACTCTACTGACTTAACTATAGTAACCCTTATCATCTGACCTTGTTTTTTCTTAATAGAGCCAGTGATTCCTATTTCAAACCATCAGACCTACTGATATTCTGAGTTGGATTTTAGCCATAAGCAGGAAGTCAGGAAGTGCAAAAGAGCATTTCTTTTAACAAAAAAAAAAAAAAAAAAAGGTATTTAGGGCAAAAGATACTAGACATCTGTTAATCTTGATTGCTCTGACTAAAGACACAGAGAGAGAGGGTTGAATCCCTTCATGTATTCCTATCCTGTTAGTTTCACACCGTTTTCTCACCACTGGTGTGACAGGCACAGCTGAGCATAACCATTCTTATTCATGTGCGGACAGAGCCTGTAAACACTAATTCCCCCTTACACATAATGACTAAACCCCACTTTCAGTGAAACTGGAGTAAAATTTCAATAGTTCTACTGGATCAAGGAGGTGATCTGATTCCAGTTATTACGAAGGCAGCAGATTGTAGACTACAGAATATAAAAAAGTAGAAAATTAGCAGCCTAATAAGTAACCAAGCAACAGATGCAAGACATTATTGCTATGAAAACCTTAGCTTTAATATTCACTGATTTTTACCCTAAGTTTACAGAGCTAAGACGACATTATCCCAGGCTTTTGCCAAGAAAGATCCTCTATCACTATCATCTTTTGTGATTTTCACGCCAGTCAGCAGCTTTCTCACCAGGACTCCACCAGAGCCCCTTAGTCCTTCCTTTCTTAGCCGCCTAACAGAGCTGAGCTCATTTAACATCTGTCACAGATACCATGCTTACACTTCTCAGTGCAGTGTAAAGATACCCAAGTTAGCTTCTTTACACAGCAAATTATTCTGTGCAGAGCACACCAGCAGATGCTGCTTCCGGCACCCTACCTAATCTGTTAGAACTATCTCGAGTATCTCAGTTTGGTACTGCACTCTGTGCTGGAGGCATGTTATCGCTTGCTTAACAACTTACCTGATTGCCTCGGTTTCTACTTCCAGTACCTTAATATGGGGTTATTCTGCTTCCTTATGGGAGTGTTCTAGGGATAAAGTCACACATACCACTGAAGTACTCGGAGAGCATGGCGAAAGACACCACCCAAAGCTCCTCTGGTGTCCTCCTGTGGGTGGTGCAAGCTGAGCCGGCCCCTCAGTGACCACTTGCATTCCTCCGGCCTCCTGATGCCCTGGGTGACTTCCTCCCTCCCTGCCAAGCATAAGTTGAACAGTGGATCAAACATTGAGAAACAAGAGAAAGAAGGATTTGTCCCTATCCCAAGTCAGATTAGTGGCCGTTCAAGCGTACAGTTTTAGAAGAATATGTAAAGTAAGAAAAGAGAGCAATTACTAGGTTGTGAAAGGGCAAGAATGGAGAGTAGCTTAATTAAATTAACTGAGGGAATATTTACACTTCCCATTTCTGAGATCTGCAATTCTGTAGAATAATCTCCCAGAGGAAGTCATGAAAACCTCATCACTGAGCCATTTTAAATGAGTTGGAATAGCTTTACAGTGAGCAACAGTGTGGGGGCTGTGGACCGGCTTATGGCTCCCCTCTCTCTCCCTTTCTAATCAAGCACGCTCCCCTTATATCTCTGTGGCATGAACTGTGGGATAATCCATATCAACACATTAACATATTTGACTTTTAAAACCTGTATAGATACTTATCCCAAATAAATTAATAAGATTACCAACAGGATTAATGTACTGTTGTTTGTCATTCTTCTGTTTTCTGTGATCATACAATATAAATGTTAATTTAAAACTTTTGGCTCACTCTTAAAGCATTTCATAATGTGGATTCCCCATGCCCACTGTATCTGTTGAAAGTTTTCCCCATAACTTTGCATAGTACTAAATATTTCTTCTCTTGTCTAATCCTAGGAAACTTTAGGTAAAACAAGACCTTCATGGGTCAACATCCTTCTTATTCTCTTATTGTGCATCTTAGCATAGACATTTCTAAGTTAAAAACCTGAATATTTCAGAGGATTTGAGTTGGCAACGCACAGCCCTAGGGACAGAGCCCATCTTGGGTATACCCTAAAGGGATCCTCTGCAGAAGGGATGAGAAGAGCCGCATCAGAGATCACAGTTTCCACACTTTCCAACAAGTGCCTCAGTTGGCATTTCTATGTCTTTACCAAATGTAGAATCTTATATTTGATGATCACCTAAATTGTGTACTGTTGGTTTGCTTCTAATACCTGGTGCTGCAATTTTGGCGTAGCTTTTTCAAGCGTCTGTTTTCCCATCTATGTACCAGCTGAGATAAGTAACAAGGTCTAAATATGTAGGCTTTGCATAGTTACACAAGTTTACTCACCTCAGACTAGCTAATCTTGTTGCTACTCTGCAGAATTAATTCCACTTCAGCTTACTATGACAGTTTGTTTACTTTATTCATAAATATCCTGATTTTTTTAGCAGACAAATGATTAAAAGTGAAATGAGAAAGAAGGCTGTAAATTATATTACTAGGAGGAAGACAGTAGTTACTGGACCCACTGAAGTTTTTCCTACTATTTCAATTAGAGACAATATTATGCTTCACTTTCTATTGGAAAATTATGTTTAAAGTTTCCATGAAAAACATCTGCTGTATTCCACCCCGGCATTGGCAGTCATTCAGAGATAGATTAAATCATTCATTCCATATATGCTAGTAAATTTAGTCTCCCTTCTGCTAAAGTTGTTATTGACCGTGGCTTATTGAAGGACTCATTTTATAAAAGTCGATTTCTAACTTTTTCCAATTTGACTACTCCTTACATGAAAATACCTTACTTTTATCTTTCTCTATCATTTGCACCTTGAATGCAAAGGTTGCTTCCAGCCACATGACGTTTTGGAAAATCAGGCCATCAGACTTTCCCAAACATAATTGAACATTTATTTTAATCTTGGCTTTTGATGATGATGCAGACACTATTGTTCAGAACTTTTTGTTTCATCACAAAGGTCGTCTTATAACATGGGCAAAGGTAATCAGGATCCCAGCTGATTACTTTTTACATTTTCTATCTTGAACCACAAGAACAGCTCATTAGAACAGGGTTACGATATAACATGCACCAGTCACTCCCTGAGAAATGGGGCACATTTGTGCATCTCACACAGCAGCAGTTTTACATATTTGAATGTTTTGGATAAAAGTGATTTAGCTGTCTTAAAATTCATTATTAATTTTGCAAGTGGGTTTCTTTATTGCTTTTTTGCAATGAGACAAACTGAGTTGTAAAGATCCCTAGCAAACACAACATAGCTAAATGCTAGCAGAAACAAAACTAAAAAAAACCCCTGAGATCTGTGGTTTCCTTCTTCTAGCCACCAGCAAAAGGAATTCCAAGGGGAATTAAAGAAGTTAAGCACCTAAGTCTTAATGACATTGTCTAGACCGTCGGGTAGTTAAGCTTCATGGCATGTTTTACACTCCTGGTTTGCCTCCTACCTCGAACTTTTCCAGAGCGCTGCAGCTCTCTCCTAGCCCATCCATCAAGGTGTCATAGGTCCACGCCCAGGTCTCATCCTGAAGATGAATTTGGACATGACTGGGCATGCACCTGGACCTCAGATCTGGGGACTGTTCATGGAGGCACAGAACCGACATAGACTGTTTAAATAAATGGGAGTCAAGGCAGTGCCTTAAAAGTTGGGGTTTGCAATTTTTGAATTTTCCTTCCCTATTTTTCCTTCCCTAGTCTGTATTCTGAATTATGGCTTAGCCAGAGTCAGAAACAACAGTTTCTAAAATACTGACAAAATTTTTGATGGTTTTCTTGTATTCATCTTAATACTCAGCTTTAAACTTAGTCCAGGTTGAGTCCAATATTCAAAAAACACATCAAGTTCTTAAACCAAGAACAAATTTATCCTATTTGTGTTTGACTGGATCGGGATTCTGAATTTGCTACAATGTTGATTTTCATGTCAATGCATTTTGAATTTCCAGGACATACAGAAGTGTTTGAAAATGTTTACATGCATACCTGAGCCTTTTACTATAACTACCATTATTGCACAAAGACCTCTCTTCACTTTAGTGTGCAAAGAATCAGTTGCACAACACTACATGGATCGTAAGTGGTAAATTATTAGTATCTCTAGGCAAATTTTGCATCTGCCAATTTTTACACTGCATAAATTGCCCCTTATATGTAGTTTACAGTCCTCCTACTGGTACTTAAAGATTATTATGTTTGAGAAACTGAATGATTACTTCTTTCTTATGATAATTCATGTAGTTTTATAGATTTTTATACAGAAAATATATACTAATATGTAAGGTTGTAATTCTTCTATTGTATCCAGCACAAGTAGAGCACTGTGAAATAAAAGGTCTATTTACAACCTTTATTACAACAAAACCTTGTCTAAACTTCAAGAAATAGGCTGTCTATACCTATCATGATTAAAAAAAAAACAGACTATGAGCGAGGCCAAACAGTACTTTTCTAAAACTACTAGGAAACTTCCTAAGAGTCATCAACAAATGTGTATTATGAATGATGTCATGTATGAGGAGAAAGTAATGAGATTTGGGTATGCTATGTATGTAAAAGGAACCTGACTGGAAAGTACAATCCTTATGCCTTTCTTTTGCTTCTAATGCAAACAGTAGCTGAGTAAATTTAAAACAAAAAAAAGCCCGATTAGAATGAAACCTCTGCAGCACACAGACTGAGGCTTTCAGTCACCAAAAATGAAAGTAATGAAAATCAGGACGTAAACACTCACTGTGTCAGGCTTTGGGGAAATAATAGCTGTCTTTCAAATTAGAAGGCTTCGCAAAGCCTGTTAGAGAGTGCACAGCAGCAACCCACATATCTCTGCCCTCATGTTAGGGAATCCAAACCACAATTCCACCAGCAGTACTGCATGCAGGCTTCACAAATATTTGATTATATCTCCTCTAAGAGCCTAACAAAATCTAAATGAATATTTGGGGAGAAGACTCATAGCTTAGCATGAATATTCCAAACATGCCTTCCTAGGTATTTGTATAAAGCCTCTCAAATTAACCTGCTCTTTTGTGTGTGTCTGTACATCTAGATCAGTGAATTTTCAATGCTTTTATTTGTTTCGTAACATGCATATAGACCTGCGTGCCTGACAAACGTGAATTAAACAAAATTACTTACTGCGTAAGAATAAGCAATTAATTTACAGTACATAGCATTAATATCCAGTAAAACATTATACTTTCAGAAGTGATTTGTTCACCTTCAGATTTTTTTAATTATCTGGTCCCTTTATTAAGCTTAATCCATCGCCCAGGTTACTCTACCATTGGCTTAACTTTAAGCTCACATTTCTCGTTAAGCATATGGTAGACAGTTTGAGGCCTTAGAACATGCCAGTCTTGGATATATCATTCTCTTCACCCCGTGAGAGCAGAGATAGCTGAAAGATCACAAAAACAGCTCCAGTGGAAAAAGCTATTAAATTTTATTAACCAGGGCCCTGAACCAAGAATCATTACTATAACAATACAAAGTGGAGGTAAAATATCACCTCATCAATGTGATAGCATTTTACAACCATTTCATACTTATGCAAATGATTGCATATGTGAAAGGCAATAATGAATTAATGGACCAACCACATAGTAGCATCAAGGGTAAAAATACAAATTTATTTAGGATTCACTAGAGTGATGGAGCAAAATTTTAAACTACAGAGAGACTCTTTTTCCCAGAGAAGTTCTTCCTCACATTCACATCACACATAACGGCTATCATCAAATTCTAATACACCTTCATGTGGATGTGAAAAATGTTGTAATCCACAAAATTTGTAATTGCTACAGGATGTATTAGTTGCTGGTGGGATAGGAAGGCGAGACTCCAATGAGTTGACAATCTTTCAAATAAAAGGTTAAATTTCCATTCATTATACTGTAGGAAAGGTAGGGTTTTGATGAGAATCTTTCCTGGATGACTGCTAATCTTTTTGTTCCGCACACAGATGCACTGTTGCCTATTGTCATGGTAACAGGCAGCTCTACTCGGCTCTGCTTCTGCCTTTTCTTAGGCTATGGACACCCATGCACTTCTCCCCAGGTATAATCCTGTCATTCTTTCAGTCTTATCCTGAAAGTTTTGCATTGGCCCTTGCCTTTCACACTTGATAATCCACCCATTGCCTGGGAAAGGACCTTTGTTTGTTCTCAGGGACAGGACACAGTGATGCCAGTTATTTTTTATTGTCCTGCCACGGAAGGTACAGGCAGCAGCACATGTTCATGCTCTACCTCACTGTCTGTACAGGTGCAATTGGATCACACTGCTTGGCTCCCAAAACTCAAGCCGACATAGGAGCATGTATAATATGACATAAGCATACGCGTACTGACCGACACCTTATTATAATGAATAATTTTGATTTAGTAGCTGGAATAACGCACTGCAGAAAGAAAGATTCAAAATTAGCACCCACTTTTCAGGCATGTTTAAGCTCATCTAGTCTTTCACCTGCCTGCAAACTCTGCCCACCGGGCTTTCCCAGCAAAGCGCAGGGACGGACCCGAGCACGGGTCCCACTAACCGGCCCCCTTGCACCTGCCTGCTGCGGCTCCCTCCCCCGCACTCGTTTTGCTATTTGCTCTGGCTCTGGACCTTAAAGATCTTTCTTATATTCAAATAAAGGGACAATTTGCTTCTGCCTAGACGCGTAGCTCTGCTAACTAGACAGACCTCTCAGAGGGAAATATTTATCCTGCTCATAATCCAAACACGCCATGCGAGTGACAGCCTTTTCCAAACTATTACAAATCACCCAGGATCACCCCCACGCTTGTCACACATACCTATTCTCAAAATGGAACCACACATGGGCAGATTTTTCAGTCAGTTCAGTGAAGGGAAAGCGGCCGATAAGAAGCCCGAGGGCTGTTCTAACCTACACCAACTGGCAATGCTCCCAGAGGGAAAGCACACCAGCTGGGAGGAGGCGTATGGGCTCCAGTGGCGAGCCTCAGCCCTCCCTCCTGTGGGATTTAAGAGCGGAGACGGTGCAGGACACAGAGGCGGGAACGCTGTGACTGCTGAAAACCAGTTACCTACAAGGAGAATTGCCACCTTGCCAGAGCCAGCTACTCTTTTAGCTCCTTTGGGTAACTGAAGCGGCATGAAGTCATGGAATAGACAAGGGTATCTGGCAAAAAGATTTCAATGTAATATCAACGGAAAACCTTTGCCCTCAGTTCTAGGCCTTTTTAGTATCATCTTGTCATTTTTTCTGTGGTCTGGCACTGTAAAAAGAACCTGAATTTCTGATGTAAAAAGCACAGCAGAAAAAGAAACAAAACAAACAAAAGTTTCAGACCCTCCTTACTTGTCATTAAGGAATAAAACAGGGTGAGGAGGGTGCTATTTATTTTCCTTTTCTGGCCACCTTTGTAATGAACACACCAGCACAGCCAAGAAGCATCTCTTGACTCATTCAGCTAGCATTATTAATATTTTTTTCTTACCTTGTTTTTTACCTAAGGCTAGTCCAAGTGAAACTGAGGTTAAAACCTGTATGGAGACCTCAGGCTTTAGCCCAGTATGTTTTCTGTGTGCAAATGGAATGAATGAGTGAATGTAAGAATGCATATTTAGTGCTACAGGCAATACTTGTCATATTTAAGAATAACATTGTGTCCTATTCATTTGAGGCTCTCAAAGCACTTAATAATTGCAATACTCATATAGTATTGTTATTAATTATTATTGTGTTTACAGATACAAGTTGAGATAAGATACAATTAAACACCTTCTCAAAGCCACACTACACAATCTAGACCTATGAATTCTTGAGAAAAACATAAGCTTAGCAGTGACCTGGTTTTCATCTCTTCACGATCTAGACAGTTGGCCTTTCACTTGTTATGGCCCATATAATTTGTCCATAATTATTAATAGCAGTGGGAATTCAAAGAAGCTAGGGAGGCTCACAGGACTTGCTCCCCACGTACAAAACTAAAAACAATAGTGATGGCCACTGGTGCAATGGAATGTCAAAGGGAAACAGTCTTTCTCAGCAATGATAATCTTACAAAGCAATTTTAAGTGACATTGGGCTTTACACGCTGAATAGATAATACAGTACTATTAAAAAAAAATCTATGAGTAGATTTTACTTTACTTATATTTTCTACTACAATCTTTGCTTTCTCCTTATTTTTTCTAGCCTGTCTACCCATCTCCCTTATGTGCTTATACACAGAGCCTTTCTCAATACACAAGGAATCTATTAAATCTTCTTTGGAGAAAGTAAACACGCATGAGAAAAGATGCTGGTATAATTCTGCGCTATCTCACCCAGCTCTCTGAATGCAAGTACAAAATGTGAGCAGCAATGAATGACAGGTAGGGGCGGGTTTTCCATATAAGAAAGAGCCCATATTTACCCCAGAGCGCTTGTATCTCCAGCAAGGCAGAGTTTCTATGTTAGTGCAGCAACTGGCTCATATATGAAAAGCCTGTTAAGCGTACTGTAGATGCAGTGACAGCTAATGGCATCAGAAGCAGGCAGAGAGACAGTACAGTTGTAAAATAAATAAACAATAGGGAAATAACTTAGGGTGTCAAGAGTGAGGACCCCAGACTGCTGATGGTGTACAGAAGGAAAAGAGGGGTGTATAGAAACAGAAAAAAGAAATATCAGTGCACTGGCCAAGACAGAGGTAGAGCTTAGTGTGGAAACTGTTCAGCAAGATAAACAGAAAAAGGGGAATTTTCCCCCTCTTAAATGCAGCTGTAGAGAAGAGAGCCATACACCCCTTTTATTTTTACTGGGGCTTCACAGAGAGGCACAAACAAGCTGCCCTGTTATATATGATCTTTAATAATCTCACTCACATAAACATGTGCACTAAACCAGAGGATTGATTGTAACTTGTTCCCCGATAAAACATGAAGCATTTGGGCCCAGAGTCTGCAGTCAATTTCCAGACTCTGCAAAGGTGAAGAGAGACCTGAATATTTTTTCTCACTCCTAAATTATTACTGGCTCAAATGTCCTGAATACAGATTAGAAGAATTACCTGATTATATTAACCTAGGGAAAGAGTTGAATAAAAATCCATGATCGTATTTCAGGAAAATAGTCTCCATTAGAGAGTAAAATCTCTCTCCCTCTCCCACTCTCTCGAGTGCTTATATCCAGCATGTAGTGTTTTTTATAACCCATTTTTGGGATACTTGAATCCGACTGAATATTGTCTCCTCTATTTGAAAGATTATAAAGTCACCTAGGACTCATCTCCTAGGACAGCAATAAACCAACCCTCCTGCCAGTCATAAACACATAACATGCCTGCATTTAATATTTGCTCTGTTCCCTTTGAAATGTTAATCATGTCTATGTAAATTCTAGCATACTGAAACTCAGTTCATATTAACTTTGAGTTACCTGATTTAGATACAGTAGAGGACAACCATTTATCGGCCTGTTTTTTAAAGATCAAAGAAACTTGTCCCTAAAATACGTCCCATAACATGCAAATGAATCTTAATGTCTCTAATTAGACTATAACTTGAGGGTGCTTTCTGCTGTTGAAATAAAGTGTTACTGTATCATAGGCTTAATGCACTCCACGGATCTGATCCTCTCAGCAAGTCACAACCACACTTCCTACCCCCGTCTATGCCTTTCCTACCCTCATTGGTTTCGCTACAAAAAAATTCAAATCTTTTTTCCGACACCTCCTCTTCAGCTCTAACGCCGATGACATTGTGGAAACGCTCGGGGAGACAAGACTCCCTCATGATGGGCGTACGAGTTACCGTGGCTCTGTTGTGCAACATGTTCAGCAACTGTATATGACAAGGTCTAGAGGCTCTATGTACTTGCTGATGAGTAAGAAATTAATTCACACTTCAAGCTTATTCTCCACTGCTGTATCTTACACAGGGAGATAAGTATGTCACGGTGGTTATCTTGCTTTAAAATTGCAGTGGTGAGAAACCCTTATACTTCCGCTGAGAGGTAGCAAAGTGAGGTCAACGCTACATCATAAGCCTGTAAGTGACTCCACCTGCTATGTTCCACCATAAAGTAAGAATTTGCTGTCTCCACAAAGCTTTAAAGCAGGAAACAAAAATACAGGGTAGTCATCATGTAGAAAAACATTTTGGTTAACTTGGAAAGAAAAGCCTTAGTCACCTGGTACGAATATACATATTTAAAAATAAAAAGGTGTGGTTGGCGACTGGACTAGCACTTCCATTTCCACAGGGAATACTGCAAACTCTCAAACAGAAGCTACTTGGTAAGCAGGAGGTGAGCACAGACAACGTGCAGAGATGGCTGAATATTTGTTACAAATGCAGCCCTTCTTCACGCTCATGAATCATTTCTTAACTGATCCTGATTTCTTCAAGTACACTTGTTGTTGATATGCTACAGGGTATATCTTTAAAGCAACATCGCTAAGAAGCAAATATCATTATGAGTTATGTGCACGGGAAATGGGAGATCCAACCCATCTCTCTCTCCTGTCTTATTGTATCAAAATATTATACCGTAAGGTTGCTGGGGGTTTTGTCTGTTTGTTTCTGTGGGTTTGGTCGTTTGTTTTTTTTTAACTTGTGGTCTCTTAAACTATTCCTCACTAAGTCTTGCTACTTTTATTTGGGCATCTCCAGGTTAATATTAAAATCAATATAAATGTTTTTCGACCAATTTGTGGGAATTAACTTAAGCATTTGGATTTTCTGGAAACACTGAAATTGAATATGCACAAGGTCACTTTTTTTGCACAAATGCAGGATGGCACAAGAGCAGAGAAAGAATTTGTATCTAACAAAATCAGAAAATGCTGCTACTGAATAAAAACTGGGGAAAAAAATTAAGAACCTTAGGATGCGTGATTATTTTAAAGAATATTCAACTCTTGCTCACAGATATTTGGACAACAAATACTGGGGCTGCACAAATAGCAAAATAAACTCATGGTTCCTATTTTTCAGGATGTTTAAAACTCAGTTGTTCATTAAAATAAAACAAGCAGTAATTCTAGAATCAGGTTTTAGACTCAAATGGGTTGTTTCATTGTGTATTTTTCCAAGTATGTTAGAATACTTGGTTTGCATGTTCAGCACAGATTTCTAAGAAGAAAAAATGTGCAGAATGGATTTGAGGACTTTCACTGGCATCCTGCAAGTTTCATACTGAAATCTGTGTTGTGCAAATGCTAACGTTCCTGAGTATTCAGATAAGCACTGCAGTATTAGTAAAACACAGACCTTTGGTGTAGGATTTGACCACAGATATTTTTAGTGGTTGGACAATATGAGAATGGGTGATTAGTCCAAATGTGATAAGCCTAGCGCAAGGAGAAGGGTCTTCAGATGGGGCTCAGGTGAATCCACTCTGTCCACAGGGACATGGACAAGGACTTGGGCACTGATGAGCTTTAAGAACACTGTCTGCTTTCTGAAGAAGTTAATGAAAGAGGGTGGTGGCAGAGTTTCTAAACAAAATAAAAAAAAGTGAGTCTAGGAATTACAGAGAGAAGCAGAAGACTGTGTCTGAGGCTTCCTAGAGAAACTATGAGGCTAGTTTCCTTCATGAGAAGGAGTTGGCAGAGAATTAGAGAGCTGAAGTCTTTGAACAAAGGTGTCCTAATATTTAAGCTGGAACGGTCAGAAGAGGCTGGCTCATACAAGATCTGACGAAGTGGAGTTTCCCAAAAGGAAACTTTTTTCCACATGAGTCATGTTTTTGCAAGAGCTGAGAACCCTACAGTGTCACCAGTGTGCAAGGAATGGGAGAGCAGACAGCTAAGACTATGCCTGAGCCCTGCATACAGATACGAAAATTTAAGGAGACCCACAAAAAAAATAATCATAAGCTTACAGTAATAAAGAGGTAGATTTACATATAAAAATTCTAGGTCATACTTCAGCAACAGCAAATCTCTCACTGAAGGAACCTTGCATGCCCCTTCACCACTAATTTAAACCAAAACCAGAGTCGAGTCACGCCAGACACAGTCAGTATTACAAGATCTACAGGTCTAATCCACTTTCCTGTAATATGAGTTGAATAGCATTTAACCTGTATGCTGCAAATTAGTATAGGCCCATTTGAGACTGAGCATTTTAACTTCTTGTCTTCCTAAAATCAGTCATACTTGTGTCAAGATGAAAAATTATAGTGGAAGAGGAGAGCTAAGCTTAATACATAACAAAAATGGGATATAATGAGGAGAAAGTTTTTTGCTCTTCTACCGAAACAGATTTACTATGTAATTTTCTTATGAATGACCTTCCATGACTCTATTTGACTAGCACATGGTTTGCTCTAAAATGCTACACATGTGCTTCTAACACTACTTTAAAGCAATGCTGGATCAGATGTAGCTGAAACCAGACACAGTATTTTTTTTCTAATACGTCAGAATAAACATAGAACACTAGGTTTATTATTCTGAGGTTAAATTGCCTTTGGTTCTAGTGTGGTAAATATTACCAGGATTATTTTTATTCTAGTAGCATACATACCCTTTAATGAGACTGGGCCCTCACTGACCTCATTATGGTTACAGTCTGGGTCCATTTATGTAACTGGTGATGTGTGATGAAGATGAAACATTTGGGTTTTGTCTTCTAGATATTCACTCAGTCATTTCCAACTGGATTTCTTTGAACCAAACTGAAAAACTTCTTTTGCAGCAAACAGGCCTGAATTTATTACCATGTTTTTTTCTCATTTATGTCTTGAAACATGAAATGATTGTAGTCCACAGGAGCCTGAAGCTTTACTTGTGAATAAATTATTTGTATTATCCTGATTTATTGGGTTGTTTTGGGGCCATTTTCTTCTGCCTGAGTGACACCATGTAGGGTCAACAGCAACTGCCCAAGGTAGTCTGGTTCCACTTCTGGCCACTTGGAGCTATAAGAAGTAACATGACGCTCTGACAATATCTGACACTTTCTGAAGACAAACCTTTGATTTTATGCTTGCATCAAGCAGGAAACATTGCAGATAATGCCTGAATATCAAAATGCCCCCTTCCACAGAAAGCCGATGTAAATGAGTTTAAAGTCTCTTAAACTATTCTGTGTTAGACATCTGGAAACAGCGATTTGAAATTCATTACATTATCCTGGATTAGAAGACATTTGGACATTTAAGTGATCTGGCACAGCTTTAGAAACCTGTCCTAATATGTCAGGTGAAAACTCCCTGAATTGGTCTCCAGTTTGTCGAAGTTGGTCACCAACAGGCGATTCTGGAGTTAGTAGCTTTTTTGGTGGGTCACAGACTGGAGACCTGGAAATGAAAAGCAAAAAGAAATAAAATATGTTCCAGTTGGCACTAGAGGCTTGGTTTCCTCTGTAATTTAGCGGACTGTGGTTAGTCTGCTTTAGCTTTGATCTGCTGTGTAATTGTTCCTTCTCTATCACACGTGTGCTCCTGAGAGCTTCTGGTTCTTGGCAAGCTTGAAAATCAGGCAATTTATTTTGGTAACTAAGTATGGACATGGGAGCCCAGCTTCAGATATCTATTTTCCTTGCTGATAAATCACTGTTGGGCAGCTTCCTGCCAGCAGCACAAATGCCATGAAGGGCTATACTGGAAATTAAGAGCTTTTAGCCAAATCAGGGCTTCACGAGTATCATGTATTGCAATATTGATTTCTATTTCTTTATGGATGAGATTTGCTAAGCATTATTGCCTGCTCTGTATATTTAGAGAAGGAAATAACTACAACATTTCCATTCCAGAAAAACAGCTTTGTGGCCTACTTGCTGCTGAAATCCATTAAGTGACTCTGCAGGGTGGGAAAAGATGTTGGTTTTTTCTTTTTAGGTTATATATTTTACAGTTGTGTGATAGAGTATGAGTTTGTCTGTGTGGTTCAAGGCCATCCACCTGACTGCTGTATCTTTGTCCTACATTTGTTTATATCAGCACCACTTGTGGATATCATAAAGCACTTCTTTTCAAAGCACTGAAATTGTAAAAATACGCTATTCTTTCAGAAACACTTTGTCAGTGATAGGGAGGTCCTTGCCAAGATGAGAGCGAACCTGGCAGAGGCTTGTTCCTTCAGCTCCACCCAGCTTTGCGCAAGTTTCCAGCAGGCTTTTTAACCGTGCATCTCTAACTGGCTCCAGTCAGCTGGCTGATGCTGAAATTGCTGTTGTTGTAAGGTCAGCAAAGGCCTGGGGTTTTGTTTGTTGTTTTTTTTTCCTTGATTCTAAGCTCTTTCCTGTTGTGTTATTGCGTAACTGGAGCTCTTGACAAAACATGCATCCCTAAGACTGCGCTCTCTGGGAAGTACTTAGTTCAAAAAGAAAGTTGCCGAGTTGCAGTAACAGCATTTGTATTCTGGGCAAAAATTCATTTAACGATTTTGGATTCAACCATGCAACTAAAGGCTTAAAGAGGCATTTTTACAACAGAAACAAACCATACCAAATAATCAGTAAGCTCTTCAAATGTCTGTGTCATTACTAAGACTTTCATTTCCACTGGGACATAATGCTGGGTTGGGTTTGTTTGTATGTTTGCAATGCCTGAAATACGTGACAGGCTTCTGGTTTTCCTCTTCATTTGTTCCTACTTCTTAAACACAGCTGTTAAATGTTACAAAGACACCCTGTTTTCTACAGTTGCTGACGCACACAGGGAATGGACCTTTTTGGTGAGCAAATTAGATTCTATGCATTACCTTCACTTGAGATTCCCTACAGATTTTTGTACCTACAGAATCTGTTAATTTTTTAAAAAATTAAAAGTAATTCTTATGATCCTGATTAAAAGTTATGTACATTAAGGCTTGAAACACTTCTCATTTCCTCTTCAGATTTTCTAGAGTTTTATGTTTTCTTCTATGCAAGGCAAGGTTGTCTTGTTAGACCTACATATGGTATACATTTTGTTCAGTTTTGTGTTCTCTGTCAACTTTAGCAGTCAGATGTTACGCTAGTAATCTGGTCCTCATAAGGCTGACTCTCTCTGAAGACTAACAGAAACTGAACGGCACTGAAGAAATGTTTAAGGGATGCGACTGTAAACACAGGGGCTCTAGTTGGCATTGATTCTTTCACAGGAAAGCATTTGCAAAAAACTTCTTATGCAACTTATTTCTAATAGTATTTTGGCTTTGGATATCCTAACAAACATCTGACATGCTGAATGAAGCAAGTATCATTCCAAAACCATACTTGTATTAAGTTCTGTAAAGCCTATGGAAGTAATTGGGTTTTTACTTTAAAAGTACTTATCCAATACTTTCTGTCTTGGAAATAACTATAGTGCCTTCATACTGAAAAGCAATGAAGAACTATGACACCAAAGGAAGTGGCAAATTATCTCAATCTTATTTTATTCCTTTCTTCTAATCCTGTGAAGACCTGTGAAATGCATTTATTTATAGATTCTGCTCTATCAATCACCAGTGTAACCAAGCTGTCCTTCTACAGCTAACTTTCATTCCTGGCAATCACAGTAAAAGTAGCTGATAATTTCTCATATTTTTCTTGGAACATTTTCTTTCCTTTCTCTAGTTGCCTTAGGAACTGGCTATAACACCTTATATATATATATATATATACACACACATATATATATATACATGCACAGCATAGTAATACTGCACATGACCAGAATTGAATAAGGTCTCTTTCAGGTCTGCAACTGAACAGGCTTAGGGTTTGGGGTTTTTTCCCAGTGAGAACTGCCCCAAAACCAATTTCATCTTTCTTCAACTTACATTCATTCTTCTGTACTCCATAGAGTTCAGTGGTTCCCTAGGAACTGTCAATCAACATCTAACATAGCTTTACTGGGCGAACATAGAATCTATACTCTTTTCAGATATATGGCTGAAACACCTGTACTCTTTTGGCACAATTGTCCCTTGTACAACCATCCCAGAATCAATTTGAATTCTCATCCATTCAGATTTATCTTTTGTGTTATATGGTGTTGTCTATCCCACTATGTGGGGGATATGTGGAAGCATCTTCTGATCTCAGTCCTCTTTGAGTGGTTTCCAGTATTTTTAGCTATATGCATGCCACTGCGATGTGGTTACACACTGTTGCCTTTCCTCCTTCTTGTCACCCGTGCCGGATGCAGCCTACAACCATGGCCTCTTCTACAGCTTATTGTTATTCTTCTCTTTTATGAAGGTGTTCTGGAGTGAGCATTTCTATGGCACTAATATTATCATACTGGAAAAGTGGCTTTCTCATTTCTCTCGTATTTCTTTTGTTTGACTTCATAATGTTACTGGAAATGCTGTGTATCCTGCTGGTGGCATAAACAGTGCTGCTAGTTTACGTGATCTTTTCACTAGTGGTCAACAAAGTTTAAGCAATTTTTCCCTGGGACAGCTGAACTGGTAAAACATTTTTTTTCATGATCATGTAAACAGCATTGAACAATCCTTGTTAAAAAAAACATATTCTCTCTGTGCTTGTCTTTTGTTGCAACAGGCAATCTTTATAAGTGGTGCTAGAAACAAAATCTGTCTATCATCAAGCAGGAATCAAGCATGTCCTTTCCTCTGCAAACTTTCTCCTTTCCTTTCGACATTAGCAAAGGGACACACAGACGATAACAACTGCATTGTCCCATCTCCTACCACAAATACTAGGACATTTATCTGATACTGTTGTGGCTTCTTGAATGCAGTTTAATACAGCCACTAGGGTTTACACAACTTCTCTAGCACGCTGGCCATGTGACAGGGAGCTCCGCTGTTGCAGCTCGCTGTGAAACACCAGCAGTCTTCGGGGCCTCTGGCACACTGCTGCTTACTCCTGTTTTCTATTGAGCAGGGTTGCTTCATTCTTCTGTGCTTTTGCAATTCCCTCTTCAGTTGTCTTTGTTACAGGATCTATTTAAACGCCCTTCCCCCTGCCCTGACTCAGGAATTCTGATTTTCTTTTTCTGTCATTTCCTAAGATTCGGGCTTACTTAATTTCTTTCAGTTTCCCAAGAGTTCTCTGGTCTTTCTTTCAAGCTTTTCCCAGCAGCCTGATGTGACGGACATTTTCTTGTGTTCTTCCTAATTTGAGAATAGTATCCATTTTTTCCTCATGATGTTTTAAGAATAATAATGCATGGTGGCAAAGCTTTGAGAAGTTAATCTGTTCAATTTGCAAGTCTGCCATATGCCTTTTGTCCTCTCTAAAACCTGAAATATTGAAAAGTTACAGTAGAGAGTTTAATGTTCTTAGTAGATTGGTTGATGGAAGGAACAAGAGCACACTGAAGTGGCATGAGGAAAGCAAAACAAACAGAGTGCTTACCTGGAGAAATAAAGCAGCTGATCTACACTTACACAGGAGCACAGATCTCAGTGTAGAAAATTAAATCCTCAGCTACAGAAAAAGCAAAATGGAAAGCCAGAAGCCAGTTGTAACAGAAGTCTTGGTACAGGAGTGAGAGAAGAATGATGTCACATGGACATTAAACATAGAAAACAAGTGGGCAGGTAGAAAAAAGAAGCGATAGACAGAACAGACCAGAGGGAGGGAAGCCTCGCTATTCACAGCACCCATCAGACTCCTCTGGGGACCAGCTGGAGGTGCAGAGTTTTGCAGAAATTATCACAAGAGAGGGTAGGTGCACAGCCAGTGTTGGGGAAGAGGTGCAGCCTTCAGGGAAAAAGAAGAGCGGAGGAGAAGTCATTCTGTCACAGCTTTTACCTGTTTCTGTGCTATGCTGGTCCTCTCTAGAAGGAGCAGAAACGTAACTTGAGGGAGAGAGAGGTTGAGTTAAAGTGAAATACTGGGAGAGAAAAAGATGAGGAGAAAGTAGAGTTCAAGACAGAACAGGCATTGGCCATTTCGGAGGTAGAAAAAGGAAGCTGAGAAAGGGAGAAAAAATGAGAAAGTAAAGCTAGTGGGAACAGCGAGGCAGAAAGGAAATAGAGGGAAAGAAAATTGATGTGCTAGTGAAAATCAGTATTTAAAATACTGGGCAAACAGAATACAGTGCTATTTTTTCTGTAGGATTCTTTTGGCGGTAAGGGAATCGACTGGTGAGGTAACCGAATTACAAAGTTTAGCGAACTTGATGCAGGAGACAACAGCAATTCTTAAGTCAAAGAAAAACCCAGAAGCTTTTAGGTATTTCATGCCAAATAATCGGGGGGGGGGGGGGGGGGCAACCTACAGGGACTGCAGGGATGCTAACTCGAAGTGAACAAATACTTCAAACAAGATATTTTAAATATGCAGAAATCTGTAGAAAAAAAATTGAGATGAATATTGCTCAATAAAGAAAATTTAATTTCAGAAAACTGAAAGTACAAGGATAAAAGGAAACTACTACAAATCAAGCTGGGTTAACCTTTGCTACAAGCTGGGACAAATGGAAATAACTGGGGAAAAAAAGAGATGTATTAACAGCAATATTTAACCAGAGAGATACCGACTGTGTGTGATCCATGAAGTACTAAGTGTTTAATGAAAGATAACCCTGTTTTCTGTGAATACAACCCTGCCACACAGGGCTCCTGCCTCCCCTGGAAAAGAGGGCTCCACAAATAAAAAAAAGGTTGAAAACCATTTGAATGACAATAGTATATGAGAATACACGGAGTATGACAGAACTACACGAGCATAAAACCTAATCTACAGACTAGCAACAGAGATTATGCAAGAACTAGCGAGACAAATGACAGTGGGTTTCCGGTTGTGACCGAGTGACCCATTGCCTTAGAGGATGGACGGCTCTCCAATACAGCAGCTGTTGTCAGTGATGCTTGGTGTTAGCAACTGGCTTACTGGAGCATTTTTAGTTTCTCCTTCACAAAATCCTTCCTCTCTTGTATCTTTATTACTTTTATGTATATCCATGTTACCCTTTTTTTGTATTAAAGATGTCTTTTTTATCACTAATCTAGCATTTTCTTTAACCCAACTAAAAAGCCTTACATGTGAGCACTAGCAGAGGTAAAAACAAAAGATGACACAGAAAAATAAAGGACTAGAAGAAGTGCTAAGTGGAGAACACTATGGAGCAGAAACTAAAAAAGTTCAAAGCAGATTAAATTCTCCAGAAATGGAGGATACGATTGGAGAGATTCAATCAAATAACACAATTTTTCTTTAAAAAGGAGATAGGACTGATGAAAAGGAAGATGAATTAAAGTAACTCTTTCTGAGTACTGCAAGACCAGAAGCACCAGATTGCAAATGAGAAATCCTATGCTATAGAGATTTGAGAAAATATTGTACTCTTGGAAAGACTGAAATATTTGAGACACAGCAGTTGTATAGCTGAAACCAAAAAGGAAATTTTCAAGATACTTACAACGTTTGAAAGTACTGTCAATTGTGTAATTTTCAAAACCAGATTTGAGATCAGAATACTATAGGGATCAAGAGACCCAAAACGCACAAAAAGGCTTCTAGAAGAACACAGTTTTAGCTTAGTAAAGACTGTGAGAATTAACTTGGCTGCAGAACAGAGCTAGACCTGATTACAAGTTTTGAATGGGAAGCCAACTGATGCTATAGAACTACATCACAAAATGAAGAAGCAGAACAGATCTGAAGATTCAAAGGTGAAGTCTAAAAAACGCAATCAACCAGAGTGAGTTTTCAAGAAATAATGGAAGAGACTGATTGGAAGAAAATGCACAGCTATATTCATAAGAAGCAATAACGTTTTGCAAAAGCTTCCCATCAGTGACTACAAGTATCTTTAAAAGAAATATTCTATGTGGGGGATTCTTTGTGGGAACTGTTCAAACAATAGTTATGTATCAGATGGGATTTGTCTCCTCTGACTACAGCAGTTTACGATAAAGGTCTCTACTTCTGCCTGGGGAAGAATCCCATTGTTGTTAAAGGAGTGCTAGTCAATGTAGTCAGAACAGTTCCAGATGTGATTCAACTAAGCAGATAGATACAGGTACCTACATCAGAATAAGAACTGCACCATAGATGATATTGACTATATTGACTAGCCCACTGCTGCTGTAAAAGTGGCCTTGGGAGACACTTTAATTTTGTCAGAAAAGTCCAATCCCAGTACCTGAACTACAATGAGTATGAGTGGGACATAATTTTGCAAGTAAAGTTTCAATAACATTATTTTTCAGTTATATACCTATCCAGCACAAGTAGGTAAAACTCTTGTCATGCAGTGAACAAACTATTCTTACTGTGAGTAAAATATAAATCAGATGTAAAGGAAACAAATGTGAAAGAACAAAACTCTGTCTTACCTCCCTTTGGGAGAGCTGAAACTATGGAAGACCAGGAGTTCATGAAGATAAAATGAAAAAGACGTGCATAAGAAAGCTGGAGTACAGCAAAATATAGCAAAATAAGAACAGAATTTCTAGTAAACAGTCCAGGCCAGAAAGAAAGTGCTAGGATGATAAAAGGTGAGTGCTGTTAACAACATAACAAGTGTCAGAACAGATACCAGCTCGTATCTAAATATACTCAAGGAAACTTTAGATCAACAAGTTAAGAGGTGGCCCAGATTTGCCTATGATGCTGGGAAAACTACAGACTAAAAATAGATTACTTTTCTTGTTATTCTGCTATAACACTATTAAAGAATATCACTGCTACACTAGTAATCTTATGTCTAGTCCATAAAGACTGACATATGTATTACACCAACTGTGGTAATTACAGAAAATGGACCATGATTTGATTATGATGTTAAATGTCTTGCAAAAATAGTATCACTTAAAGCACTTCATGGCCAAGGCACCCACAACATAATGGTTTTATAGAAAATGTCATCAAGATTGCAACAAGGGTGCCTACAAATATCTCAAGGGTGAAACACACTATTATTTTGCCTTACTCTGAAAGCAGACTATCAGTTGCTGAAAGTTTAATGGGGATAGCTTAAAATTCATTATATAGTTGGTAGTTTTGATACAAAGATACTGCAAATTCTTACTATCCCCATTAAGAAAAATAACAGGGGCGGGGGGGGGAAATGCACATGAGAAAAAAATCACGTAAGTGAAAGCCCTTGCAGCCATGGGGCTCTGTGTATCTTACATAACACAAACCACAGGTGAAACCCTTCCAGATATCTCCCATGAAGTTTCTCCTTATTTGTCCAAGCAATTACTGAACAAAGACAATTCTTCAGAGAACCACAGGCCATCTTCTGCTTCTTCCAGAACAGAGGAACCTTCTGCATCTCCTAGAATTTGAACCAGAGCAGGTTTTTGAGGACTTGGATAGCAGCAATGAAGAGAACTGTGTGAAGAAAAGCAGGTGCTGAAGTCTACCAAGTACTGAAGACATCTGTGAAACAGGGGAGCCAGCTGAGAGACAGAGAATTTATTTGTGTTCTACTGTATATGACTTTCTTCTGCATGATTCAAATGAGAGGGTTATTTGAAAGACGAAATTTCCTGGCTTCAGCCAGCCGTGGCTAACAACTACTAGTGAGAGGACAAGTGGGATATTGAGATGACTGTAATTCCCTCACAGATTCTTTCCTTCGTAATATTATTTTAAACTAATCCTGGTAATAAATGTGATTAAAAAATGTAATTTGACTCTTGCGTGAAAAGTCACAGACAACCATTGTTATGGTAGGCTTGAGGGCTTCCTAAACAAGAAGGCTGTGAAATGGTGTGAAAAGGAAGAAAAGAAGGTTCCAGCAAAGCAGCTCTTGATCTTGAGGCCTCAATCTTTTTTGAGATACTGAATATTATATGATCAGTAAAAGAAACCTGAAGGTCCCGATTATGGTGTCTGTCATTTCAGGCTGGAAGACTGGACAAGGAGCTCATCATGGTACACATGACATGGACAGTAAAGTAAACAAGTCTCTGAAAAGAGACTTGTTACAAAAAGAGTGTTCTCTGTTCAAAATTGCACTGAATGGTCAATATGATTCTGGCAAGATGATGATGGTTTGGAGAGTAATAAGCCCTTTTGCTTTTCTGACGTTGCCTGCCAGGGAAAAGGACTTCTCACGCTCTGGCTTTGGAATTTGATTTCTATTAGTTTGACAGGATCTTTAAAAGAAATCAGCCTCATATAAGAAGTCACTGTCCCAAAGGTAAAAAAACGTTCACGCAACATAGCTATACCTGGAAATCATTAATTTCAGCTAAAAAAAAAAAGGTTTTAAATGAGCAAAACCACTATTTCTGTCAAGCACAGATTGCAAAACTTATTAAACTGTAAAATAAATGCTTTGTTTCTCCTGCCTGAGTAAGTGCAGGCTTTAGTTCTGTATCTCACAGCCTGTGAAAACAGCTTGCTTGGATATCTCCTGCTGATGACAGGGAGGCTAATGACCCAACGCTTGTTCAGTCAGACTGGTGCTTTACACTAACCCAGAAGAGGACCACTGTGCCACTTGTACCAATGACCCCTAGAAAAACTTGCAGCCCTCAGAGCTACCGGATAGGAGCCCTGAACTGTTATCAGGTTCTTTATTTAGAGCAAAGGAGAGGCTCCATTCTACCAACAGAGCTGTCTGTGGAGTTCATGTTAGGCAGCTTTTTTCCTTTTTCTTATTTCCTCTGACCTGGAATTGTCAGGCTAATTGTGTCTTTCATCTACACAGAGATACCCTGACTCCAGAGAATGTCAATCAGCGTATTTGTTGATTCCCTCCCCCTCTCTGTCCCTGAGGAATGTAGCCTAAAAGGAGTGGTTCTTCTCTTCCCACCCCACGTGTTGGATCTAGTTATCAAGTGACCTCAGGACAAGTTGGATCAGCTTACTGATCTAATGGGAAACAAATTATTTGAGAGGATTTGTGATTTATTTTCTACTAGATCAGCAAACTGATCTAATTCACCATGGGCTGTAATATTGTTGCAGAGGCAAGAAAAAAATCACATTTAGGGACAGGGCAAAAAGGAACCCACCCTCCAGAAAAAGCTCCCTCATGAGAATGCATAACATAAAACTGCACCCCCAGCAACGTTTTTTTTTCTTGCGATGTCAGGTGTTACATTGTCTTGCAAGTTAAATAGCATAAAAAGTGTAAAGTCGCAGACTCCATGAAATGACCTCATCCAATTTGATTCATATTGACAGAATACACAGAATCAACCCTGACGAACACAACTCGGTGAGGAGGTTTTAGGTGGAGCGTGAGGACTGCAGTCCACTCCCTGCTTCAGAGGCTATTTGCTTTGTCAGATGCTCTGCTTAGATGTAGCCCTTTTTTTCTTGGCTCATCAGATGTTCATTGTCACCTCATACCTGTTGGGAGAGGTGTGGGTGGATTTCTCTGAGTCTTATTCAATGAATGTTCTCCCAATGCTGGTTTTTAATTAATCTTATTTAAAGGGACTCATTGTTTTGTGGGCAGGGTTCTTTTGCTTCAGGAATTTTAAATATTTTGATTATGAATACATTATTGAGCCAAAATTATTTTTGTTTAAACATCAATAAACTTACTGCTCCCTTAGTACTCCCTGACCCGGAGGGAGTTGCTAGGAAAGCTACTGTCATGGGGAGGTGAAAGAAGAAGGAAAAGAGGTGGGGTCAGAACGGAGAACCATGGGAAAAAGCTCAGTGGAGCCCGGTTTTTACTTTATCCCAAGCTCCCAGTGATGGGTGGCCATTATACTGATGGGAGGGCTCTGCCTCACACACAGATTAACAACTTGCTCCACATCCTCCATCCTCTTCCCATCGGTGACGGGAGCAGCAGGTAGATCAGGCCATACATGTAGAAAGCAGAGAACAGTTGTGTCACTGCTGGTCACCTCTTCAACAGTTTGTCTTCAACTCTTCTGCCAAAAAAAATTGTTGGTCACTGATGGATTTCTCTGAGTCATAAATCAGATTGACCAATTTCACATTTGGAATCATTAGCTTATTTTTACAGTAAAAAAAAGAATGATGTGAAAGGTACAATATGTAGAATCTTAAATTATGCAAGGAGTTGTTACGGTGATATAAACTGCTTTTAAAAGATACTTTTACTCCCTTGGTGGTATGGCTTTTTAAAAAATACTATTCTCGAGTCCTTCTTTTAGAAGCACTCAAGCACTTATCTGACTGTAGAAAAGACGTACTCTTACTGAACTTTGTGAAAACTCGATGTGTCATTTGTTTTTATCAAACTTTTAGACTAACTTTGAAGCAAAAGTTTTACCCATGGAACCAATAGCAACCTTCAGAAAGAAAAAACTGCCGGCACCGGCCTGCACAAATGGTGCAGGTGTGGTTCCCCTCACACTGTTTGCAGTTCATGAGCTCTGTTCCACAAAATGGTAAAACTCTGGGCTCCCAGAAATCACCACCAGTTCATGGTGCATGGCATCCTGCAGGGTTAGTTCCTCTGAATACAGTCATAATGTGCTTTCCGTGTGTTCCATAACTAATACCAAATTTTATTTGATGACTGTTTAACATAAAATACATAAAAGCCCCTGAACAATGGAGCAGAAGCAAGATCTTCCATCACTCCCTGGATGAGCTTCCTATTCATGAGACCAGCAAATCATGTCACCACCCTATAGCCCAATAATTATATTTACAAAGCAATGTGACTTCAAAGGGGGAGGAGGAGCACCTTCAGTATACTCATAGAACAGTCTCAGCTTCAGACTAGCTTGTAGCTTGAAGCAAAAGCATTTTCCTGGGAAGTAAATGACACGGTTTTAAATGCCCTTCGTCCTTCAGGCTGAAGAGGTTTTCTGTAGCGTTTGTAGTGGTGACTCTGCCACCAACCTGTTTGCTGTGAGTTGCACAGAAACTAATCTTGTAAGTCCTTCTTAGGTGTGGCCCGAACACGGCTGATTTATCAGGCCTCTGCGGCACTCGGAGGAATGTCTTGCCTGAGAATTCAGCCAGGCTCTGACAGATTTCAGGTACCGCGCTCTTGGTTTTACCAAGATGGCAGCAATTCTAAACATATGCAAAGCAGAAAGAAGGCGGCAAGGCAAGGTACTGGCAAAATTTAGTAGTCAAAGGAAGGTGTTTGGCAAAGCACATGCTGGGATTAGGCAGGATTTATGCACCTAAATCTTACCTAAATACCTAATTTATGGTTCTGGGCCAATATAAGCCAAGCTGTCCTCCTCTGCTAGGGAAGAAAAATGATTCTGCATGGTGGAAGGCATCCAGTGGTCTGGAGATCAGGAGCACTCGCTCTCTGCTTCGGTTAGGCTGCATGAGGAAGTACCAGGATATGACCACTACCAC
The DNA here is from genome assembly GCA_008711295.1 of Anarhynchus alexandrinus. Classification (NCBI taxonomy): domain Eukaryota; kingdom Metazoa; phylum Chordata; class Aves; order Charadriiformes; family Charadriidae; genus Anarhynchus; species Anarhynchus alexandrinus. The sequence goes on along the minus strand of VUYV01000094.1, from coordinate 1,007,920 downwards.
CTCAGGAGCCCAAAACACACGCAATTTCCCCCATGCTGTTGCCAGGCAGCTTTCCACTGCCCTTCAGAGGAAGAGTCATTATTCACTTCTACTCATCATCCAAAGGCTCTTGCTCTTAGGAGAGAAGGGAACTGTTTACAGAGTAACTTGTGTTTTCTGCAGCGTATCTTCTTTTCTGGTAGACTATAAATCTCAGACGCTGTCAGTGGTGAGTGGAAATGAAGGCTATTGTTGGACAAAGAGGAATTCTTATCTTACATCCAGTTACTTAAAGACAACTTAAGATCTGCTCCCGTGTTCACTGCTCTTGAGGTCTGAGATACCTTGTGTGGGGCAATGGGTTTTAAGGCTTTGGCCACACGGTGTGGTGGGGACCAAACCACACAGCAACTTGTTCTGTCGAATTTTATTTTTCCCGAGGTGTTCAGAACAGGGGAAAGGACAAAGCTGCTATGCAGAATACTGTCAGCTGTGAATTTCAAATGGTTTTGTGGACACAGGAATACCATCAGACTTGCCAGTGTTACTCCTCACTCAGAAAGTGGTTCTGTAAGGCAAGATTCTCTTCCAAGTATCACAGCCACAACATGGTTTTAGTAACTTACATTTGTCATTTATAACTTAAATCAAAGGCGTGCATAGTTACGTATAAATGCACACGCAATCAGACTATTCATGTGAATAAAAGTATACACACACTTCCATTTTTGCAGACGTGGATTTACCTGAATTACTACCACCTCCCTAAACACTGAAAATACATATGTGTGTCATATCCCAGATCTCTTTTGGAGGACAGGCACACAGTTCAGACACGGCTGTTTACATGAAGAAAAAATATGGCATCTTCTTCTTCTTGTTTCTGAANAAAAAATAAAAAAAAAAAAAAAGCAGCTTAGAGTTGAGGGTATGAGAAGAGCGTTTACACCCCCGGAGGAAATCCGACAAAAGTTTTTAATGATTTCCTGCAAGAACGCGTGTCTTTTAAAGACCCGGTGAGCGATTCCCGACGGCGGTGCCTCACGGTCGCACCTCCCACCGCTGGGACGCCCGGTGCCCGCCGCCAGCCCCGGGGGACGCGGGGGGAGGGAACCCACTCCTCCGCCAGAACCGCGGGACTCGTTCCCCCGCCGACATGAAACGCGCTGCGCTCGCCTCAGCTCTCTATCTGCGACACAGCACC